>CM054816.1:21755913-22326447 GCA_028984105.1 Lavandula angustifolia | reverse complement strand
CTACCCGGTGCTCATTGATGATGCCAAAAGGGGGAAAGTGAAGGAAAAAGGGGAAGGACGGGAAGAAGTCGAGAAGTTGCCTCAAACTCAGTCTCGGAAAGGGTGAGGCCCAGTGGTGTTCGATGTGAGCACACCAATTGAAACCGGCCCAAGTGGCTCAAGACCCTGCCAGTTACTCGAGGCAACCCAGACTCCCAAAGACATTATTAAAGGAGGTTCTTTGGGGTACTGGCCGAACAAGCGATGGAGGACTCGAGAAGAAGAAGAGGCTCCTATTCCACCACCAAGTTCAAGAAGGCAAGGGCAAAGCAAGCTTAAAAATTCCAACCCCTCCAGCAAAGAGATTAAGATACATATCTGCCGAGGAGGAAGCCCAAATAGCTGCCGGATGAGAGACTCGCCGGAAGAGATTGCGAGAGGCCAAAGCGGCCTAACAAGCCAAAGTCTAAGCCACGCCAAAGGAAAGACTAAAGCCCCATCCAAAGGAGGAAAGGGAACTGCTAGACTGCCTCAGAAAGCTCATCATAAAGGATGAAGAGGACAGAGAAAAGACAAGGAGCAAGCGCAAGCAGAAGAATCTCGAGCAAGGCGGGGTACATCCAAATCTAGATCTAGTACCCCTGACTGAATCGGAACAAGCTCCTCGAAGCCTCAAGAGCAAGATGCGAGAAATTGAAGAAATCTTTGCTCGGATGGATAGATATCTCTACGGAGGAGAGGAAGCTAGACGGAGATAGAGGCCGCCGACGGGAGGATACATTTGGCGGACCTTGAGGCACTCGGGAAGCATACGAACAAGAGGCCCGGTGAGAGTTCCTTCGAAAGGCGACATTCCTTATCGATCTGAAGGTTCGGGAAGCCAAACGATCTGAAAACACATAGATGGCCGAGATCGAGACTAATGGATGCTATTCGGTTCAATCGGAGATGGGAATCGGTCAAGATAGAGTTTATCAAGAGAAATTATTTTCCGGCGATTCGGCTTTGAGAAATGTCTAAGGCGATGCACATGTCGAGTGGATGGCCATTCGGAACCCGATCTTTACCCATATATGCACGAAGCAATGGCGAAGGGGTAGTAGTCGGCGTTCTGAAGCAAGGATCATTCCTCCACCCCGGAAGACAAGCACGACTCAGTACATCTCGGAATGATTGAACAAGAAGTGAAGAATCTTTGCGTTGAACGGAGGACTAGAACAAGATGATCCAGCGAGACTTCGTAGAATACACGAAGGCGAGGAAGAACACGTTCGGAATGTATGGAGTTCCATTTGCCTGAAGATAAATCCCGAGGTTTCATGAATAGGATTCAGCGGTTTAAGGGTTCTCCTCTTAGTTCTTCTTTTAGCTTAGCAAGATTTGTAATGTATTGAACTAGTTATTATATATATTCAAATCTTCAGTTGGCTCTGACAACTACTTGTTGTCTAAATAGCCGTGTTTGCTTTATGCTTTAACACTCAGAATCACTGAAGTGATTACTGACACCCACACGTTGTTTATTTACTTGTCGAGTTTTGCTCGTTAGATCTCGATAGACTAGATCTTCGGAGAGTTATTATTTCTCTTGGGGAAATTGTTGCATATGGGAAATTATTGTAAAGGGGGAAATTGTTCTTCCCTGTCTCCCTCGTTAGTCTAACACTTACCCGGACAACTCCACTGATCCTACTTGTAATATTTGTAAGGAGCTCTGTTTTTGAGTAAGTTAGTGTTTAGCATAGTTGATAGGACATAGATGATAGGTTTTGGCATCATCAAATAGGGGGAAATTGTTGGGTGATGATTCAATCCTCGAGCATGATCATACTTGTGGGAAATGACTCTTATCTTCTATCTTGAATCATGCTCGGTAGCCTCGTGCTCGAATTATTGAGAAGATTTGAAGATCCCAAAACCCTATCGATTGGTGAACCATTCCTTTGTATTCGTATTTGTCTACGAGGGGCTCGGACTCGGTAGACACTCTGCTTTCTGGTCAAGGCGCTCCGTAGCTCATCGGCCCCGACACCAGTATAGAAGACTCGAGTATCTTGGACTCGGCGGGAGCAAGATATCTGAGAGAGTCGATTGAAGCGAACTCCGGCGAAGTAGTTCACTGGACTCGGAGGCGATATTGATAGACTTATCTCGGCAGTCCTATCTACGAATACAAGGTCGGACTCAGCAACGGCGAGATAGTCTTTCGGATCCGTTGGGAATCTTTTGAAAGACAATCGGCATTGTCATGTACGAGGAAGAGAGAAGTCGGCTTGATGCTGCCTCGAAGTTTGTCTTGTCTCAACCACTTCATCCACCTCGACGAATGACAAACATACACTTGTCTTCTCACTTACTAAAGCTGTGATCCAACCTTTTACCTAAAAAAGGTGGGAAAGTACTATTGTTACCTACACCAAAAGAGCCGTTTGCTACCAAAAAAGAGAGAGAGAGAAGAAGATCGTCTCCCACGGATCTATTTCAATCTACGCTCTATAAATAGAGGGATCATTCAAGATTTGAGAGAATGCGCGCACCTAGAACACGAGAGAGCATTCAAACGAGCGATATTAACGACTAAGTCCTCCGCAAGAAACAACCGAGTTATCTCCCGTGAAAGACTACATCCGGCTTCAAAAGGAACCAAGGCGAACCGACATAAGCTTCCTAGTATCCAAGCGTGACCGACACGAACCTATAGCTAAACCCTCATTTGTTTGTCGCTCTAGATAGCTACATTCTCGTTCCTTATCCCTCTAACCCTAAGCTCACTTATTATATCCATAGCTTAGGCGAAGGAGTTCACATTTGAACCCAATCACTTAGTGTATAAGGACTCCTTCATTTGTTGGAGAAGTTTGTCGAAACACTTTAAGTTTGATAGTGTTGTAAGCGAGACTTGGATCGATATAAAAACCAAGACGCGGCTTTGCCCGGTGTGCAAGGCGACGAGACTAACTCGGGATAATAAATAGCCTCCCGATCATTCGGGACAGTGGACTAGGATTTGAGCGATATTCGAACCACTTTAAAAATCCTGTGTTTCTTACTTGCTTTCTTAAGCATTGCATTGATTTTACTATTCATACTGAACATCATATTTAAATCAATCAATTGTCTCGGTATCTTGAACTTTTAAATCTACGGCCGGGACTTAAAACGTTTTCTCACTAAAATTGATTTGGGCTACACAATTCCGCTACTGAACTCTCATGAACGATCTTCGAATTCGACCTAGTCGGTTAGCGGATCTCGGTGATCGAGTACTCTTTTAGCCTTTAACTCGATTGAACGGTTATGCAGTCTGCTTTGAAGCTGTTCAGACGAGGACACCATCCCGAATAGATTTGTTCAAGTCGAAATTGAGAAATCGAATCGGGTGTATTCACCCCCCCTCTACACTGACCGTACACTCGGGACCAACACAATCGAATCTTGTTTGATGGCCGGAGAAGAGAGCCGAGGTGCATAAGGACCCATGGATAGTGGACGGCCGGTACGCTCAAGACACATGACATACCGGAAGAGCCTGCCGACCAACTATATACAAGAAGATGGTCCCAAAATTGAGTTTGGTGACAACTCTAAAGGCTACACAAGGGGATATGGAACGCTGAATATTGGGAGTCCGCCGGTTCAAGAGTAACATATGTTGAAGGACTTCAACATAATCTCCCTTTCGTCGATCAATTATGTGATAATCTTAACAGAGTAATCTTTGTGCCGGCTCTGTGATATTGTTGATAAATCTACGGGGAAAAGCGGTGTTATCGGGTTCGCGGAAGAAAAACATATACGTTGCTAAGCTTGGAACCTCGAGGCTTGCTTGCTCGCATAGAACACGAGGCTTGCTTGCTCGCACGGGACGAAATCCGGTGACAAGTCAAGATGGCTATGGCATAAGAGACTCGGCCCACTCGAACTTCAAGACTATAAACAAGCTTGCCAAGAACTCTAAAGTCGGGGGGACTACCCAACGAATCGTTCATCAAAGACGAGAAATTGTGAAGCATACTTGAAGGGAAAGCGTACAAAGAAAAGCAATCCACTCTATTCCTTCACCTTCCATCGATGGAATCCTTCATTCTTCGCACATGGATTTATTCGGGCCGGTTTCTCCGGTGACTATACGAGGCAAGAAGTATGCCCTTGTCGTTATAGACGACTACTCGAGATATACATGGGTAATCTTCATCGCCCAACAAATCGAGATGTCATGACTGAGTTGCCTAAACTAACTGCGAAAAAGCTCGGTGTGGAAAAGGACATCAAGATACAAAGAATTCGCTCGAGAGGAAGCGAATTACTCAACTCGGTAGTTAAAGAGTCTTTGCGAAAGAGGGAATTCAGCACGAGACATCAGTTTGCTCGTACTCCTCAACGAACGGACTTGCTTTGAACGCAAAACAGAACACTCAAAGAAGCGGCAAGGACGCTCCTAGCCGGACTACGGGCTACCCTCTAAGTTACGGGCGAGATCTGCCGGCTCGGCACTGCTACACTCGAGAATCGCTCACTACTTACACAGCAACACATGAAGACACCATACGAATTGTGGAAAGGGAGAATTCCTTCTATTTCTCATTTTCATATTTTTGGTTGTCAGTGCTTTATCCACAATAACGGGAAAGATCGGTTGAAGGTCTTTGATAGCAAATCGATCAAGGGGTATTCTTAGGATATTCCCGAAGTCGGTAAAGCCAGCCTCGAGTCTTTAACTATTGGACTCTTTGCGTGGAGGAAAGCCCTCATGTTGTTTTTGATGAGTTTGTTGCGAGAACAGGAAAACTATAGAGACAAATGCGATGATGTCGGCGGCGAAGCTACGGGATCTCGGATCGGCGATAAACCGAAAAGATTCGGCATTGTTGGGATGATGAGTCGGATGATGAAGAAACTCGGACTCAACCAACAGGGCGATGTAGGCGGCTGGTTGATTCTATTGAACGGAATCAACAACGGGTAACAACGGTCGATGAGGAAGCCCCGGTGGTAAGTGAGACCCTGCGAGAATATAAACTCGGGGGAACGATTAATGTTCCCGAAGCTAAATGCCCCTGAACACGGAAACTCGGTAGATCCTAACCTTCTTCTTGAACTGCTACAATCTCGAACGGTACTGCTGAAATGCCTAACACTCCTACGCCTTGCGAAGTAGTATCAGAAGAAGAAGCCAGACTCAGACGTTCATGGCTTGACGCTCATTCTTCAAGTCTCCATAATAGGAGATCCATCGCAACGATAAGAACAAGATCGAGATTAAATCAAGGAGAAAACTCACTTTTTTCTTGTTTCTTGTCTCTGAAGAACCTCGGTCGATAGAGGGACGTGCAACGATCTTGGCCTTGGATCATCGCCATGCAAGAAGAGCTGAACCAGTTTGTCAGAAACGAAGTTTGGGAGCTTGTTGACAGACCTAGACATCAGCATGTGATCGGTACTAAGCGGGTCTTCAAAAACAAGCTTGATGAAAACAACGTCAACGTCAGAAACAAAGCTCGACTAGTTGCCAAGGGATACAGTCAAGCAGAAGGAATCGACTTTGATGAAACTTTCGCTCCAGTCGCAAGATTGGAAGCCATTCGTCTTTTCCTAGCCTACGCAACGCATCAAGGATTCAAAGTATATCAGATGGATGTAAAGTCAGCTTTTCTAAACTGCGTACTAAAGGAAGAAGTCTACGTGGAACAACCGCCCGGCTTTCAGCAGGGACATCAGGTGTACAGACTTCGGAAAGCTCTGTATGGGTTAAAACAATCACCCAGGGCTTGGTACGATACCCTATCAGACTTTCTACTTCAGAAAGGTTTTCAGAAGGGGACAGTAGATCGCACCCTGTTCAGCATAAAGTCAGGAGATGACATCCTACTGCTACAAATCTACGTGGACGACATCATTTTCGGCTGCAAAAACGAGACCATATGCCAGCAGTTCGAGAAGATGATGAAGGAGAAGTTCGAGATGTCCATGATGGGAGAGATGAATTATTTCCTTGGATTACAAGTGAAGCAATCACCTGAGGGAATCTTCATCAATCAAGCTAAATACACTCGAGATCTTCTCAAAAGATTCGGCTGCGATTCGAGCAAGCCAGTCAAGATCCCCATGAACACAAATTTTAAAATCGATCTAGACAAAGAGGGAGCTTACGGTTAACTCTCCGATTATAGAACTATTATTGGTTCTTTATTATATTTAACTGACCTAGCCAACTCGACATAACTTATGCTCTAGGTGTATGTGCAAGATTTCAAGCGGATCCTAAGCGAAGTCATCTAGACTCAAAGAAGAAGATTCTGCGATATCTAAGAGGAACACTATTTGGGTTATGGTATCCTGTTGATGATAATCTTATACTGACAGGTTATTTTGATGCTGATTATGCAGGATGTAGGATAGATCGAAAGTCGACTTCCGGAACATGTCAGTTCCTAGGCAGCAACCTAATATCATGGTTTTCAAAGAAACGACACTCATTAGCAACGTCCACTACTGAAGCTGAGTATATGGCTCTTGGAAGTTCTTTGTGCCCGGATCCTTTGGCTTCGACAACAAGCGAGAGATTATGGTATCATTCGGAATGAAGTGCCCATCTACGTGACTCCACAAGTGGTATTGCAATAACTCAGAATCCAGTTCTACATACGAGATGCAAGCACGTAGATATCCGACACCACTTCACGAGAGACCATGTCGAGAAGAAGGATATCAGAATGGAGAAAGTCCATACTGAGACATACTGACCAAACCACTAGCTGAGAACAGATTCAGAGAACTATCAGTTGAGCTAGGTCTCTTGGATCCCTGCGAGTCACGTCGGTAGAGGACAACACCGATAACCTGCAATTGGCAACAATTGGTATCGGACGGAAGGAACCGATATGACGGGTCGGATGATCAATATAGTGATTCGAGTTGGGAGAATCATCGCACACACGGCAAGGGGGAACGTGGTCTTCAGCACGTCAACCATCCTCCTAAGTCTTAACGGTAACCAGCTGATCGTAAAAGTTCAGCTGAAGAGGTTTGCGTCGTATTGAATACTTAATGTTTTTGTTGACATGCTTGCATTTATTATATCAGTCGCTCGCATTCAGTAGTGAAGAAGCATTTATTTCCCGCCATCAATTTCTTTAAGGAATGGTCAGTAGATACCGTTCTCATTCAAATTGATTTGGTAATTAATGCTGCTGCAGCCGCATTTAATGCATGTCTTCTCACTTACCCTTATTACGCATCATCCTACGTGGTCTATAGTAGAGGCGGCTTTGTAATCATTCGAGTTTATAACATTTAATCTCGGCCGCATGAATAACATTGAAAGATTAAATCCTGGCCGTTCGATCTAAACGGTTATTAAGCTTGATCTTACAAAACCTTTCAATTTCTCTACTCGACTCATTTTCGGCCATTTCCAACTTTAGAGCTCTTTCTGCAAATCAGTCTTTTCTTCAAATCTCTAAACCAATCTGATTTCTAGCATCCACAAGCTCTAAACTAGTTGGTAATGTATTAAATTATGCTTAAAACTCTACTAACTTACTCTATTTTCAAGTGCTAACAAGTTGTTTTGTAGATTTTAATGGCGATTGTTCATGAACCCTACGGTATGAATGAGATCATACTCTCACGGATTCGGTTCGAACCCGCCATGGCGCTTCGCCAAGTGGATCTTCCATACATTGAGCTTGTCTTCGAGGCGCTTGAACTATACGGACTTGAATGGCTCGTATCCAAGCGGCCCTAGAGGCATATCTTGGCGAGGCAAGTTGCGGAAGTATACCTCAGGCGGAGGACTCTCACGTCCAGGAGGAGAAGAATCTTCCTTCTCGTATATGAAGGAGGTTATCCCAAACTCGTGGGATGTGAGTCGGCACGTCTTCAACATCAGAGATGCATTGGGGCCCGGGTTTTGATCTCCCGAGACGGTGGTGTTTCTCCTATTGGATACAAGGAGAAGGAGATGAACACGTATGTTCGGAAGTTACGTGGGAGGCGGGACATCGGTTTCAAAATTGCTCTACCAAAGAACTTGCTGATTCCTCAGTACAGGGGGCTCGCCTACATTGTGTCACATATTCTGACGAGCTTCGCAGGATCTTATGATCAGCTGTCTAAGCTACGTATTCAGCTGATGATGGCTATAGATGACGAAGTCCAAGTGAATTGGGACAGATTATTACGTAGCCGGAGCTGAAGGCTTAGGCGCAAAAGTTCACCACCTTACCCATTTGGTGAGCGAAAGATGATTAGCGTTGGGAAGCTACTCTGTATGGGACCAAGATGTCCATCCGATCGAGCAATCGGTAGCGAGGAATTCTTCGTTTTGCCGACACCAAATTCTTCAACAAAGCAAGCTAATAAAATTCAAAACTAAAGCGCCTAAGGAAGTACGGTTGGGCGAGGGCCCCTGATCGGAAGAGAGAAAGATCGGTTGTTGTTTTGCCCCTCCGCGTCGACCCTCCGAAAAGGAAAAGGGTGACTAAAAGCTGGACCTACTGAGGGTGCCGGTAGAACAAGCTAAACCGGCCTCTCCTCCTCTCCTGAAGAACACATTCTTGACTCGACACGGGAATGGAGGGAGCCACACTTAGGATAAGGTACAAGTGATCGGCTCAGGAGACTCGGTTGGACATCGGGATTCGGCGAAGAGACTTCCTCCGAGTGGAAGACCATCCACTCTACTCGCCTCCAAGCCACAAGTGAAGTCCACTCACGGATCCCCAGAGATATCGATCATTCGGATCGGTGGAAATAGCCATAAGGGGCTGGAGTTCGGATCTTCTTGAGGTTCCCGAGTTGGGACATACTCGAAGAGATCATAAGGACTCGAGACTGGCTCTTTCATTACTTGTGTGAAGAGCAAGAGTTGCGGTCGGACAATTGGCTTCGGGGAACCAGGGTGATATGGCAACATTCGAAGATTTGAGGGTGGCAATGCTCTATCTGGCGAGCTTGCGTACCTCGGTGCCCGGTGACGATCATTCGCCCCCATCTCCTCCCGATAATGAGAATAATGGAGATAAGGATGAGGAGATGGAACAGGCATCACCCCGGGATGTAGAGTTGGGAGGCTCTGGCGAGGTCCCACTCCCCGCGAGAAGGGCAAATCACCACCTCCGTCCACATCGGGTGATGCCCCGGGTGCTTCGAGCGCAGTCGAGAGCAACTACTAGGGATTTACGAAAGCGGAGGATCGGAACAAGCTCGTATCGGGATACAACCAATCGGTTCCGTCACCTCTAAGTCGGTGAACAAGGCCATAAGACGGCAAGGGAACAAAAATCGCCTCTTAGCCAAAGATGTTCATATAACATGGGCCCCAGTATACTAAGGCCCCAAGCCGGCTAGTGTAGCCCGATGGTGAAGGCGTGAAGAAAGTCTCGAAGCTCCTACTCCTCGGCTGAATATTTAGGAGATAATTGAGAGCGCCTTAGCGGCTCGAAGGTAGATTTGGAAACACGAGTCGGCGGCTCCTTCAAACTCGGCGAGAAGATTTTCTACGAGCAGTTGGCTCGAGGCTCTTGCTTCGATCAAGGCCGAAATGAAAGAAAGGAATAAATTGGCCACCCTCCTGCGTACAAGCTGCTATAAAACAACGGGCGGAGGCCCTTAAGGCCATTCGAAAGAGATAACGATTCCCACGATCGGGGCTTTGCTTTGAAACTCCGTCGGAGTCGGCCGCACAGCTTAAGCAATTAAGAGCTGATCAAGGAAAAGATTGGGAAATGTACTGCGACCTCGTCAAAGACTTCGAATCCACTGCCACTCTCATTAAAGAATCAGTCTAAAATGTTGAACGAGAAATCAAAGCCATCCGCTCTCACCTCTCTAAAGCATATGATGCCAAAAAGGGGGAAGGAGAAGTAAAGGAAGAAAGCGAGGCGGAACCGGCTGTGGTTGAATTGGTGGAGGAAGGAAGTAAGGGGGAAGGGGCCAGCACAGCTCAAGGAGAAGGGTCAGCCGCTCAGGCTGGACCCAGTTCAGCTGTACTCTCGCTAGAATACACCCCTACGAGGCGGACGGTGGCGAGGCGGTTCCCGTCTCATCGCCCGGCCACATGAGACGAAATCGCAAAATTCTTGGATCAAGAAGAAGAAGAGCCTCGGCTTCGGGATAAGCTTGATCATGAGCATCAGGCTGGAAGAGGCTAAGAAAGGCAAGAAGCCAAAGAAAGTTGTTGGAAAGGCTAAGGCCAAGAAGGTGAGGATGAGAAGAAAGCTCGGGAGGAGCTAGCCGAGGCCTTAGTGTCGAGGTCCGGCCTAAGCGCCGAGTTATTCCCGACTAATCTCACACTGAGCGGGAGGCGGAAGAACGAGCTACTTGGGAAGCCACGCTGCGGGGACTAAATCTCATGAGAGGAGATACTAAGGGCGGCGACTCTCGGAGAGAAAAAGAGGATAGGCGACATGGCTAAAATGATTAGCTTTATCCGCAAAGCCAACAACTGATCCAAGGAAGCGAGATTCCACGAGGATCCAAGTTCGGAAGGGCACCTTATATCAAGAAGGAGCCTACACCTCATGTGGATAAATAGATGCCGGCCCGAGCTCAACGAGCGAGTGGGAGGAATTGAAAGAAGACTTTATTAAGGGATACTATGTTTGGGGTATCTATGAGGCCGACAAATCGGTGATCAACACTTTGATGGACTTATCGGTCGATTCGATATGGATTTGAAATCAGTCTGCCGGATCATGGAGAAAGAGAAAATACCCTTGAGCTCTAGCCCTTCGGGGCGAATCCCTCCTCCCTAGGACTACTCGCGGCGTGCTGTGCACAAAAGAGATTGAGAGAGAAGTAGGAGAAGGCTGCTGTTCATCTATGTACGAATATGTACGATCCGGATGATTATGAGGAAATCCGGGTTCTACGCTCGAAGTCTACAAGTATTACTACACGGACCCTCCGGTGACAAGTCTGCTGACTTTAAGAAAGCGCACGAAGAATTTCGGAAGTCGGACTTGATATCTTATCTCATATTTGTTGTAATAGTAATAGGGCCCATGTACTCTCTGTACATATATATATATTGGTTCCTATTGCTTGCGGACAATTACTCGTTGTCTCATGGCTTTTGTTTGTGTTTTTCTCCACAGCGATCACTAAGTGATCGACACACACTCACATAATCGTTCTACGATTTTGCCATATCTCGCCTACTTGACTTGATGTTTTATTGATCATCTTGATTGTCTTCGATGAATCGGGGGAAATTGTTGTCGATAGATTAGCTCTCCGTTCCTTATTTTAGAATAGAGGCTAGATGGTTAGAAATAGAGGTTTTGGCATCATCAATTAGGGGGAAATTGTTGGGTTATGAGGCGGTAGATGGTACTGCATTGCCTCCTTCGTTAAAACGATACCTTCCTCCTTCGTATGTTGTCGCAGCTTTGATTGTTGCTCGTGTGTCGAGATCTCCCTGATGCGTGTCCCGGCCTTTTTCTTCCTTTGGGTGGTCGAGAAGGCGAAAAAAATAAAGAATCTTGTCTCTCTCTAAGACTCGCGCACGACGTGTGTAATTTATGAATGTGTGTCTTGTTTATGAACGGAATATTAATATATATAGGCTTCAAAAGCCAATATAATATTAATATATTTGTAGGCCACTAATTTAATTATATTCCTAATGGAATTCCACATAATTATCCTATAATATAATTTATTAATCCATTGGGCTACTAATATTTATCAATTAATTGGCCTAGTCAATTTATTCCGAGATAAATAACATTATTAAATAATATAAAAATACATTAATCTATTAATAATGATTTCTAAGAGGCAATAAATAACTAGACAACTAATTGGGCCAGATCAGGGATCTAATACAAGAAATAAAGTAGGGCCTCAAATTAATTAATCATCTATGCTCGGCCCGAGCAAAATTAATTAATAAACACAGATTAATTCCACTAGAGAATTCGTCTGTGACTTACCCCTTTATCCCAATTTGAGCAAGGGCTTGTATTTTAGACTTAATCGATCTTCGTATTTAAGATAGACATATATGTTAATTAATTAAGCTTATTGAAAGCTTAAATTAATTAACATCTTACATATTCCTGAGTAGTACCTCTTGACCTTATTAACACACATGAACTTAATCAACCGACCGGGCTTAGTGTGCTAATCCTTTCGAGTTCCTCAAGGGATATTATCAACCTATTTTACTAGGATATGGTTGCAAGATACAGACAACCAGCCTGAGCCACAAATAACTACTAACACCCCGAATACGTAGACCGGCCGCGATGGCGTTCACCATAGTAGGTCAAAGTGATAGATAGTCAAATGCACTCAGTTGAAGTCTTATCAAGCTTAAGACCAGCTAAGTCACCGAGAGCTTGGTTCTCTACTAAGGTCAGTTAGGAGAACACATCTCACTGTGATCCATCAATACACCACCTTAAGTGTACCAGTAAAGACAAGCAGCTAAGACAAGCCACTTCTTATCTAAAGCTGCGGCTAAAATCGACAACTTATCCTTAAGTTGTCTCAACTGTGATAACTGTTTATATCTTATGAGTTCAACCAATTTTTGTTGTCTTCTGTGATACCAGACACACTTCACAAATCTAACTTTTGTACAAGATAAAGGATTACATGTGCAAATATATTTATCAGATAGGAGAATAAAATAGTAGTAGGGACAAAACACAAAACACATTGTATACAAGCATAAAATTTGCTTCCAGTATACAAAATCCCAAAAATTCTCCCACTTATACTAAAGTAAACTTTTAGTATACAATGTGTCAATTCTAGGTACAAACTAGTACTCAGCTATCAATCCTATCTATCACTGCATCTTCTCCCACTTATACAAAAGTTTACGTAATCCTAAGTGGGGGGGCATCTCTACCACTCCTAAGCCACGAACATGTTTCTCGTAAGCCGGGAGTGGTAAGCTCTTTGTGAAAGGAGTAGCTAGGTTGACTTCAGTTCCAATTTTGTTAATCACCACGTCTCCTCGATTTATGAATACTCGTATAATGGGGTACTTCCTGTCTATGTGTTTAGACGTCTTGTGAGATCTAGGTTCCTTAGAATTTGTCACTGCACCCGCAATATCACAATAAATCGTGATCGCCTTAGGCAAATTCTGAACAATATCAAGATCCAGGAGGAAATTCTTGAGCCAATTGCCTCTTTCGAAGCTTCAGGCGACCACATACTCTGCTTCCATGGTTGAGTCCGCAATGCATTTCTGCTTTGCACTCCTTCATGAATTGGCTCCACCTCCCAAGGTAAACATATAACCCGAGGTAGACTTCTTCTCGTCTCTGTCAGCTTGGAAATTCGATTCTGTATAACCCAAGGACACTAGACTGTCTGACTGGTAAACAAGCCTATAATCTCTAGTCTGTTTAAGGTACTTGAGAGTATGCTTGACCGCATGATCCAATGTTCCTTTTCGGGGTTAGGCGATATCTTGAGACCATGCCTACGGCACGTGAGATATATCTGCTCTCGTACAAAGCATCACATACTTGAGGCTACCAAGCGGCGGAAGCATATAGTACTAGCCTCATACTTTCTATTTCTTACGGCGTTTTAGGGCAGCGATTCTTGGATAGAAAAGTGCCATGTCGAAAAGGCCTTGAACCTCTCTTGGCATTTTGCATGCTAAAACGAGTAATAACGAGTGTCGGTGTAGGACGCTTGTGACAAGCTTAACATCCTTTTACGCGATCTCGAATAACCTTGATCCCAATGATGTAAGCGGCTTCACCTAAGTCCTCCATTTGAAGCGCTCGAGATAACCACGTCTTTACATCGATAACACTTCAACATTGTTGCCAATGAGAAGGATGTCATCTACGTAAAGTGCAAGAAACACCACTGATCCGTTAAACAGATACGGTATATGCACACCTCGTTAGGACATGATACAAAACCATAGGATTTGACTAACTCGTCAAAACGCAGTGTCATAACCGGGAAGCTTGTTTAAGTCCATAAATGGACTTCCTAAGCTTCCAAACTAGATGCTCTTCGCACTTCTTCACATAACCATCTCGGTTGTTTCATATAGATGTCTCTACCTTTTTCAAGGTGACCGTTTAGGAATACGGTTTTGACATCCATTTGCCAGATCTCTAGGTTCATGTGATCTGCTATGGCAAGGAGAATCCGAATGGACTTGATCATTGCTACAGGCAAGAAGGTTTCTTCGTAATCGATACCTTCTTTCTAGGTAAAACCCTTCGCCACTAGCACGGCCTTAAACGTCATGATCTCTCCATTTGGTCCTCTCTCTTTCTCTTGTATACCCACTTACTACCAATAGCCTTGCAGCCCTCAGGTAGTTCAGTGATCTCGTATACATCCATATCAATTATGGACTTAAATTTTGAGTCCATAGCGATTCGCTAGGAATCTGCATCTACATCTCCCACTGCTTCGTTGTAAGTCCAGGGATCCAGGGTATCTTGTTCATCTGCCGGGAGATGATCAAACGTCGCCCCAAAGTGAACATATACGATCAGGTGTAAATATCACCCTCCCACTACGTCGAACGGTGTCGGCGGCTGTGTTAACGGTGTGCGATTACTCGTGGAGTACTATCTTGCACGGCCCGGTGCCGTTCAAGTGGAACTCGACCACCTTGTAATTCCTCAAGGATGATGTCGACTCGAGATTTATGGTTACTAATGTAATATTCTTCTAAGAAGCGGCGTTAGTGCTAACAACGATCTTACGTTCTTTAGGATCATAAAAGTATCCAACCTTCGTTTCCTTCGGATACCACGTGAACAACATCACTTCGAACGTGATTCCAATTTGTCGGCTTTGCCTATTTAGCACATAAGCGGGATAACCCCAAATCCTTAAGTGGTGCATCTTGGGTTTGTGCCCGCTCCACAACTCAAAAGGG
Source organism: Lavandula angustifolia (assembly GCA_028984105.1). Classification (NCBI taxonomy): domain Eukaryota; kingdom Viridiplantae; phylum Streptophyta; class Magnoliopsida; order Lamiales; family Lamiaceae; genus Lavandula; species Lavandula angustifolia. The sequence goes on along the minus strand of CM054816.1, from coordinate 22,311,587 downwards.
ATCTTTTGTACCGACTTGGAAGGCACACGGTTCGGCAAGTATCTTGCACGATCTCTAGGCATATCCCCAAAGAAACTAGCAAAGTTGCATAACTCATCATCGGCCGAACCATCTCTAAGAGACTTCGGTTCCTTCTCTCTAACACACCATTCTGCACGAGGCGTGCCCGTCTTTGTCAGTAGGATGTAATCCCACATTCTATCAAGTAGTCCTTGAACTCGTTGGATATGTATTCCCACCACGATCGGATCGTAGTGTTTTGATTTTTTACCTTGCTTCTTCTCCATACGCCTTGAATTCCTTAAAGGTTTCAAAGCAATCCAACTTGTGGCGAAGAAGATAAACATATCCATACCTCGAGTAATCGTCGGTAGATGTGACGAAGTACTCATACCCTCCACGAGCTTGTGTTGACATAGGCCCACACAAGTCGAATGTATTAAACTTAATACTTATGTAGCTCTATAAACCTTTGCCTTGAAAGGCTTAGTCATCATCTTTCCTTCCGAAACGGGTTTCGCAAGTTGGAAATGGTTCAACTTGGAGAGACTCCAATGATTCATATTCCACCAACCTTTGAGTCCCGTTAAGATTGATGTGACCTAGTCTTAAGTGCCACATATAAGTTTGGTTTACCTTAGAAGACTCTTTCCTCTTCTTAGGATTTGATGATGAGGAAGCAATATTAACGGGAACTATGCGGTTTACAAGTAATAGTATATAAAGATATATTTAATGGTCCGCCACAAATAAAATCATCGTCTTTCATGATAGAAACTTCACTATCAAAACTTGATTTATAACCATCCATGGTGCGAGAGTTTTGAAACAGAAATAATATTTCGCCTAAACTTCGAGGCACATATTAAACATCTTTAAGTACTAAAAGCGGAACTTTCGAAAAGATAGATGTAAATCTCCAATGACAATTGCGGGAACTTTCGATCCATTGCCCATTGAGACTACCACATCTCCATTGCTCAATTGTCTTCTCTACAAGAAACCTTGCAAAGGTGTAACAAACATGATCGGTGCCCCGAATCCACTACCCATTCGTGGGTAGAAGAGGAAACGAGCGGTTTCAATTACAAGAGCGACTCACGTCTCTTTTCTGTTTTGCCTTGACATCCCGGATTATAATTATTCCAGGTGTCCTTTCTTACCACTCTTGAAGAACCTTCCTTTCTCCTTTGACATTCGCATGTCTCGTGGAGGACCATGTTCTTACTCCCATTGCTCTTCTTGAATTGACCACCGCTTCGCTCTTTTTCTAGCTTCGCCTTTTGGAGGATTCCTTGAACTACTAGGTATATTCAAGACTTGAGCACTCTTGCCCTTTCCTATAACCTCTTTGACCGCTACCAAAGACTTGAGTAACATACTCATAGTAAACTCGTTCTTAGGCATAGCGGTCCTAAAACAAAAGTTCTTATAGGACCTTTGCGAGAGCATTTATTGGGAGAGGTAAGATATCTCTTCCATTCTATGAAATTATTTAAAATTGTTAAACCCGTTAGGGTTTGGTTGGTGATCTTGTTTAGGAACTCGAAAAATATTTGAACATACATATATGAAAAATATAAATTAAGCATGTAAGAAAGTTATATTTTGCACATAATTAGTAATTAACCATCATTGTAACCTTTTGAAAAACCCAATGATGTTAAATACTCAAATAGCCTCTAGAGATCACACTCGAAGCCACTTAGGTGGACGTTTACTCGTGTACCCTGGACCAAGCTATATACCTAGCTCTTTAATTTCAATCCACGCGTAGGTTCTTAAGACGAATGAAATTAATAATCCGATATCTCCGGACCATGTCACTATTAAAATACGGGAAATGACTTCTCATGAAGTTGTACCCGCGGTGACATCTAAGCTTTGACCATTAATTTGATGAATTAACATCAAATTCTCAAAATTGGCATACTTACGCGAACCATACCACATTGATTTGATTTAATTAGCCATCTTATTTAATTATTATCTGCTAGAGTACTCATGTTTACTAGGAACGCAAGCCACTCGGGTGGACGTTTATGGCTTCGCTCCCACTACTCAATAATAATTAAATATTACATTAGAAAACCCATCTCACAAAACTTCGTGGTTCAAAAATACAAGCAAGCCACTCGGTGGGACGTTTACTTATATAATTGTTCCACTTTTGTGTAGGGTCCAATTAATGGAGGTCCGATTAAATATTTAATTTCCAATTTAAATGGAATCCAATTAAATATTTAATTTATTATTTACTTAGTCTTTTTCTTCAAGAGGTTCGTTTTGAATCATGCATATCCACATAATTCCTAAAGCATGCAATTTCTAAGCGCACATAATAAAACGTGCTCGCGAAAAATAAAACATGCTTTAATACGACGTAAATCCTATTTACATGCTTTTCTAAGCACAATTAGTCACATAATCGCATGCTAAAGCATAAAAATAAATGCGCAAATAGGAAATTAAAACGTCGTTATCGGGCTTAAAAACACAGATAAAAATTAAATCTATCGATTACATAGCCCGAACGAAATACAGATCTTCGATGTCTTGAAAAATCTTCAAATTTGAAAACCGCATCAAAAGCGCATCGCCGCCACGTCATCGGGCGTGCGCCACGTGTCATACACGTGGCAAACACGTGTCGGCAAGGGCTGATGTGGCGTGCAAGGGCCGACGTGGAGCGAGAATGCCGGAAATGCGCCGCCGCGGCCACGCCCGACAACAGTGTCTCTCGCGGCCTCGCATTGCTCTCCCCGCCTTGATCCGCCGGAATCGCCACCGACAAGCATGCGTCTCCACCGTGCTGTCATGCCTCCGTTGTGCGCAGCTACCGCCCTCGGCGCCAGCCGATATGGCGATCCTCCATCATATCCCGGCCCACGCCCGACGCCCCCCAACGTGCAGGTTGTGCTTAATCTCCGCCTGGAGCCGCCGCCGCGACATCAGACGTCGATTTCGGTTGCATCCGGGATCGTATAATCCCATACAACATATCGACATGAAGATTTGAGACGAGGAATCCAACGGTTCAAGCCGATCGGAAATCAGACGCCGGACCCGCCGGGAATCGCCGCTGCAAGATGCGGTGGAACCCTAGCCGAATTAGGGTTTTCGTCCAATTTGGGGCATTTCTGGACAACACGACCACTTCTCCTTTCTGACGCTATTTCGGACAAACCAGAAATCGGAATGGGTCATGTGACCTATCCAGACGAAGCTAACGCAATAACTAACAAAACTATCAGAAAGGATAGAAAAAATACCATGGAACGTGCCCCAACGCACTGTTGGGATTTTGTATACTGGAAGCACTTTTTATGCTTGTATACAATGTGTTTTTGTCCTTACCACTGTTTTATTCTCCTATCGATAAATATGTATATTTGCACATGTTATCCTTTATCTTGTATAAAAGTTATTTTTGTGTGGTGTGTGTCGGGTATCACGAGAAGACAACACAAATTGGTTGAGCCGACAAGATATAAACAGTTAACACGGTGAGACAACTTAAGGATGAAGTTGTCGGTTTAAAGCTGCAGATTTAGATAAGAAGTGGCTTATCTTAGGTTTGCTTGTCTTTCTTGGTACACTTAAGGTGGTGTATTGAAGGATCACGGTGAGATGTGTTCTCCTAATCGACCTTAGTGGAGAACCAAGATCTCGGTGACTTAGGCGATCTTAAGCTTGGTAAGACTTCGGTGAGTGCATTTGGCTATCTATCACTTTGACCTACTATGGTGAACGTCAAATGAGCGGCGGGATCTACGTATCTTGGGTGTTAGTAGTTATTTGTGGCTCGAGCTGGTTGTGTGTATCTTGCATCCGTATCCTAGTAAAATGGGTTGATAATATCCCCCGAGGAACTCGAAAGGATTAGCACGCTAAACCCGGTAGGTTGATTAAGTTCGGGTGTGTTAATAAGGTCGAGTGGTACTCCTCGGGAATATAAGATGTTAATTAATTTAAGTGTCGGTGAGCTTAATTAATTAGCGGATATTTCTATCTTAAATACGGAGATTGATTAAGTCTAAAATACAAGCCGCCTCCCAAGTGGGATAAAGGGGGTAAGTCGGCACGGATTCTCTAGTGGAATGAATCCGTGTTAATTAATTAATTTTGCTGCCAGTGAGCATGGATAATTAATTAATTGGAGGCCACTGCTTTATTTCTTGTATTGGATCCACGATCGGCCTAATTAGTTGCCTAGTAATTTATTGTCTCTCGAAATCATTATTAATGGATTAATGTTTTTTCACATTATTTAATAATGTTATTTATACGGAATTAATTGGTGGGCCAATTAATTGATAAATATTAGTAAGGCATGAAAAATTAATTAATTATATTATGGGCTAATTATGTGGAAGTCCATTGGAATATAATTAAATTAATGGGCTACAAATATATTAATATTATATTGGCTTTTGAAGCTTATATATATTAGTATTACGTTGAACGGAATACGAAATATCATAACTCACGCACACGAGTTTTGAGAGAGACATATTTTTATTTTCTTCAGTTCTCCGACCACCGGAAGGAAAGAAAAAGGCGGGACACAGATCGGAAGATCGACACGGGAGCTGACAATCGAAGCTACGACAACATACGAAGGAGGAGGTATCGATTTCTTCCTTTTATATTCCTTCACGCACGGCCTCAAGTTGACGGTTGTGTTTTGCGGGAATTAGGGTTTTGCCCTTTTCCGTCTTTCCGTGCCGTCGCGCCTCGATTTCGTGCATCCGAACTAAAAATACGAGTACAAAACAAGCGCGAGAATCACGTAACACATTGGTCCCATAAACTACTCGTGGATTTTCTCATGAGAAAAACGTTACAACGGGAGTCAAATCGGTGGCTCGCGAGGCCGCCCCAAACACGAAAAATAACCCAATAACGACGGAATTAAACCCCTAATCATGCTCCCTAACAGCAACAATCGGAGCCACAAGCCAGGCTCGATACCATTGAAGGAAAATAGAGGTTAAGAACGATACCTTCCTCCTTCGCATGTTGTCACGGCTTTGATTGTTGCTCGTGTGTCGAGATCTTCGATCTGTGTCCCGACCTTTTTTCTTCCTCACGGGTGGTTAGAGAAGCTGAAGAAAATAAAGAATCTTTGTCTCTCTAACACTCGCGCACGGCGTGTGTAATTTATGAATGTGTGTCTTCTATTTATGAACATAATACTAATATATATAGGTTTCAAAAGCCAATATAATATTAATATATTTGTAGCCCATTAATTTAATTATATTTCTAATGGACTTCCACATAATTAGCCCATAATATAATTAATTAATCTATTGGGCTACTAATATTTATCAATTAATTGACCCATCCAATTAATTCCAGATAAATAACATTATTAAATAATGTAAAAATACATTAATCTATTAATAATGATTTCTGAGAGACAATAAATAATTAGACAACTAATTGGGTTAGATCAGGGATCTAATACAAGAAATAAAGAAGGGCCTCAAATTAATTAATTATCTATGCTCAGTCCAGAGTAAAATTAATTAATAAACACATATTCATTCCACTAGAGAATCCGTGTTGACTTACCCCTTTATCCCAAATTGAGCAAGGACTTGTATTTTAGACTTAATCGATCTCCGTATTTAAGATAGAAATTTCCGTTAATTAATTAAACTTACTGACATCTTAAATTAATTAACATCTTATATTTAAAATGTACAATTGATTAGGGATTTCGTAACCGTACAATTGAGAGACATGGAGATTTCAAAACCGTACAATTGATTTACTAATTTGATTTAAACTGACGGTGGAGATTTCTTCTGCTTCTTGTCTATCAAGTTAGGCGTCGGCGGTCGGAAATATGCCTCTTCTTTCGTCATCCTTGTGGCTTAGTTGTGAGGGCTAGATTTGTTAATTTTTCTTCAACGGATGGAGAAGGGCGAAGGGGAGAGGGAGTTAGCTAGGTTATAATTGGGGGAAAAATAGGAAACGGGGAGAAGGGGGTGAGAGTAGTTGGAGGGTGTTATATTTTCTTTTACTTAAATAGTAAAAAGTATAATATAGATATTTTAATAGAAGAGGTTAGGAATTTTTCTAATATAAATTATATTATATTTTATTTTTATTATAAATTCATAAGGGCGAGAGAAGATGTTATAATTATTTTTTTGTAAATTATATGCTCTAATTTTTTTAACTAAATTAAATTACTTTTTTTAAAATTAATTACAAAGCATAAATATTAAATTTTAGTATTTTCTTTAAAATTATTTTTTAAATCATGTTGAGTTTATAAATATTTGATATTAAATTCTTTATATTATTTTTAATTTATAAGTACAGATTTTTAATTTTAAAGTTTTTATTTAAATTATATTAAATCTTACAATTAATTTTTTTAAAATTAAATTTAATAAATAATACTCCCTCCGTTTCACTAATCAAGTCCCATTTTCTATTTCGGGATGTATCACTAAACAAGTCCTATTCTATAAATGAAAAGATATGAGTGGACCACAATCACTCTAAACAAATGGAAGCCACCACTTTATAGTTTTACACCACACATTTTTTTCCACCCACTTTCTAAATTCACGTGCCCAAAAATAATGGGACTTAATTAGTGAAACGAAGGGAGTAATATACATATTATGGTAAACGACTTCGAAAAATCGATAATAGTTTATAAAACTGTTGTCTATGAGTAAAGTAAAACCTACGACAACGCATGAACGACAATGGTTTGTGACACCGTTGTCTATGAGCGCCTTTTTGCACATACGACAACGCATAAACATCAACGGTTGGTGACACCTTTGTCTATGGGCGCATCCTTAAACTACGACAACACATAAATGGTAAGGGTTTCCACAACCGTTGTCTATGAGTGCCTTTTTCCACATACAACAACGCATAAACGACAATAATTGTTAAAAAGCGTTGTCATGAGTGCACTTTTGATATGAAAGACAAAGGTTTTAGCTACAACAATGGTTTTATGAGCTACAACAACAGTTTTTCACCAAAACCGTTGTCTTTTCACTGTTGTCGTAGACTAAATTTGTAGTAGTGTCTGCTGTAAACCCTCATCAGCTTGAAGCAATTGTATCAAATAGAATTCTTCATAAGTTTATTTTCATCTATTTTAGGAGTTAGTATTGAAGGATTTAATTGATTGCAAAGGTTTTTAAGTGATATTTCTTCTAAGTTTCCTACCTTCTTCTCTCAACGGTGGTTCTTTCGCTTGAAACAATCGTATCGGATGGATTTAATCGTTTGCAAAGGATTTTCAAGTGATATTTATTCTAGATTCATGTTTACAACCCTTACGATTTCAATGTAATTCATATTATCTAACCACTTTTCGATTTTGAATAGGTGCGAAACAAATTTATTTTGAAATGCATAACCATAACACATTTATGTGTAGCTATATTATACGTAATCCAATAAAACATCCATATAACTTCTATTTTTGAAATATATGAGCGTGTACAAATTTAAAATGCATATGTGGGTATACTTTCATGTTGGGATGAGATTAAGAAATAGATAAGATTTGAAGATCCTAAAACCCTAGTTGAATGATGAACCGAATAATGTAATAGCTTAGTTGAGTTCGACATGTTAGGAACTCGATAGACTAGCCGAGTTCGATGGGCGATAGACTCGGTAGCTCGGATTTGTCAGTGGAAGAACTCAACATTGAAGACTCCGGTATGGTTGCTTAGGAACCTACGGCATATGAGGACGAGGAATCGGCATAAAAGCTGAACTTTTGGAAGAATATCATTAGAAGATAACTCAGTCCGAGGAATCAGATGAAGTCAACTTAGCAACTGCTTTAGAGTATGAACAAACCTCACCTACCAATCAACCTCGACCAATGAGGAACTGACAACACTGTACTTGCACGACAAAAGCTACGGTACGAAGAATGGACCCGACCTAGAAGAGAAGGCAAAATCTCATTGTGTTACAAGCGCAACGAGGCGAGGACACTACCCGGTACAAGTATCCAGAGCTCTCGATCGCTAAACAAGCTTTACGGCAGGCCTGAAGAAAGAAATTTATCAAGAAAAGGCAACAGACCTACATAGCCGAAGAGCTTTCAGATTGCACAAGCGATGAAGAAATGTTCATGGACTTATCAGATGATGAAGCCGGATTCGTAACAATCGAAGTAGAAGGGCGAACAATGTCGATAGCCGGGAGAAGAGGTTGAGGTAAACTACTAGTCTCAATATAAATCCCTCTTCACCGGGCACACACGACATGCTTTGTTGCTTGGGAGAACCTCCCAGATGTAGTTCTAGCCTATGAAGATGTCTTAGAAGAGTAGATTTAGATGAGCACTCGGTTAATAAGATACTTCGGGAGTTGGAACTCCTAAGAGCTGAAAATCAGAAACTTTCAATGAAGAGTCAGGTTTATATTGAGTCAGAAGGACTTGCTTTAAGACATAAGGAAAAGATTGAGTCTCTAATGACCAAGTCTCAACAGCAAGAAGTTCAGATCTCAGTCTTGACCAAGGACATTTCAAAGAAAGACACTAAAATTGCCAGTTTAAACCAGAAGCTCACACAGGTCAAAGTTGATTATGAAACGTTGAGAAGAAGTGATGAAGTATGGAGAACTTTAATGAATGAGCAATACCTTGGAGCTAAAGAAAAGTTTTAGGCGATGATGCGAACTAAAAGATCAGCCTTCACTAAGGAAGGACTTGGCTATACTAGTGAGGCATCAACCTCAACGCACAAAGGCTCAAATAAGGCGACGGAGAGATTTGTTCAAGGGAAAGGCGAATACGAGAGAATCTACACAACCCAGGAGGCCAAGAAGAAATACAAGATGAAAGAACCTCAGCCAAAGCATCACCAGATGGCCAGATGTTCAAGCCCCAGAACACCCATATCACATTCAGGGGGAACTAAGAAGGTTAGATGGGTTGAACAATATGGGCAACCAAAGTGGATCCATCCAGCATAGTATGAGTTAGTATTATGAACGTAGGGTCAGGAGTAGTCCCAAAGCTCAAAAGAAGATGACTCATGAACCACAACCTGTCAAGAAGTCAGTATCATCAGTCACAATAAAACTTGTTGACAACATGGGAAAAAAGTTGTCTGAAACCACCAGGGTTGTCAAACAGATTTGGGTTCCAAATATGACTAACATCTGAGGACCCAACCTGAACCTAAAGAGTACCTGAATTTATTTTTGTTTTGCAAGTGCATAAGGACCCTTAGATGATGGACAGTGGATGCTTGAGGCATATGACATACCAAAAGAATCTACTGACCAACTACGTACAACAAGAAGAACCCGTAATTGAGTTTGGTGACAACTCCAAAGGATACACAAGGGTATGTAGAACATTGAACATCAGAACTGCCATAGTTCCCGAGTAACATATGTTGAAGGAATTCAACATAATCCCCTTTCAATCGATCAAGTATGTGATAACCTTAATAAAGTCACTTTTAACGTGGGTTTGTATGATGTTATTGTTAAATTCACAAGGAAAAGCGTACTATCGGGATCGCGAAGAAAGAATATCTACATTGTAGATTGGAATACTATTGAACCTGAAGCTGCTTGCTTGCACAGACTAAGTCATCTAAAAAAATAGCATGGTTGTGGCACGGGAAGACTCGATCACCTAAACTTCAAGACAATGAACAAGGCTTGTCTAGAGACTCAAAAGTCGGAGGAGCGACCAATGAAGTATTTAAACAACGAGAAAAATTGTGAAGCATGCTTGAAAGGAAAGTAGACAAAGTCAAGCAATCCACCCATTCCGTCACCTTCTGCGATGGAATCCTTCGGCTACTTCACATGGATTTATTCGGGCCGATCACTCTAGTGACAATTAGAGGCAAGAAGTATGCTCTCGTGGTTATATATGACTACTCGAGATATACGTGGGTGATCTTCATCGCAAACAAGTCTGATGTCAAAACTAAACTGCCAAAAGTACTTAAACGACTCAGTGTAGAGAAGGATATCAAAATACAGAGGATACGCTCAGATCAAGGCACAAAATTCCTCAACTCTATGATGAACGAGTGCTGCGAAGGCTGGAGGAATTCGGCATGAGGCGTCGGCAGCACGCACACCTCAGCAGAACGACCTTGCCGAACGAAAGAACAGAATACTCAAAGAAGCAGCAAGAACGTTACTCGCAGACTCAGGACTACCAAAAAGTTTTGGTAGAAGCTACTGACACAGCCTGTTACACTCAGAATCGCTCACTACTAACACAAGCTCACATGAAGATACCATATGAATTGTGGAAAGGGAGAACACCCTCTATCTTACATTTCCATATTTTTGGTTGTCCTTCATTTATCCACAATAATAAAAATGATCGAGTTAAATGTCTTTGATAGCAAGTCGGACTAAGGAGTTTTCATTGGATACTCCAAGGTCGACAAAAGCCTTCGGGGTGTTTAACTACCGGACCCTTTGCATGGTGGAAAGCCCTCATGTTGTATTTAATGAGTTTGTTTGCGAGGATAGGCAACGGGATCCTAAGCGAGGATGTTGAAGAAGTCGAAGCAAGCTACATGACTTGAACTTAAGCGATAACGCTGAGGCATTGTTGGGATAATGATTCGGATGATGAAGAAGCAATTCACACTCACCTAACAAACACTTATATACGAACCGATTGATTCTCTTGAACATAATCAATCCCATGTGTTGGGTTATGAGGCGGTACATGGTACTCAGTGTCTAGTGGTTAAAAGAATATTGGGGAAAATCATAGTAGTACTATGGAATTGAAGATCCCAAAACCCGGTGATATCGGTAGTGCGGTGTGTACATAGGATTAGATGATGTATAGGTTAGACTTGTTTATTTTGATTATCTTTTGTCTAAGTCACGTGCGGGGTAAGCTTGTTGGCCGATCTTCGACGAAGTTACTTTCCCAGAACCCCACGTCATCTTTGTAAGGGCTTGGGTTCTTAACCCAACAATGGATCTTCACCTCGGTAGGAGACGGCCCATCGGTGATAAGGTATCAGGAGAAGAACATATGCAAAGCTCCGTACCTTTGCCGTCGCCAAGTTGACCTACTCAGTAGATGTATTCCTTGTCAGCCGACTCAGTCGAAGAAGACAGAGACTTATCTAGTCTACTGTGTCCGACAGAAAACGACCCAGTCGCACAAGTCTTTTCGAAGTTCAGCAGAAGATCTTATGAGGTTGTTTGAATAGTCAACTTTGACTCTGACACATTCTCACCAACCACAAACCTCGACCCAATGAGAAGCCGAACGGCGCCATATACGCTCTATACGGTGAAGTTTGCTCTCATGTACAGTAATTAACTGCCCTGCTGCAACAAACTCGAAATTATGGCCGTTTTCTTTGGAAGCTTGTGACACGTGGCATCGTCATCTCCAACGGACATATGCCATAGCTCACAACTATAAATAGAGAAGAAATTTGAAGCTCCACGCACGGAATAAAAAAAAAGGGAAAAACGCTCAAGCTTTGAACACTCTAGTAAACTCAAAGATTATCCAGAGAAGAACTTGCTTTCTTAGAATATTCTTAGTTCTTCACTCTAAAGTATTTAGATCCCTCTCTTCTCTAGACTAAGCTCATTGCCATATTTATAGCTTAGATTCGAAGGAGTTCACTTTCTGTGAATTGTTCTTATTGTAAGAACTCCTTCTTAGTTGGAGATTATTCCATCCCTTTCGAACTTCGGTTTGAATTGTAAAGTCGCTAAGGACTATAACTTAGAAGGATCTGACCAGTGCACAGATACCTGCTGAGGCTTGCTCAGTATAATCAACAAGTTATCCTGCCATTGTCAGGACCGTGGACGTAGGATCTTGCGTATCCGAACCACGTTAAATTGCTTGTGTTCTTTACTATTTTATTGCATATCATAACTGTTCAAAATCCTATGTTTGCATAAAACGTGTTTCAAAAGCGCACAGCCAAAAGAACTTGATTTGTGAAAAGCGTTTTTCAAAGCGAGGCGAATCTCGGGCCCTACACTTATCCGCACAACATCTCCGACTGAGTTTCGAACGATTGACAAAATTCAGTAGGAGAGCTCAGTAGCTGACCCACTCTGACCCAGTGATCGAAGGTTACTTTTTGGCACTGTTCATCAGTTACACTAAACGGCTCGGTGTCCTTGGTTTGAGAAAAGAAAGCGCTGATCGAGTGTATTCACCCCCTCCCCCTCTACACACGACTATCGTCTCCGGACCAACAATTGGTATCGAGCATCGGTGTTCTTCGATCGCCGGTTACGTACTCTTCGGTTCTCTCGAACGAGATCCTTGAAAGCGTTGTCCTTTGCACAAGCATCTCTTCTTTCATTCTTATACCCGTTCGCATAATGTCGACATGTCGGGTATCGGGATGGTGCCGATGTTCTCAATAGAGAACTTCATGGTATGGCGCGTGAGAATGGAGGCACACCTCACATCGGCCGAATGACGGCACGACGGACGTCCGGAGGCCTGGACCCATCATTCCCATGATTGACGGCGTTCGGTTCGCTGCGTAGGAAGTGTAGGAGCACAAATCGGTGCTAAGGTTCCCAAAGACAAATCGGCCTTCACGCCCGAAGAGAAAAAGCTGCACAACCTCGGCCGGAGTTGCGCGAAACGCAATGCCGACAACGCTCGGTGACTCTCATCTCGGGGAGGGTGCGGGGGCGCAAAAGCGGCAAAAGAGCTATGGGATGCTTTAGGCCATGCTGAGCCAAGGAACCCCGCGAGATCAAAGAAAACAAGCTCGAATTAGAGCTTCCGAGTTCGAAGCCTTTGCAATGGAGCCCGGTGAGACCATTGACGAGCTCGGTGTCGATTTACAAACCAAGTCAATGTCATCAACGGTGGGAAGGTGTTCACCAACAAAGAGATGAACACTAAGATCTTGAGAGCGCTACCTCGACGAAGTGGCTTCCATTTGCTACTTATTTACGTCGCTCGATCTAAATGCTCTAACTCACGATGTTATATTTTCGGAACTAAAGACGGAGGAATTTGAGCATAGTCTACCCCAAAGGTGTTCCGGTGCTCCGGCCCGACACACGGATCGATCATGCTTTTAAAGCAGCGTCGGCAAAAGCCCGGATCCAAACCGATTTCCTCAAGCAAGAGCGGTGGCCACTATCGAAGCAAAATCTTGTGAGACTTCGTGCAACCGACCAGGTTGGCGTGATGGCTCTCAAATATCGAGAGAGAAAAGGAGAGAGTCGGAAAGGCGAGGAAATACAAAAGAGTTTCTCCCTCGAGGTAAGAAAGATTATCGGAAAAGGGAAGAATCTAATCCTTCTCTTGAATGCGAGAACACAGAGCTGCTGCGAGTCTATCCAAAGCTTCGGTGGAAAAAGCGGCCAGAACATCCACTGTTATAAGCGTAAGAAGGAGGGACACTATCGATCTGACTGTCCCGAACTCTCGGCTGCTCAACGAGCGAACGGCGAGCCGAGAAGAAAAATTTGCCCAAAGAAGGCGGGCCTACATCGCCGGAGTGATATCAGACAACTCACTTAAGGAGGATACATTTATGTATTCCTCTTGAGGACGAAGCTGCATTTGTAGCGGTTGAGGTCGGAGAAACGGTTCTGAAGGAACAACTTGTTGGGTGATGATTCAATCCTCGGCATGATCATACTTGTGGGAAATGACTCTTATCTTCTATCTTGAATCATGCTTCGGTAGCCTCGTGCTCCGAATTATTGAGAAGATTTGAAGATCCCAAAACCCTATCGATTGGTGAACCATTCCTTTGTATTCGTATTTGTCTCCGAGGGCTCGGACTCAATAGACACTCTGCTCACGGTCAAGGCGCTCGGTAGCTCATCGGCCTCGGCACCGGTGTAGAAGACTCGGTATCTTGGACTCGGCGGGAGCGGTATGCGAGAGAGTCGGTTGACCGAACTCGGCGAAGTAGTTCACTAGACTCGGGGCGATATTCGGTAGACTTATCTCGGCGGTCTATCTACGAATACAAGGTCGGACTTCGACAACGGCAGATAGTCTTCGGAGGCTGTCGAGAATCTTTTGAAAGACAATCGGCATTGTCATGTACGAGGAAGAGAGAAGTCGGCTTCGGTTTGTCTCGAAGTTTGTCTTTGTCTCAACCACTTCATCCACCTCGACGAATGACAAACATACACGTGTCTTCTCACCTACTAAAGGCTGCAGTCAACCTTTTACCTAAAAAGGTGGGAAAGTACCACTCATTACCTACACCCGAAAAAGAGCCGTTTGCTACCAAAAAGAGAGAGAGAAGAAGATCGTCTCCAACGGATCTATTTCAATCTACTGCTCTATAAATAGAGGGATCATTCAAGATTTGAGAGAATGCGCGCACCTAGAACACGAGAGAGCATTCAAACGAGCGATATTAACGACTAAGTCCTCCGCAAGAAACAACCGAGTTATCTCCGTGAAAGACTACATCCAGCTCAAAAGGAACCAAGGCTGAACCGACATAAGCTTCTAGTATCCAAGCGGCCGACACGAACCTATAGATAAACCCTCAGTTGTTCGTCGCTCTAGATAGCTACATTCTCGTTCCTTATCCCTCTAACCCTAAGCTCACTTATTATATCCATAGCTTAAACGAAGGAGTTCACATTTGAACCCAATCCTTAGTGTATAAGGACTCCTTGCTTTGTTGGAGAAGTTTGTCAAACACTTTAAGTTTGATAGTGTTGTAAGCGAGACTTGGATCGATATAAAAACCAAGACGCGGCTTTGCCCGGTGTGCAAGGCGGCGAGACTAACTCGGGATAATAAATAGCCTCCCGATCATTCGGGACGGTGGACGTAGGATTTGAGCGATATCAGAACCACTTTAAAAATCTTGTGTTTCTTCTTTGCTTTCTTAAGCTGTTGCATTGATTTTACTATTCATCTTGAACATCATATTTAAATCAATCAAGCTGTCTCGGCATCTTGAACTTTTAAATCTACGAACTCGGACTTAAAACGTTTTCTCACTAAAATTGATTTGGGCCTACACAATTCCGCACCTCGAACTCTCATTCGAACGATACTGAATTCGACCTAGTCGGTTAGCGGATCTCGGGCGAGTCGGTACTCTTTTAGCCTTTAACTCGATTCGGAACGGTTGTGCAGTGGGCTGCTGAACTTTCGAGACGAGACACCATCCCGAATAGGATTGTTCAAGTTCGAAATTGAGAAATCGAATCGGGTGTATTCACCCCCCCTCTACACCTGACCGTACACTCGGGACCAACAATTGGTATCGGAAGCGGGGAGTTCATTGACTCTTGTTATCTTTGAGGCTGGTCTATTCGAACGGATCAAGGGAAAGCGTTTTCCTTGCATATCACTCTACATTCATATCTATATTCTTCATGGGCGATATGTCGGGTATAAGGATGGTACCCATGTTCTCGGTGGAGAATTATGGAGTATGGCGAGTCGAGAATGGAAGCACATCGACATCCCTCCATGACAGTATGACGAAGTGCTTGAAGATGGACCTATCGTTCCTATGATTGATAGTGTCGTGACTCGGGACCAAGCTCAAGGAGGAGGAATGGTGGCCGGGAAGAAGATTCCCAAAGACGGAAGTCTCTTCACTCCCGAGGAGAAGAAGCTTCACAACTTAGACCGTGTTGCCGGAAACGCCATACCGACCACCCTTAGTGATTCTTATCTTGGCGGGGGTTCGGGAATGCAAGGCGCTAAAGAACTGCGGGATGCTCTTGCGCTGCGAGTCGAGGGACTCGAGAAAATTAAAGCCAACAAATTAGCGCCGGAACTCCAAAAGCTGGAAAGCTTGTCTCTCATGCCGGGGATAAAATCGAAGATCTAAACGTCGATTTACCAATCGATGAACTCTATCAATGGGTCGGGAAAGACATTCAACAACCAGAGATGAATCCGAAAATTCTAAGGGCAATTGCTTAGGATGGACACTTGGACACCTTTTGCCACTCTATTGCGACATTCGACTTAGATGCTTGTGTCTCGACTATATCTTTTCGGAATTACGAGCGGAGGAGTTTGAGTTCGACGGACCTCAAAGAAAGCAGGCGAAGGCGACACAAAAATCGACCATGCTTTCAAAGCATCGGTCGGCATAGCATCTCCAAGCAACGAGCAAACGACGAGTAAGACCTGAACCTTCACTCAATGATCTACAAGAAGGAAGTCTCGCTCGGAAGTATGTCTTTGCTGCCTTGTAAAGTATCGAGAAGGAGAAGGAGCGACGCGAAAAGTGACTAACGCCTATCGGGAAACGAAAGGTAAGTCAAATTATATGTCGAAACACACTCCGACTCACAATCTTCCCGAATGCGAGAAGAAAGATGACTCGGGACCATCAAAGAATAGCGAAAGCAAAGAAGAAAGAGTCATCGCTTGTTACAAGCGCAAGAAGCCGGGACATTATCGGTATGATTGTCCCGAGCTCGGTAGCGGCGAACGAGCAAGCACGTAAGGCAAGGAGAGAGAAATTCGCCCGGGAAAAGACAATCCTACATAGCCTGGTGAAATCTCGGACGACTCGAGAAGAGGTCGACTCCTTTATGGATTCATCGGACGATGAAGCGGCTTTCATGGCCTTAGAGCTTGAAGGTGAAGAATCGAGTGAAAAGTGCATGATGGCGGCGAAGAGGATGAGGTAAATTCTCATGAACCACTTAACTCCTCTTCACCTGCACACACGACACTATTTCAGTGCGAGATGAAAATTTGGACGTCGCAACCGCATATGAAGAACTGCTCGACGAATAAATTCGGATGAGTCGCAACTTCAGCAAGACTCTTCGGGGAGTTGGATACCCACGAAAGTAGAGAATCAGAAACTTTCTCAGGAGAGTCAGGTTGCTACTGAGGCCGAAGGACTTGTGTTGAGACTCAAGGAGGAGATAAACTCTCTGATGGCCAAGTCTCAGCATCAAGAAGATCGGATTTCAGTTTTGACCAATGACTTGACTCGGAAAGATCTTGGCGAGTCTGTGAAGCAAGAAATATCGGGACTTCGGACCGAGCACGACACACTGAAGAAGAGTGATGATGTTGCGGAGGAGCGACGACCGAGAGGTACATGGGTGTTGAGAAGAAATTAGAAGCTATGCTAGCAAGCAATAAGCCAAAGTACTGCAAGGAAGGACTTGGATTCAGTCTAGAAGCTTCCACATCTGCCCCAGTACACTCAGAAGTATGGCTTGCTGATAGATTTGTTCGAGGGGAGACTATGAACGCAAATATCCCGAACCCCCTAGCAAAGAACAAACGAGAAGATGAAAGCACCTCATCCCACACATCAGCATTCGACAAGAAGATCAATGCCAAGAAACCCCGGTAAGAGACAAGGGGGAACCGGCCAAATTAAAATTGGCGGATCGGTATGGACCTCCAAAGGCGACACATCCAGCTCGGTATGGGTCATACTATTATGAACCCGTAGTCGGGAAGAGGCTCCAAAGGTCGGAAGAAAAAGAAAGCCACACGAGAAGGCTAAGGTCGGCGATCCACCAACTCGGAAGATTAGGACTCCCGAACCTCGGAAGCCTCGAAGTCACCTTTGACCGATCCGGTGGTCGGATATGTTGACTCTAATGGGAAGAAAATGTGCGAAACCACCGGGGTTGTTAGGACGATTTGGGTTATGAAAAGTAACATCTAAGGACCCAAAATAAAAATGAAGGGTACTGAATATAATTACGTTTTGTAGGTGCGTAAAGACCCATGATATGTGGACGGCGGATGCTCAAGACACATGACATACCAAAGGAGTCTATGAAGAATTTTATCACTGAAGAAGGACCCAGAATTGAGTTTGGAGATGATGCCAAAGGCTACACAAGAGGATATGGAACACTCAGCATAGGAACTGCCAAAGTTCCAAGAGTATCATATGTTGAAGGACTTCAGCATAATCTTCTCTCTGTTAGTCAATTTTGTGATAACTCAAATAGAGTGATTTTTTACGGGTTTTACGTGATGTTATTGATAAATCCACGGGGAAAACAAGGTGTTATCGGGTTCGCTGAAAGAACATAAATGTGGTGGCCCGGAACTCAGTGAACACGAAGCTTGCTTATTGGCGAAGAATGACAACCGCACGGGGTGGCTATGGCACGAAGACTCGGCCATCTCAACTTTAAGACGCTCAACAAGCTTGCAAGAAACACTCTAGCAAGGGGACCGCCGAATGAAGTATTCAAGCAAAGACACTCGGTGTGAAGCATGTCCGAAGGGAAAGCAAACAAGGAATCAAAATCCTCCGGTTCCATCGCCTTCCACGAATGGAATTCTTCGACTGCTACATATGGATTTGTTCGGTCCGGTCTCCCCGGTGACGATCGGAGGCGGAAAATATGCATTAGTGGTCATAGATGACTACTCACGCTATACATGGGTCATATTCATTGCCAACAAGTCGGCGTCTCGAGTGTCGAAAAGAACACCAAGATCGGAAAAATACGTTCGAGACGGAGGCGAGTTCCTTAATTCCATGGTAAAGGAGTTACGCAAAGCGAAGGAATAGAGCATGAGACTTTGCACACGCACACCTCGGCGGGAATGGAGTTGCTTTGAACGAAAGAACGGAACTCTAAAAGAGGCAGCTAGGACTCTACTCGCGGGACTCGGGACTCCCGACCAAATTCAGGGCGGAAGCTACGATACCGCATGTTATACTCGGGAATAGATCTCTGCGACAAAGCGGCATAAGAGAACACCATATGAACTATGGAACGGCGAGAAGCCTTCTCTATCTTATTTCCATATTTTTGGTTGTTCATGCTTTATCCACAATAATGGGAAAGATCGGTGAAGACTTTTGATAGCAAGTCGGATCGGGGAGTATTCTTAGGATACTCTCGGGTCAAGCAAAGCTTTCGAGTATTCAACTATCGGACTCTTTGCGTGGAGGAAAGCCCTCATGTTGTTTTTAACGAGTTTGCTACGAAGACGGGAGCAATAACTCAAATTCCGAATCGAGGACATCGAAGCGGCTACGGGATCTAAGCTTAAAAGACAAATGCGAAAAGATCCGGCTATGTTGGGATGATGATTCGAAGAAGAAAGCGAAGACAAATCTCCGAATCTCAACCAGTGAGCAAGTAGGCGAGCGGATTGATTCTCCCGACGCAGAATCAATCCCGGGTAACTCGAGTCGATGAGGAAACCGTAGAGGTAATCGAGACCAACACTACCGAGAATAACAACTCGGGGGGGAACGTCTAGTAATGTTCTGAGCTGAATGCCCCCGAACACGGTGACTCGGTAGATCACACTCTTGTTCTTGAATTACTTCAATCTCGGAAACGAGTACAACTGAAATGCCTAACTCACCTACTATCTGTGTTGAACAAATTTCAGATGAAGAGTTAAAACATCGTAGATCGTGGCTAGATGCTCACACTGCTGATCTTATAATTGGAGATCCTTCAGCACATGTCAAGACAAGATCCAGATTCTGTCAAGGAGAAAGCGCATTATTTTCCTGCTTCTTGTCTACTGAAGAGCCTCATAATATTGAGGATGCACTTAAAAATGCTGACTGGATTATTGCTATGCAGGAAGAGCTGAATCAGTTCACGAGAAACGAAGTATGGGAGCTTGTAGACAAGACCCGGCATCAACATGTCATTGGAACCAAATGGGTCTTCAAAAACAAGCGAGATGAAAACAACGTTATAGTAAGGAACAAAGCAAGACTCGTGGCTAAAGGCTACTGTCAAGCCGAAGGGATAGATTTCGATGAGACGTTCGCTCCAGTTGCAAGATTGGAGGCAATTAGACTATTCCTAGCCTACGCAACACATCAAAGATTCAGAGTTTATCAAATGGATGTGAAGTCTGCGTTCTGAACGGCGTCTTGAAAGAAGAAGTCTATGTGGAACAACCGCCGGCTTTCGGCAAGGGGACATCAAGTATATAGACTCGAGAAAGGCTCTATACGGGTTAAAACAAGCACCTAGGGCTTGGTACGATACCCTGTCGAGTTTCTTCTTGAGAAAGGTTTTCGAGAAAGCACGATGGAGCCGCACTCTATTCGGCATTATTCGGAAGAAGACTTATTACTTGTGCAGATCTACGTGGATGACATTATCTTCGGTTCGAAGAATGTCATCATGTGTCAGCAATTTGAAAAGATGATGAAGGATAAGTTCGAGATGTCGATGATGGGTGAAATGAACTACTTCCTTGGTTTTCAAGTCAAGCAATCCGAAAAGGGAAGCGTTCATCAACCAAGGCAAATACACTCGAGACCTCATCAAAAGATTGGTACGCACATCCAGGCAAATCAATCAAGATCCCTATGAACACGAATATGAAGATAGATCTTGATAAAGAGGGAGTATCGTAGACCAAACCGAATACCGTACTATAATTGGTTCTTTATTATATCTAACGACTACTCGTCGACATAACTTATGCTTGTAGGTATCGTGCTCGATTTCGGGCGAATCCCAAGCGAGTCATATGGACTCAGCAAAGAAGATTCTCCGCTATCTACGAGGAACACTGACATGGGTTTATGGTATCCAGTGATGATAATATTGAACTAACTTGGTTATTCGATGCCGACTATGCGGGATGTAGAATAGACCGAAAATCAACTTCGGGAACATGTCGGTTCCTTGGCGGAAGAAGCGATCTCATGGTTTTCAAAGAAAGCAGCGTTAGGGGGGAATGTTCACTCTCAATGCTACCGATACATTCGGTACGTAGAGATTCGAAAAACCATCTACACGAGGTATCGACCGACTACTATGTTCGGTGACGAGGTTTGCGTATCTCTACTCGGTAGTAATTTAATACAAGAAGTACTTTGCATTTATGGCAAAGATTCGGCATGACATTAATATCTTTTGGTTTGTCTTTATTATTAACGACTCACATTTAATGCATGACATTCCATACATAAGCTTGTCTTGAACTCGCACGCATTTAATCGCATGTCTTTTCACTGTTACTACTTAGGTTATTTTACAAGCGGCTTTGACTTAGGTGCCTTTTGTGATCATTACCTATTTTTTAACTTCTAATCTTAACCGTCCATATCATAAAGCAAGTTTGCATTCAGCCTTCGATCGAAAACCGTTCACCTTCATAGTTGATATATATTCGATCATATCTTGAAACCGCCATTAGTATACTTCATAACTTTCAAATTCCGAAAAATCCGAGATCGCATTCGCAATCCTTACTTGCAATTACACTCTCAATCTTATCTCGAATTTTATCCATTGGTATGCTTATATACGTTAATGTAGTTGTTATATGTTTCGAGTATCGCATTGCACAACACTTGTTCTATCCAAAAACAATGCGATTCATTTCTTGTCACGGAGTACAATGGCGGAAACCAATATCTCTATGATATCTCCGGCGGATATGCGAGAACATTACGGAGAAGGATCGCGTGTGGTTTGAACCCACCATGGATTTCTATTCATGCGATCCGGAGTATATGGATGAGATCTTCTCGGCTCTGCGCGAGTCGGTGGCGGAGAAATTTCTGTCTAGGAGGCCTTCGTTCTTCCTCCCGAGACAGGTTGTCGAGCCGTATTTGAATTCAGACGCAGTATCTGGAGATGTAGTGGCGAGATTCGTTGCCCATTCTATCCAAAACGCCACTATGGAGTGAGCGGATGTCCATCAAGGATGCTTTAAAGCGGAGTTTTGATACGCCCTCCGAAGGAACCCGGTGCGATCGGGTGCAGAGACGACCGAGTTGATGAATACCTTACCGTCTTACGTGGAAAGCCCACTACATTCGGAGCTGCTTTTCAGAAGAACAACATGTTGCCTCGAGTTCGGGGCACTTGCCCATATAGTGACGGCCTACGACAAGCCAAGCGGGGGTCGTTTGACCGAGTGTCGAGGCCTAAGATTCAGATGATGATGGCCATATACGACCGAGCCCGGATAAATTGGACGGAGTTCTTTCTCCGAGGAATTCATGGCTCAGTTCGCTAAGTTCGACAAAGCATCGAACACGGCCGAGCGCAAAGGGCAAATTCTTTGTATGGTCTCAAAGCTGTCCCATCATGATCGAAGATTTATGTGGATACGAGCCTATCACCTACGGTGACAAGGAGTACTTCAATGTGAAGAAGGTCGAGTTTCACAACAAGACAGCGACGCTTCGGCAGATAGGGTCGGGACCCTCGGCGGTCTCTCCGAAATCAAAGTCTCGGCGAGGCTACGCCTACAAAGAAAAGAACCCCTCCCACTAAAACTCCTAAGGCACCGGCAAAGAAAATGAAGAAAGCCGCCGAGGTGCCGGCCTGCGAGGAGGTTCCACAAGTGCCTGGCCGAACGGGCTCCGAGAAGACTACTCGGCCCATGCAACTTGGTTGATGAGTCCGAGTCTTCTGAGAAGACTCAATCAGTGGAAAAGATTGTTTCCACTGAAAGGGACCAAGGGGATGCTTCTGAAGCTCAGAGCGCAGATATTCAGCGCCTAGACAGCCCCCTTTCTGTCCCTCCACTCAGCTCAGTACCTCCAGCCCGAAGAGCGAGACTTCACCACATGGACTTGGAGTCCGAGGCTGCATCGAAGGTGAATCAATCGGGATGGAAGCTTCGGTGATTATATCCGAGCATCCCGAGAAATTACGCAACTAGTTCGGAGCTTGCCGACTACTCGAGACTTATTGCTCATCGCCAAGACAAGCAAGGCTCCACATGTTCTTTGCGACATCGGGGAGTGGCCTCGTCTACAGCGCCTTGTCCTCCACTACTCCTGTCAGCAGCTGCATGAAGAGGAATTGAGACTGAGAGAGGAGATAGGCTATTCAGAGCCTGAAGACCTCAGCTCAATGGACAATCTGAGGGCTGCAATGCTGGCCATGATTTATGATCGACAGCACGCCTCCGGCCCAGCACCCTCAGATGGGTCAGACCATGACGACCCACCCAGTGATTCAGGCCCTGGAAAGCCTGATGAGGGACATCCACAGGACAAGGATACCCATACTGAAACTGCTCCACCACTCAGTATCCTTGGTCCTGAGAAGTCCAAGGCTGGTGCTTCGTCCTTAGCAGAGCCCGCTCAGCTCTTGCTGCAGTCGACTTTCGAAGCAGCGCCCAGCCAGACCGCAAAGAGATCTCGATCAGTGGCAAAAGCCTTAACTGCCCAAGGGATCAAAAATCGAGATCTTGCGAAGGCTATCCATAGGACATGGAAGCAGACTGCTCAAACCACGGCTAAAGAACTTCAGGGGCTGAAGTCTTCTGTCTCATCATCAGCCGCCCCTGATGTTTCCGCGCTTATTTCAGAAACGTTGGCTCAGCAGCAAGTCAAATTCGAAGCTCAGCTCAAGATCTTTCAGGAGAGTCAAGCCAAGCTACTAGATGAATTTTTGGCTTCTAAACTGGCTCATACTGACGCTATCACTGAACAATCCGAGGCCACTGAACAAAGACTTGAGATTATCCAACTGGCCTTGGAAGACAAGATCACTGAGAAGCTGAAAGACTTCAAGGAAGCAGCTGACCTCTCTCACAAGCAGTACAAGGAAAACCTTACCATGGAGAGGAACGAGTTGCATGAGGCTCGACTAAGCTCCACGATCGTCTTGATGAGTCGTCAACCTCCTACAAAAATGCGGAGAAGTCGAGTCCTAGTCCCTACCCGGTGCTCATTGATGATGCCAAAAAGGGGGAAAGTGAAGGAAAAAGGGAAGGACGAGAAGAGTAGCGAGAAGCCGCCTCAAACTCGGTCTCGAAGGGTGAGGCCCGGGGTGTTTCGGTGCGAGCACACTGGAAACCGGCCCAAGTGGCTCGGGACCCCAGCAGATTACTCGGGCAACCCGGACTCCCAAAGACATTATTAAAGAGGTTCTTGAGTACGGCTGAACGGGCGGTGGAGGACTCGAGAAGAAGAAGAGGCTCCTATTCCACCACCGGTTCAAGAAGGCAAGGGCAAACGAAGCTTAAAATTCCAACCCCTCCAAGCAAAGAGATTAAGATACATATCTGCTGAGGAGGAAGCCCAAATAGCTGCGGATGAGAGACTCGCCAGAGAGATTGCAGAGGCCAAAGCAGCTAACAAGCCAAAGTCTAAGCCTGCCAAAGGAAAGACTAAAGCCCCATCCAAAGGAGGAAAGGGAACTGCTAGGCGCCTCGAGAAAGCTCATCATAACGAGATGAAGAGGACGAGAGAAAAAGACAAGGAGCAAGCGCGAGAAGAATGCTGAAAGGCGGGGTACATCCAAATCTAGATCTAGTACCCCTGCTGAATCGGAACAAGCTCCTCAGAAGCCTCAAGAGCAAGATGCAGAAATTGAAGAAATCTTTGCTCAGATGGATAGATATCTCTACAGAGGAGAGGAAGCTAGACAGATAGAGGCTGCCAGACGGAGGATACATTTGGCGGGACCTTGAGGCACTCGGGAAGCATACGAACAAGAGGCCGGGGCGAGAGTTCCTTCGAAAGCGACATTCCTTATCGATACGGAAGGTTCGGGGAAGCCAAACGATCCGAAAACACATAGATGGCCGAGATCGGACGAATGGATGCCTATTCGGTTCAATCGAGAGATGGGAATCGGTCAAGATAGAGTTTATCAAGAGAAATTATTTACGGCGATTACGGCACGAAATGTCTAAGGCGATGCCTATGTCGAGTGGATGGCCATTGCGAACACGATCTTTACCCATATATGCGCGGAAGCGATGGCGAAGGGGTAGTAGTCGGCGTTCTGAAGCAAGGATCATTCCTCCACCCCGGAAGACAAGACGACTCGGTACATCTCGGAATGATTGAACAAGAAGTGAAGAATCTTTGCGTTGAGCAGAGGACTAGAACAAGATGATCCGGCAGACTTCGCCGAATACACGAAGGCGAGGAAGAACACGTTCGGAATGTATGGAGTTCCACGCTGCCGAAGATAAATCCCAAGGTTTCATGAATAGGATTCGGCGGTTTAAGGGTTCTCCCTCTTAGTTCTTCTTTTAGCTTAGCAAGATTTGTAATGTCTTGAACTAGTTATTATATATATTCAAATCTTACGTTGGCTCGACAACTACTTGTTGTCTAAATAGCCGTGTTTGCTTTATGCTTTAACACTCGAGAATCACGAAGTGATTCTCGACACACACACGTTGTTTATTTACTTGTCGAGTTTTGCTCTGTTAGATCTCGATAGACTAGATCTTCGGAGAGTTATTATTTCTCTTAGGGGGAAATTGTTGCATATGGGAAATTATTGTAAAGGGGGAAATTGTTCTTCCCTGTCTCCCTCAGTAGTCTAGCACTTACCAGACAACTCCACTGATCCTACTTGTAATATTTGTAAGGAGCTCTGTTTTTGAGTAAGTTAGTGTTTAGCATAGTTGATAGGACATAGATGATAGGTTTTGGCATCATCAAATAGGGGGAAATTGTTGGGTGATGATTCAATCCTCAGCATGATCATACTTGTGGGAAATGACTCTTATCTTCTATACTGAATCATGCTCAGTAGCCTCGTGCTCTGAATTATTGAGAAGATTTGAAGATCCCAAAACCCTATCTGATTGGTGAACCATTCCTTTGTATTCGTATTTGTCTCTGAGGGCTCAGACTCAGTAGACACTCTGCTCTGGTCAAGGCGCTCAGTAGCTCATCAGCCTCAGCACCAGTATAGAAGACTCGATATCTTGGACTCGGCGGGAGCGATATGCGAGAGAGTCAGTTGAACTGAACTCAGCAGAAGTAGTTCACTAGACTCAGAGCTGATATTCAGTAGACTTATCTCAGCAGTCTATCTACTGAATACAAGGTCAGACTCAGCAACGGCAGATAGTCTTCAGGACTGTCAGAATCTTTTGAAAGACAATCAGCATTGTCATGTACGAGGAAGAGAGAAGTCGGCTTCGGTGCGTCCCGAAGTTTGTCTTTGTCTCAACCACTTCATCCACCTCGACGAATGACAAACATACACTTGTCTTCTCACTTACTAAAGCTGCAGTCAACCTTTTACCTAAAAAGGTGGGAAAGTACACTGTTACCTACACCAAAAGAGCCGTTTGCTACCAAAAAGAGAGAGAGAGAAGAAGATCGTCTCCCACGGATCTATTTCAATCTCTGCTCTATAAATAGAGGGATCATTCAAGATTTGAGAGAATGCGCGCACCTAGAACACGAGAGAGCATTCAAACGAGCGATATTAACGACTAAGTCCTCCGCAAGAAACAACCGAGTTATCTCCGTGAAAGACTACATCCGGCTCAAAAGGAACCAAGGCTGAACAGACATAAGCTTCTAGTATCCAAGCGGCCCGACACGAACCTATAGCTAAACCCTCGACTGTTTGTCGCTCTAGATAGCTACATTCTCGTTCCTTATCCCTCTAACCCTAAGCTCACTTATTATATCCATAGCTTAGACGAAGGAGTTCACATTTGAACCCAATCCTTAGTGTATAAGGACTCCTTCATTGTTGGAGAAGTTTGTCAAACACTTTAAGTTTGATAGTGTTGTAAGCGAGACTTGGATCGGTATAAAAACCAAGACGCGGCTTTGCCCGGTGTGCAAGGCGGCGAGACTAACTCGGGATAATAAATAGCCTCCCGATCATTCGGGACAATGGACGTAGGATTTGAGCGATATTCGAACCACTTTAAAAATCACGTGTTTCTTCTTGCTTTCTTAAGCTGTTGCATTGATTTTACTATTCATGCTGAACATCATATTTAAATCAATCAAGCTGTCTCAAAGACATCTGAACTTTTAAATCTCTTGGCCCGGGACTTAAAACGTTTTCTCACTAAAATTGATTTGGGCCTACACAATTCCGCACACCGAACTCTCACTGAACGATACCGGCTCGACCTAGTCGGTTAGCGAGATCTCGGGTGAGTCGGTACTCTTTTAGCCTTTAACTCGATTCGGAAACGGTTGTGCGGTCCTGCTGAAGCATTTGACGGACACCATCCCGAATAGGACTGTTCAAGTTCGAAATTGAGAAATCGAATCAGGTGTATTCACCCCCCCCCCCTCTACACCTGACCGTACACTCGGGACCAACACAACTGAATACTGTTTGATGGCCGGAGAAGAGACTGAGGTGCATAAGGACCCATGGATAGTGGACAGCGGCTGCTCAAGACACATGACATACCAGAAGAGCCTGCTGACCAACTATATACAAGAAGATGGTCCCAAAATTGAGTTTGGTGACAACTCTAAAGGCTACACAAGGGGATATGGAACGCTGAATATTGGGACTGCTTCAGTTCCAAGAGTAACATATGTTGAAGGACTTCAACATAATCTCCTTTACGTCGATCAATTATGTGATAATCTTAACGAGTAATCTTTGACGGCGCTTACGTGATATTGTTGATAAATCTACAGGGAAAACAGTGTTATCAGGTTCGCGGAAGAAAAACATATACGTTGCTAACTGGAACCTGAGGCTTGCTTGCTCGCATAGAACCTGAGGCTTGCTTGCTCGCACAGACGAAATCCAGTGACAAGTCAAGATGGCTATGGCATAAGAGACTCAGCCACCTGAACTTCAAGACTATAAACAAGCTTGCCAAGAACTCTAAAGTCAGGGGACTACCCAACGAATCGTTCATCAAAGACAGAAATTGTGAAGCATACTTGAAGGGAAAGCAGACAAAGAAAAGCAATCCACCTATTCCTTCACCTTCCACTGATGGAATCCTTGGTTCTTGCACATGGATTTATTCGGGCCAGTTTCTCCAGTGACTATACGAGGCAAGAAGTATGCCCTTGTCGTTATAGACGACTACTCGAGATATACATGGGTAATCTTCATCGCCAACAAATCAGATGTCATGACTGAGTTGCCTAAACTACTGAAAAAGCTCAGTGTGGAAAAGGACATCAAGATACAAAGAATTCGCTCAGACAGAGGAACAGAATTACTCAACTCAGTAGTTAAAGAGTACTGCGAGAAAGAGGGAATTCAGCACGAGACATCAGCTGCTCGTACTCCTCAACAGAACGGACTTGCTGAACGCAAAAACAGAACACTCAAAGAAGCAGCAAGGACGCTCCTAGCAGACTCTGGGCTACCCTCTAAGTTCTGGGCAGATGCTACTGACTCAGCCTGCTACACTCAGAATCGCTCACTACTTACACAGCAACACATGAAGACACCATACGAATTGTGGAAAGGGAGAATTCCTTCTATTTCTCATTTTCATATTTTTGGTTGTCCGTGCTTTATCCACAATAACGGGAAAGATCGGTTGAAGGTCTTTGATAGCAAATCTGATCAAGGGGTATTCTTAGGATATTCCTGAGTCAGTAAAGCCTTCAGAGTCTTTAACTATTGGACTCTTTGCGTGGAGGAAAGCCCTCATGTTGTTTTTGATGAGTTTGTTACTGAGAACAGGAAAACTATAGAGACAAATACTGATGATGTCAGCAGCAAGCTACAGGATCTCGGACTGACTGATAAAACTGAAAAGATTCAGCATTGTTGGGATGATGAGTCAGATGATGAAGAAACTCAGACTCAACCAACAGGCGATGTAGGCGGCTGGTTGATTCTATTGAACAGAATCAACAACCAGGTAACAACGGTCGATGAGGAAGCCCCAGTGGTAAGTGAGACCTCTACTGAGAATATAAACTCAGGGGGAACGATTAATGTTCCTGAGCTAAATGCCCCGAACACGGAAACTCGGTAGATCCTAACCTTCTTACGAACTGCTACAATCTCGGAACGGTACTACGAAATGCCTAACACTCCCTACGCCTGCGAAGTAGTATCGAAGAAGAAGCCGGACTCGGACGTTCATGGCTTGACGCTCATTCTTCCAGATCTCATAATAGGAGATCCATCGGCAACGATAAGAACAAGATCGAGATTAAATCAAGGAGAAAACTCACTTTTTTCTTGTTCCTGTCCTACGAAGAACCTCGGTCGATAGAGGACGTACTTAACGATCTCGGCCGGATCATCGCCATGCGAAGAAGAGTCGAACCGGTTTGTCGAAACGAAGTTTGGGAGCTTGTTGACAGACCTAGACATCAGCATGTGATCGGTACTAAGCGGGTCTTCAAAAACAAGCTTGATGAAAACAACGTCAACGTCAGAAACAAAGCTCGACTAGTTGCCAAGGGATACAGTCAAGCGAAGGAATCGACTTTGATGAAACTTTCGCTCCAGTCGCAAGATTGGAAGCCATTCGTCTTTTCCTAGCCTACGCAACGCATCAAGGATTCAAAGTATATCAGATGGATGTAAAGTCAGCTTTTTTAAACGGCGTACTAAAGGAAGAAGTCTACGTGGAACAACCGCCCGGCTTTCAGCAGGGACATCAGGTGTACAGACTTCGGAAAGCTCGTATGGGTTAAAACAATCACCCGGGGGCTTGGTACGATACCCTATCGGACTTTCTACTTCAGAAAGGTTTTCAGAAGGGGACAGTAGATCGCACCCTGTTCAGCATAAAGTCAGGAGATGACATCCTACTGCTACAAATCTACGTGGACGACATCATTTTCGGCTGCAAAAACGAGACCATATGCCAGCAGTTCGAGAAGATGATGAAGGAGAAGTTCGAGATGTCCATGATGGGAGAGATGAATTATTTCCTTGGATTACAAGTGAAGCAATCACACGAGGGAATCTTCATCAATCAAGCTAAATACACTCGAGATCTTCTCAAAAGATTCGGGCTGCGATTCGAGCAAGCGGTCAAGATCCCCATGAACACAAATTTTAAAATCGATCTAGACAAAGAGGGAGCTTCTGTTAACTCTACTGATTATAGAACTATTATTGGTTCTTTATTATATTTAACAGCTAGCCAACCTGACATAACTTATGCTCTAGGTGTATGTGCAAGATTTCAAGCGGATCCTAAGCGAAGTCATCTAGACTCAGCAAAGAAGATTCTGCGATATCTAAGAGGAACACCGCATTTGGGTTATGGTATCCCGTTGATGATAATCTTATGCGACGAGTTATTTTGATGCCGATTATGCGGGATGTAGGATAGATCGAAAGTCGACTTAGGAACATGTCGGTTCCTAGGCGGCAACCTAATATCATGGTTTTCAAAGAAAGCGACACTCATTAGCAACGTCCACTACGGAAGGCGAGTATATGGCTCTTTGGAAGTTCTTTGTGCCCGGATCCTTTGGCTTCGACAACAACTGAGAGATTATGGTATCATTCAGAATGAAGTGCCCATCTACTGTGACTCCACAAGTGGTATTGCAATAACTCAGAATCCAGTTCTACATACGAGATGCAAGCACGTAGATATCCGACACCACTTCACGAGAGACCATGTCGAGAAGAAGGATATCAGAATGGAGAAAGTCCATACTGAGACATACTGACCAAACCACTAGCTGAGAACAGATTCAGAGAACTATCAGTTGAGCTAGGTCTCTTGGATCCCTGCGAGTCACGTCGGTAGAGGACAACCTGCCGATAAGCGCAATTGGCAACAATTGGTATCAGACGGAAGGAACCAGTATGACAGGTCAGATGATCAATATAGTGATTCAGTTGGGAGAATCATACTGTACACAGCAAGGGGGAACGTGGTCTTCAGCACGTCAACCATCCTCCTAAGTCTTAACGGTAACCAGCTGATCGTAAAAGTTCAGCTGAAGAGGTTTGCGTCGTATTGAATACTTAATGTTTTTGTTGACATGCTTGCATTTATTATATCAGTCGCTCGCATTCAGTAGTGAAGAAGCATTTATTTCCCGCCATCAATTTCTTTAAGGAATGGTCGGTAGATACCGTTCTCATTCAAATTGATTTGGTAATTAATCTTGCTGCGTAGCGCATTTAATGCATGTCTTCTCACTTACCCTTATTACGCATCATCCTACGTGGGTCTATAGTAGAGGCGGCTTTGTAATCATTCGGTTTATAACATTTAATCTCGGCTGAGATAACATTGAAAGATTAAATCCTGGCCGTTCGATCTAAACGGTTATTAAGCTTGATCTTACAAAACCTTTCAATTTCTCTACTCGACTCATTTTCGGCCATTTCCAACTTTAGAGCTCTTTCTGCAAATCAGTCTTTTCTTCAAATCTCTAAACCAATCTGATTTCTAGCATCCACAAGCTCTAAACTAGTTGGTAATGTATTAAATTATGCTTAAAACTCTACTAACTTACTCTATTTTCAAGTGCTAACAAGTTGTTTTGTAGATTTTAATGGCGATTGTTCATGAACCCTCTGTTATGAATGAGATCATACTCTCACGGATTCAGTTCGAACCCACCATGGCGCTTCGCCAAGTGGATCTTCCATACATTGAGCCTGTCTTCGAGGCGCTTGAACTATCTGGACTTGAATGGCTCGTATCCAAGCAGCCTAGGGCATATCTGCTGAGGCAAGTTGCGGAAGTATACCTCAACTGGAGGACTCTCACGTCCGGAGGAGAAGAATCTTCCTTCTCGTATATGAAGGAGGTTATCCCAAACTCGTGGGATGTGAGTCAGCGCGTCTTCAACATCCGAGATGCATTGGGACTGGGGTTTGATCTCCCAGACAGTGGTGTTTCTCCTATTGGATACAAGGAGAAGGAGATGAACACGTATGTTCAGAAGTTCTGTGGGAGGCAGGACATCAGTTTCAAAATTGCTCTACCAAAGAACTTGCTGATTCCTCAGTACAGGGGGCTCGCCTACATTGTGTCACATATTCTGACGAGCTTCGCAGGATCTTATGATCAGCTGTCTAAGCTACGTATTCAGCTGATGATGGCTATAGATGACGAAGTCCAAGTGAATTGGACAGATTATTACGTAGCCGAGCTGAAGGCTTAGGCGCAAAAGTTCACCACCTTACCCACTGGTGAGCGAAAGATGATTAGCGTTGGGAAGCTACTGTATGGGACCAAGATGTCCATACTGATCGAGCAATCAGTAGCGAGGAATTCTTCGTTTGCCGACACCAAATTCTTCAACAGCAAGCTAATAAAATTCAAAACTAAAGCAGCTACCGAGAAGTCTGTTGGGCGAGGGCCGCCTGATCAGAAGAGAGAAAGATCAGCTGTTGTTTTGCCCCTTCGCGCCGACCCTCCGAAAAGGAAAAGGCTGACTAAAAGCTGGACTGCGAGGTGCCGGTAGAACAAGCTAAACCAGCCTCTCCTCCTCCTACTGAAGAACACATTCTTGACTCTGACACAGGAATGGAGGGAGCCACACTTAAGGATAAGGTACAAGTGATCAGCTCCGAGGAGACTCAGTTGGACATCAGGATTCTGACTGAAGAGACTTCCTCTGAGTGGAAGACCATCCACTCTACTCGCCTCCAAGCCACAAGTGAAGTCCACTCACGGATCCACGAGATATCGATCATTCGGATCCGGTGGAAATAGCCATAGGGGCTAGAGTTCGAATCTTTGCTTGAGGTTCCTGAGTTGGGACATACTCGAAGAGATCATAAGGACTCAGACAGCTCTTTCATTACTTGCTGAAGAGCAAGAGTTGCAGTCAGCAATTGGCTTCGGGGAACCAGCTGATATGGCAACATTCGAAGATTTGAGGGTGGCAATGCTCTATCTGCTGAGCTTGCGTACCTCAGTGCCCGGTGACAGTCATTCGCCACCATCTCCTCCTGATAATGAGAATAATGGAGATAAGGATGAGGAGATGGAACAGGCATCACCCCAGGATGTAGAGTTGGGAGGCTCTGCTGAGGGTCCCACTCCCCGCGAGAAGGGCAAATCACCACCTCCGTCCACATCAGGTGATGCCCCGGGTGCTTCGAAGCGCAGTCGAGAGCAACTACTAGGGATTTCTGAGCGAGAGGATCGGAACAAGCTCGTATCAGATACAACCAATCGGTTCCGTCACCTCTAAGTCGGTGAACAAGGCCATAAGACGGCAAGGGAACAAAAATCGCCTCTTAGCCAAAGATGTTCATATAACATGGGCCCAGTATACTAAGGCCCAAACGGCTAGTGTAGCCCGACCGGCGAAGGCGTGAAGAAAGTCTCGAAGCTCCTACTCCTCGCCTGAATATTTAGGGAGATAATTGAGGCGCCTTAGCGGCTCGGAAGGTAGATTTGGAAACACGAGTCGGCGGCTCCTTCAAACTCGGCAAGAAGATTTTCTACGAGCGGTTGGCTCGAGCTCTTTGCTTGATCAAGGCCGAAATGAAAGAAAGGAATAAATTGGCCACCTCCTGCGTACAAACTGCTATAAAACAACAGGCGGAGGCCCTTAAGGCCATTCAGAAAGAGATAACAGATTCCCACGATCAGGCTTTGCTGAAACTCCGTCAGGAGTCAGCCGCGCAGCTTAAGCAATTAAGAGCTGATCAAGGAAAAGATTGGGAAATGTACTGCGACCTCGTCAAAGACTTCGAATCCACTGCCACTCTCATTAAAGAATCAGTCTAAAATGTTGAACGAGAAATCAAAGCCATCCGCTCTCACCTCTCTAAAGCATATGATGCCAAAAAGGGGGAAGGAGAAGTAAAGGAAGAAACTGAGGCGGAACCGGCTGTGGTTGAATTGGTGGAGGAAGGAAGTAAGGGGGAAGGGGCCAGCACAGCTCAAGGAGAAGGGTCAGCCGCTCAGGCTGGACCCAGTTCAGCTGTACTCTCGCTAGAATACACCCCTCTGAGGCAGACAGTGACTGAGGCAGTTCCCATCTCATCTGCCCAGCACATAGACGAAATCGCAAAATTCTTGGATCAAGAAGAAGAAGAGCCTCAGCTTCAGGATAAGCTTGATCATGAGCATCAGCTGGAAGAGGCTAAGAAAGGCAAGAAGCCAAAGAAAGTTGTTGGAAAGGCTAAGGCCAAGAAGGCTGAGGATGAGAAGAAAGCTCAGGAGGAGCTAGCCGGAGGCCTTAGTGTACGAGGTCCGGCCAACCGCACGAGTTATTACCCGACTAATCTCACACCTGAGCAGGAGGCAGAGAACAGAGCTACTTGGGAAGCCACGCTGCAGGGACTAAATCTCATGAGAGGAGATACAAGGGCAGCGACTCTCAGAGAGAAAAAGAGGATAGCTGACATGGCTAAAATGATTAGCCTATCCGCAAAGCCAACAGCTGATCCAAGGAAGCAGATTCCACGAGGATCCAAGTTCAGAAGGGCACCTTATATCAAGAAGGAGCCTACACCTCATGTGGATAAATAGATGCCAGCCGAGCTCAACGAGCAGTGGGAGGAATTGAAAGAAGACTTTATTAAGGGATACTATGTTTGGGGTATCTATGAGGCCCGACAAATCGGTGATCAACACTTTGATGGACTTATCAGTCGATTCGATATGGATTTCAGAAATCAGATCTGCCAGATCATGGAGAAAGAGAAAATACCCTTCAGAGCTCTAGCCTTCAGGCGAATCCCTCCTCCTAGGACTACTCGCGGCGTCTGTGTGCACAAAAGAGATTGAGAGAGAAGTAGGAGAAGCTGCTTGTTCATCTATGTCCGAATATGTACGATCCGGATGATTATGAGGAAATCCAGGTTCTACGCTCAAGAGTCTACAAGTATTACTACCTGGACCCTCCAGCTGACAAGTCTGCTGACTTTAAGAAACGCACGAAGAATTTCAGAAGTCAGACTTGATATCTTATCTCATATTTGTTGTAATAGTAATAGGGCCCATGTACTCTCTGTCTATATATATATATTGGTTCCTATTGCTTGCCAGACAATTACTCATTGTCTCATGGCTTTTGTTTGTGTTTTCTCACAACTGATCACTAAGTGATCTGACACACACTCACATAATCGTTCTCTGATTTTGCCTATATCTCGCCTACTGACTTGATGTTTTATTGATCATCTTGATTGTCTTCTGATGAATCAGGGGGAAATTGTTGTCAGTAGATTAGCTCTCCGTTCCTTATTTTAGAATAGAGGCTAGATGGTTAGAAATAGAGGTTTTGGCATCATCAATTAGGGGGAAATTGTTGGGTTATGAGGCAGTAGATGGTACTCAGCTGCCTCCTTCGTTAAGAACGATACCTTCCTCCTTCGTATGTTGTCGCAGCTTTGATTGTTGCTCGTGTGTCAGATCTCCTGATCTGTGTCCCGGCCTTTTTTCTTCCTTTGGGTGGTCAGAGAACTGAAAAAAATAAAGAATACTGTCTCTCTAAGACTCACGCACGACGTGTGTAATTTATGAATGTGTGTCTTCTGTTTATGAACAGAATATTAATATATATAGGCTTCAAAAGCCAATATAATATTAATATATTTGTAGGCCACTAATTTAATTATATTCCTAATGGAATTCCACATAATTATCCTATAATATAATTTATTAATCCATTGGGCTACTAATATTTATCAATTAATTGGCCTAGTCAATTTATTCCAGATAAATAACATTATTAAATAATATAAAAATACATTAATCTATTAATAATGATTTCTAAGAGGCAATAAATAACTAGACAACTAATTGGGCCAGATCAGGGATCTAATACAAGAAATAAAGTAGGGCCTCAAATTAATTAATCATCTATGCTCAGCCCAGAGCAAAATTAATTAATAAACACAGATTAATTCCACTAGAGAATTCGTGCTGACTTACCCCTTTATCCCAATTTGAGCAAGGGCTTGTATTTTAGACTTAATCGATCTTCGTATTTAAGATAGACATATATGTTAATTAATTAAGCTTATTGAAAGCTTAAATTAATTAACATCTTACATATTCCTGAGTAGTACCTCTTGACCTTATTAACACACATGAACTTAATCAACCGACCGGGCTTAGTGTGCTAATCCTTTCGAGTTCCTCAAGGGATATTATCAACCTATTTTACTAGGATATGGTTGCAAGATACAGACAACCAGCCTGAGCCACAAATAACTACTAACACCCAAGATACGTAGACCCGGCCGCGATGGCGTTCACCATAGTAGGTCAAAGTGATAGATAGTCAAATGCACTCAGTTGAAGTCTTATCAAGCTTAAGACCAGCTAAGTCACCGAGAGCTTGGTTCTCTACTAAGGTCAGTTAGGAGAACACATCTCACTGTGATCCATCAATACACCACCTTAAGTGTACCAGTAAAGACAAGCAGCTAAGACAAGCCACTTCTTATCTAAACTGCAGCTAAAATCGACAACTTATCCTTAAGTTGTCTCAACTGTGATAACTGTTTATATCTTATGAGTTCAACCAATTTTTGTTGTCTTCTGTGATACCAGACACACTTCACAAATCTAACTTTTGTACAAGATAAAGGATTACATGTGCAAATATATTTATCAGATAGGAGAATAAAATAGTAGTAGGGACAAAACACAAAACACATTGTATACAAGCATAAAATTTGCTTCCAGTATACAAAATCCCAACAATTCTCCCACTTATACTAAAGTAAACTTTTAGTATACAATGTGTCAATTCTAGGTACAAACTAGTACTCAGCTATCAATCCTATCTATCACTGCATCTTCTCCCACTTATACAAAAGTTTCTGTAATCCTAAGTGGGGGGCATCTCTACCACTCCTAAGCCACGAACATGTTTCTCGTAAGCCAGGAGTGGTAAGCTCTTTGTGAAAGGAGTAGCTAGGTTGACTTCAGTTCCAATTTTGTTAATCACCACGTCTCCTCGATTTATGAATACTCGTATAATGGGGTACTTCCTGTCTATGTGTTTAGACGTCTTGTGAGATCTAGGTTCCTTAGAATTTGTCACTGCACCCGCAATATCACAATAAATCGTGATCGCCTTAGGCAAATTCTGAACAATATCAAGATCCAGGAGGAAATTCTTGAGCCAAATTGCCTCTTTCGAAGCTTCTGAAGCAGCCACATACTCTGCTTCCATGGTTGAGTCCGCAATGCATTTCTGCTTTGCACTCCTTCATGAATTGGCTCCACCTCCCAAGGTAAACACATAACCCGAGGTAGACTTCTTCTCGTCTCTGTCAGCTTGGAAATTCGATTCTGTATAACCCAAGGACACTAGGCCATCGACCGGTAAACAAGCCTATAATCTCTAGTCTGTTTAAGGTACTTGAGAGTATGCTTGACCGCAGTCCAGTGTTCCTTTTCAGGGTTAGACTGATATCTTGAGACCATGCCTACAGCACGTGAGATATCTGCTCTCGTACAAAGCATCACATACATGAGGCTACCGACAGCGGAAGCATATAGTATTAGCCTCATACTTTCTATTTCTTCTGGCGTTTTAGGGCACTAATTCTTGGATAGAAAAGTGCCATGTCTGAAAGGCACTGAACCTCTCTTGGCATTTTGCATGCTAAAACGAGTAATAACAGTGTCAGTGTAGGACGCTTGTGACAAGCTTAACATCCTTTTCTGGCGATCTCGAATAACCTTGATCCCAATGATGTAAGCAGCTTCACCTAAGTCCTCCATTTGAAACTGCTCAGATAACCACGTCTTTACATCTGATAACACTTCAACATTGTTGCCAATGAGAAGGATGTCATCTACGTAAAGTGCAAGAAACACCACTGATCCGTTAAACAGATACGGTATATGCACACCTCGTTAGGACATGATACAAAACCATAGGATTTGACTAACTCGTCAAAACGCTGGTGTCATAACCAGGAAGCTTGTTTAAGTCTATAAATGGACTTCCTAAGCTTCCAAACTAGATGCTCTTCGCCCTTCTTCACATAACCATCTGGTTGTTTCATATAGATGTCTCTACCTTTTTCAAGGTGACCGTTTAGGAATACGGTTTTGACATCCATTTGCCAGATCTCTAGGTTCATGTGATCTGCTATGGCAAGGAGAATCCGAATGGACTTGATCATTGCTACAGGCAAGAAGGTTTCTTCGTAATC
Source organism: Lavandula angustifolia (assembly GCA_028984105.1). NCBI lineage: Eukaryota > Viridiplantae > Streptophyta > Magnoliopsida > Lamiales > Lamiaceae > Lavandula > Lavandula angustifolia. Next base: position 22,273,865 of record CM054816.1, on the reverse strand, counting down.
GATACCTTCTTTCTAGGTAAAACCCTTCGCCACTAGCCTGGCCTTAAACGTCATGATCTCTCCATTTGGTCCTCTCTCTTTCTCTTGTATACCCACTTACTACCAATAGCCTTGCAGCCCTCAGGTAGTTCAGTGATCTCGTATACATCCATATCAATTATGGACTTAAATTTTGAGTCCATAGCGATTCGCTAGGAATCTGCATCTACATCTCCCACTGCTTCGTTGTAAGTCCAGGGATCCAGGGTATCTTGTTCATCTGCCGGGAGATGATCAAACGTCGCCCTAGTGAACATATACTGATCAGGTGTAAATATCACCCTCCCACTATGTCGAACAGTGTCAGGCGCTGTGTTAACAGATTGTGCAGTTACTCGTGGAGTACTATCTTGCACAACTGGCTGTTCAAGTGGAACTCGACCACCTTGTAATTCCTCAAGGATGATGTCGACTCGAGATTTATGGTTACTAATGTAATATTCTTCTAAGAACTGAGCGTTAGTGCTAACAACGATCTTCTGTTCTTTAGGATCATAAAAGTATCCAACCTTCGTTTCCTTCGGATACCCTGTGAACAACATCACTTCTGAACGTGATTCCAATTTGTCGGCCTGCCTATTTAGCACATAAGCAGGATAACCCCAAATCCTTAAGTGGTGCATACTGGGTTTGTGCCCGCTCCACAACTCAAAAGGGATCTTTTTGTACTGACTTGGAAGGCACACGGTTCAGCAAGTATCTTTGCGATCTCTAGAGGCATATCCCCAAAAGGAAACTAGCAAAGTTGCATAACTCATCATCGACCGAACCATCTCTAAGAGACTTCGGTTCCTTCTCTCTAACACACCATTCTGCTGAGGCGTGCCCGGTGCTGTCAGCTGGGATGTAATCCCACATTCTATCAAGTAGTCCTTGAACTCGTTGGATATGTATTCCCCACCACGATCAGATCGTAGTGTTTTGATTTTTTTACCTTGCTTCTTCTCCACTTCTGCCTTGAATTCCTTAAAGGTTTCAAAGCAATCCAACTTGTGGCGAAGAAGATAAACATATCCATACCTCGAGTAATCGTCAGTAGATGTGACGAAGTACTCATACCCTCCACGAGCTTGTGTTGACATAGGCCCACACAAGTCAGAATGTATTAAACTTAATACTTATGTAGCTCTATAAACCTTTGCCTTGAAAGGCTTAGTCATCATCTTTCCTTCCAAACAGGTTTCGCAAGTTGGAAATGGTTCAACTTGGAGAGACTCCAATAATTCATATTCCACCAACCTTTGAGTCCTGTTAAGATTGATGTGACCTAGTCTTAAGTGCCACATATAAGTTTGGTTTACCTTAGAAGACTCTTTCCTCTTCTTAGGATTTGATGATGAGGAAGCAATATTAACAGAACTATGCGGTTTACAAGTAATAGTATATAAAGATATATTTAATGGTCCGCCACAAATAAAATCATCGTCTTTCATGATAGAAACTTCACTATCAAAACTTGATTTATAACCATCCATGGTGCAGAGTTTTGAAACAGAAATAATATTTCGCCTAAACTCAGGCACATATTAAACATCTTTAAGTACTAAAACAGAACTTTCGAAAAGATAGATGTAAATCTCCAATGACAATTGCAGGAACTTTCGATCCATTGCCCATTGAGACTACCACCTCTCCATTGCTCAATTGTCTTCTCTACAAGAAACCTTGCAAGGTGTAACAAACATGATCAGTTGCCCCCGAATCCACTACCCATTCGTGGGTAGAAGAGGAAACCAGAACAGTTTCAATTATAAGAGCGACTCACGTCTCTTTTTGTTTTGCCTTGACATCTGGATTATAATTATTCCAGTGTCCTTTCTTACCACTCTTGAAGAACCTTCCTTTCTCCTTTGACATTCGCATGTCTCCGGTAAGGACCATGTTCTTACTCCCACTACTCTTCTTGAATTGACCACCCTTTCTGCTCTTTTTCTAGCTTCCGCCTTTTGGAGGATTCCTTGAACTACTAGGTATATTCAAGACTTGAGCACTCTTGCCCTTTCCTATAACCTCTTTGACCGCTACCAAAGACTTGAGTAACATACTCATAGTAAACTCGTTCTTAGACATAGCGGTCCTAAAACAAAAGTTCTTATAGGACCTTTGCAGAGCATTTATTGGGAGAGGTAAGATATCTCTTCCATTCTATGAAATTATTTAAAATTGTTAAACCCGTTAGGGTTTGGTTGGTGATACTGTTTAGTAACTCGAAAAATATTTGAACAGACATATATGAAAAATATAAATTAAGCATGTAAGAAAGTTATATTTGCACATAATTCGTAATTAACCATCATTGTAACCTTTTGAAAAACCAATGATGTTAAATACTCAAATAGCCCTAGAGATCACACTCGCAAGCCACTTAGGTGGACGTTTACTCATGTACCCCTAGACCAAGCTATATACCTAGCTCTTTAATTTCAATCCACGCCTAGGTTCTTAAGACGAATGAAATTAATAATCCGATATCTCTGGACCATGTCACTATTAAAATGCGGGAAATGACTTCTCATGAAGTTGTACCCGCGGTGACATCTAAGCTTTGACCATTAATTTGACTGAATTAACATCAAATTCTCAAAATTGGCATACTTACGCGAACCATACCGCATTCAATTTGATTTAATTAGCCATCTTATTTAATTATTATCTGCTAGAGTACTCATGTTTACTAGGAACGCAAGCCACTCAGGTGGACGTTTATGGCTTCGCTCCCACTACTCAATAATAATTAAATATTACATTAGAAAACCCATCTCACAAAACTCGTGGTTCAAAAATACAAGCAAGCCACTCAGGTGGACGTTTACTTATATAATTGTTCCACTTTTTGTGTAGGGTCCAATTAATGGAGGTCTAGGTTAAATATTTAATTTCCAATTTAAATGGAATCCAATTAAATATTTAATTTATTATTTACTTAGTCTTTTTCTTCAAGAGGTTCGTTTTGAATCATGCATATCCACATAATTCCTAAAGCATGCAATTTCTAAGCGCACATAATAAAACGTGCTCGCGAAAAATAAAACATGCTTTAATACGACGTAAATCCTATTTACATGCTTTTCTAAGCATAATTAGTCACATAATCGCATGCTAAAGCATAAAAATAAATGCGCAAATAGGAAATTAAAACGTCGTTATCGGGCTTAAAAACACAGATAAAAATTAAATCTATCGATTACATAGCCCGAACGAAATACAGATCTTCGATGTCTTGAAAAATCTTCAAATTTGAAAACCGCATCGAAAACTGCATCGCCGCCACGTCATCAGGGCGTCTGCCACGTGTCAGACACGTGACAAACACGTGTCAGCAAGGGCTGACGTGGCGTGCAAGGGCTGACGTGGAGCAGAATGCCGGAAACGTGCCGCCGCAGCCCGCTGCCGACAACAGGCGTCTCTCGCGGCCTCGCATTGCTCTCCTCGCCTTGATCTGCCGCCGGAATCGCCACCGACAGCATGCGTCTCCACCGTGCTGTCATGCCTCCGTTGTGCGCGGCTACCGCCCCCGGCGCAGCCGATATGGCGCTCCTCCATCATCTCCAGCTACGCCCGACGTCCCCCAAACGTCTGGGTTGTGCTTAATCTCCGCCTGGAGCCGCCGCCTCGACATCAGACGTTGATTTCGGTTGCATCCGGGATCGGATAATCCCATACAACATATCGACACGAAGCTTTGAGATGAGGAATCCAACGGTTCAAGCCGATCGGAAATCAGACGCCGGACCCACCGGGAATCGCCGTAGCAAGATGCGGCGGAACCCTAGTCGAAGTAGGGTTTTCGTCCAATTTGGGGCTTTTCTGGACAACACGACCACTTCTCCTTTCTGACGCTATTCCGGACAAACCAGAAATCGGAATGGGTCATGCGACCTATCCAGACGAAGCTAACGCAATAACTAACAAAACTATCAGAAAGGATCGAAAAAATACCATGGAATGCGCCCCAACGCACGGCCTCAAGTTGACGGTTGTGTTTTGCCAGAATTTAGGGTTTTGCCCTTTTCCGTCTTTCCGTGCCGTCGCGCCTCGATTTCGTGCATCCGAACTAAAAATACAGTACAAAAATAGCAGAATCACGTAACATATTGGTCCTATCAACTACTCGTGGATTTTCTCACGAGAAAAACGTTACAACGGGGTCAAATCAGTGGCTCGCAGGCCGCCCCAAACACGAAAAATAACCCAATAACGACGGAATTAAACCCTAATCATGCTCCTAACAAGCAACAATCAGAGCCTAAACCAGGCTCTGATACCAATTGAAGGAAAATAGAGGTTAAGAACGATACCTTCCTCCTTCGTATGTTGTCGCAGCTTTGATTGTTGCTCGTGTGTCAGATCTTCTGATCTGTGTCTCGACCTTTTTTTTTCCTCTGGGTGGTTAGAGAACTGAAGAAAATAAAGAATACTGTCTCTCTAAGACTCGCGCACGGCGTGTGTAATTTATGAATGTGTGTCTTCTGTTTATGAACATAATACTAATATATATAGGCTTCAAAAGCCAATATAATATTAATATATTTGTAGCCCATTAATTTAATTATATTTCTAATGGACTTCCATATAATTAGCCCATAATATAATTAATTAATCTATTGGGCTACTAATATTTATCAATTAATTGACCCATCCAATTAATTCCAGATAAATAACATTATTAAATAATGTAAAAATACATTAATATATTAATAATGATTTCTGAGAGACAATAAATAATTAGACAACTAATTGGGTTAGATCAGGGATCTAATACAAGAAATAAAGTAGGGTCTCAAATTAATTAATTATCTATGCTCAGTCCATAGTAAAATTAATTAATAAACACAGATTCATTCCACTAGAGAATCCGTGTTGACTTACCCCTTTATCCCAAATTGAGAAAGGGTTTGTATTTTAGACTTAATCGATCTCCGTATTTAAGATAGAAATTTCCGTTAATTAATTAAACTTAGTGACATCTTAAATTAATTAACATCTTATATTTAAACTGTACAATTGATTAGGGATTTCGAAACCATACAATTGAGAGACATGGAGATTTCAAAACCGTACAATTGATTTACTAATTTGATTTAAACTGACAGTTGATTTGATTTAAACTGACGGTGGAGATTTCTTCTGCTTCTTGTCTATCAAGTTAGGCGTCGGCGGTCGGAAATATGCCTCTTCTTTCGTCATCCTTGTGCCTTAGTTGTGAGGGCTAGATTTGTTAATTTTTGTTCAACGGATGGAGAAGGGCGAAGGGGAGAGGGAGTTAGCTAGGTTATAATTGGGAGAAAAATAGGAAACAGGGAGAAGGGGTGAGAGTAGTGGGAGGGTGTTATATTTTCTTTTACTTAAATAGTAAAAAGTATAATATAGATATTTTAATAGAAGAGGTTAGGAATTTTTCTAATATAAATTATATTATATTTTATTTTAATTATAAATTCATAAGGGCGAGAGAAGATGTTATATTTATTTTTTTGTAAATTATATGCTCTAATTTTTTTAACTAAATTAAATTACTTTTTTTAAAATTAATTTCAAAGCATAAATATTAAATTTTAGTATTTTCTTTAAAATTATTTTTAAATCATGTTGAATTTATAAATATTTGATATTAAATTCTTTATATTATTTTTAATTTATACGTACAGATTTTTAATTTTATAGTTTTTATTTAAATTATATTAAATCTTACAATTAATTTTTTTAAAATTAAATTTAATAAATAATACTCCCTCCGTTTCACTAATCAAGTCCCATTTTCTATTTCGGGATGTCTCACTAAACAAGTCCTATTCTATAAATGAAAAGATATGAGTGGACCACAATCACTCTAAACAAATGGAAGCCACCACTTTATAGTTTTACACCACACATTTTTTTTCCACCCACTTTCTAAATTCACGTGCCCAAAAATAATGGGACTTAATTAGTGAAACGGAGGGAGTAATATACATATTATGGTAAACGACTTCGGAAAATCGATAATAGTTTATAAAACTGTTGTCTATGAGTAAAGTAAAACCTACGACAACGCATGAACGACAATGGTTTGTGACACCGTTGTCTATGAGCGCCTTTTTGCACATACGACAACGCATAAACGACAACGGTTGGTGACACCTTTGTCTATGGGCGCATCCTTAAACTACGACAACACATAAACGGTAAGGGTTTCCACAACCGTTGTTTATGAGTGCCTTTTTCCACATACAACAACGCATAAACGACAACAATTGTTAAAAACCGTTGTCTATGAGCGCACTTTTGATATGAAAGACAAAGGTTTTAGCTACAACAATGGTTTTATGAGCTACAACAACAGTTTTTCACCAAAACCGTTGTCTTTTCACTGTTGTCGTAGACTAAATTTGTAGTAGTGTTTGCTGTAAACCCTCATCAGCTTGAAGCAATTGTATCAAATAGAATTCTTCATACGTTTATTTTCATCTATTTTAGGAGTTAGTATTGAAGGATTTAATTGATTGCAAAGGTTTTTAAGTGATATTTCTTCTAAGTTTCCTACCTTCTTCTCTCAACGGTGGTTCTTTCGCTTGAAACAATCGTATCGGATGGATTTAATCGTTTGCAAAGGATTTTCAAGTGATATTTATTCTAGATTCATGTTTACAACCCTTACGATTTCAATGTAATTCATATTATCTAACCCTTTTCGATTTTGAATAGGTGCAGAAACAAATTTATTTTGAAATGCATAACCATAACACATTTATGTGTAGCTATATTATACGTAATACAATAAAACATCCATATAACTTCTATTTTTGAAATATATGAGCGTGTACAAATTTAAAATGCATATGTGGGTATACTTTCATGTTAGGATGAGATTAAGTAATAGATAAGATTTGAAGATCCTAAAACCCTAGTTGAATGATGGACCGAATAATGTAATAGCTTAGTTGAGTTCAGCATGTTAGGAACTCAGTAGACTAGCTAGAGTTCAGTAGCTGATAGACTTAGTAGCTCAGATTTGTCAGTTGGAAGAACTCAACATTGAAGACTCAGTATGGTTGCTTCAGAACCTACGACATATGTGGACAGGAATCGGCATAAAGCTGAACTTTTCAGAAGAATATCAGTAGAAGATAACTCAGTCCAAGGAATCAGATGAAGTCAACTTAGCAACTGCTTTAGAGTATGAACAAACCTCACCTACCAATCAACCTCGACCAATGAGGAACTGACAACACTGTACTTGCACTGACAAAAAGCTCCAGTGCAAAGAATGACAGACCTAGAAGAGAAGGCAAAATCTCATTGTGTTACAACTGCAAACAGACAGGACACTACTAGTACAAGTATCCAGAGCTCTCAGCTGCTAAACAAGCTTTACGGCAGGCCTGAAGAAAGAAATTTATCAAGAAAAGGCAACAGACCTACATAGCCGAAGAGCTTTCAGATTGCACAAGCGATGAAGAAATGTTCATGGACTTATCAGATGATGAAGCCGGATTCGTAACAATCGAAGTAGAAGAGACTGAACAATGTCTGATAGCCGGAGAAGAGGTTGAGGTAAACTCTAGTCTCAATATAAATCCCTCTTCACCAGGCACACACGACACATGCTTTGTTGCCGGAGAACCTCTAGATGTAGTTCTAGCCTATGAAAATGTCTTAGAAGAGTAGATTTAGATGAGCACTCAGTTCAATAAGATACTTCAGGAGTTGGAACTCCTAAGAGCTGAAAATCAGAAACTTTCAATGAAGAGTCAGGTTTATATTGAGTCAGAAGGACTTGCTTTAAGACATAAGGAAAAGATTGAGTCTCTAATGACCAAGTCTCAACACCAAGAAGTTCAGATCTCAGTCTTGACCAAGGACATTTCAAAGAAAGACACTAAAATTGCCAGTTTAAACCAGAAGCTCACACAGGTCAAAGTTGATTATGAAACGTTGAGAAGAAGTGATGAAGTATGGAGAACTTTAATGAATGAGCAATACCTTGGAGCTAAAGAAAAGTTTGAGGCGATGATGCGAACTAAAAGATCAGCCTTCACTAAGGAAGGACTTGGCTATACTAGTGAGGCATCAACCTCAACGCACAAAGGCTCAAATAAGCTGACAGAGAGATTTGTTCAAGGGAAAACTGAATACGGAGAATCTACACAACCCCAGGCCAAGAAGAAATACAAGATGAAAGAACCTCAGCCAAAGCATTAGCAGATGGCCAGATGTTCAAGCCCCAGAACACCCATATCACATTCAGGGGGAACTAAGAAGGTTAGATGAGCTGAACAATATGGGCAACCAAAGTGGATCCATCCAGCATAGTATGAGTTACTATTATGAACGTAGGGTCAGGAGTAGTCCCAAAGCTCAAAAGAAGATGACTCATGAACCACAACCTGTCAAGAAGTCAGTATCATCAGTCACAATAAAACTTGTTGACAACAAGGGAAAGAAGTTGTTTGAAACCACCAGGGTTGTCAAACAGATTTGGGTTCCAAATATGACTAACATCTGAGGACCCAACCTGAACCTAAAGAGTACCTGAATTTATTTTTGTTTTGCAGGTGCATAAGGACCCTTAGATGATGGACAGTGGATGCTCGAGGCATATGACATACCAAAAGAATCTACTAACCAACTACGTACAACAAGAAGAACCCATAATTGAGTTTGGTGACAACTCCAAAGGATACACAAGGGTATGTAAAACATTGAACATCAGAACTGCCATAGTTCCCAGAGTAACATATGTTGAAGGACTTCAACATAATCCCCTTTCAATCAGTCAAGTATGTGATAACCTTAATAAAGTCACTTTTAACGTGGGTTTGTATGATGTTATTGTTAAATTCACAAGGAAAACTATACTATCAGGATCGCGAAGAAAGAATATCTACATTGCAGATTGGAATACTACTGAACCTGAAGTTGCTTGCTTGCACAGACTAAGTCATCTAAAAAAATAGCATGGTTGTGGCACAGAAGACTCAGTCACATAAACTTCAAGACAATGAACAAGTTGTCTAGAGACTCAAAAGTCAGAGGACTGTCCAATGAAGTATTTAAATGACAGAAAAATTGTGAAGCATGCTTGAAAGGAAAGTAGACAAAGTCAAGCAATCCACCCATTCCGTCACCTTCTACTGATGGAATCCTTCAGCTACTTCACATGGATTTATTCGGGCCAGTCACTCTAGTGACAATTAGAGGCAAGAAGTATGATCTCGTGGTTATATATGACTACTCGAGATATACGTGGGTGATCTTCATCGCAAACAAGTCTGATGTCAAAACTAAACTGCCAAAAGTACTTAAACGACTCAGCGTAGAGAAGGATATCAAAATACAGAGGATACGCTCAGATCAAGGCACAAAATTCCTCAACTCTATGATGAACGAGTGCTTGCAAGGCCGGAGGAATTCGGCACGAGGCGTCGGCGGCAGACGCACACCTCAGCAGAACGACCTTGCTGAACGAAAGAACAGAATACTCAAAGAAGCAGCAAGAATGTTACTCGCAGACTCAGGACTACCAAAAAGTTTTGGCAGAAGCTACTGACACAACCTGTTACACTCAGAATCGCTCACTACTAACACAAGCTCACATGAAGATACCATATGAATTGTGGAAAGAGAGAACACCCTCTATCTTACATTTCCATATTTTTGGTTGTCTTTACTTTATCCACAATAATAAAAATGATCAGTTAAATGTCTTTGATAGCAAGTCAGACTAAGGAGTTTTCATTGGATACTCCAAGGTCAACAAAAGCCTTCAGGGTGTTTAACTACCGGACCCTTTGCATGGTGGAAAGCCCTCATGTTGTATTTAATGAGTTTGTTACTGAGGATAGGCAACAGGATCCTAAGCAAGATGTTGAAGAAGTCAGAAGCAAGCTACATGACTTGAACTTAAACGATAACGCTGAAAGAATCCAGCATTGTTGGGATAATGATTCAGATAATGAAGAAGCAATTCACACTCACCTAACAAACACTATATCTGAACCGATTGATTCTACTGAACATAATCAATCCCATGTGTTGGGTTACGAGGCAGTACATGGTACTCAGCTGTCTAGTGGTTAAAAGAATATTGGGGAAAATCATAGTAGTACTATGGAATTGAAGATCCCAAAACCCAGCTGATATCAGTCGTGCAGTGTGTCTATAGGATTAGATGATGTATAGGTTAGACTTGTTTATTTTGATTATCTTTTGTCTAAGTCCTGTACGGGGTAAACTGTTGGACTGATCTTCTGACGAAGTTACTTTCCAGAACCCCACGTCATCTTTGTAAGAGCTTGCGTTCTTCAGCCAACAACAACTGATCTTCACCTCAGTAGGAGACAACCCATCAGCTGATAAGCCATCAGCAGAAGAACATATGCAAAGCTCAGTACCTTCGCAGTCGCCAGCTGACCTACTCTGTAGATGTATTCCTTGTCAGCCGACTCAGTCGAAGAAGACAGAGACTTATCTAGTCTACTGTATTCCTTGTCAGCCGACTCAACTTTGACTCTGACACATTCTCACCAACCACAAACCTCGACCAATGAGAAGCCGATAGCGCCATATCTGCTCTATACAGTAAAAGTTTGCTCTCATGTACGAGAATTAACCGCCTTCCCCGCAACAAATTCGAAATTATGGCCGTTTTCTTTGGAAGCTTGTGACACGTGGCATCGTTGTCTCCAACGGACATATGACATAGCTCACAACTATAAATAGAGAAGAAATTCGAAGCTCCACGCACGGAATAAAAAAAAGGGAAAAATGCTCAAGCTTTGAACACTCTAGTAAACTCAAAGATTATCCAGAGAAGAACTTGCTTTCTTAGAATATTCTTAGTTCTTCACTCTAGAGTATTTAGATCCCTCTCTTCTCTAGACTAAGCTCATTGCCATATTTATAGCTTAGATTCGAAGGAGTTCACTTTCTGTGAATTGTTCTTATTGTAAGAACTCCTTCTTAGTTGGAGATTATTCCATCCCTTTCGAACTTCGGTTTGAATTGTAAAGTCGCTAAGGACTATAACTTAGAAGGATCTGTCCAGTGCACAGATACCTGCTGAGGCTTGCTCAGTATAATCAACAAGTTATCATGCCATTGTCAGGACCGTGGACGTAGGATCTTGCATATCCGAACCACGTTAAATCACTTGTGTTCTTTACTGTTTTATTGCATATCATAACTGTTCAAAATCATATGTTTGCATAAAACGTGTTTCAAAAGCGCACAGCCAAAAGAACTTGATTTGTGAAAAGCATTTTTCAAAACTGAGACGAATCTCCGGGCCCCACACTTATCCGCACAATGTCTCCGATTGAGTTTCGAACGACTGACAAAAGTCAGTAGGAGAGCTCAGTAGCTGACCCACTCTGACCCAGTGATCGAAGGTTACTTTTTGGCACTGTTCATCAGTTATACTAAACAGCTCAACTGTCCTTCAGTTTGAGAAAAAAAAACTGTGATCAGGTGTATTCACCCCCCCCCTCTACACCTGACTATCGTCTCCGGACCAACACCATGTAACTCAGGTCGATGAAGAAACCGTAGTGATAACTACGACCAACTCTAAGAATAACACCCCAGGGAGAACAAATGATGTTCCTAAGCTTAATGCCCTTGAACCCGGTGACTCAGTAAATCCCAATCTCGTTGCTGAAATTCTTCAGACTCAGAATAGTAATATTGAAATTCCTAATCATCCTGCTATCTTTACAGACGTAACTTCAGAAGAAGAAACGAGAAAAAGACGATCATGGCTCGACACTCACTCTTCTGATCTAATTATTAGCGATCCAACAGCTAATATAAAGACTAGATCCAGATCCTATCAAGGAGAAAGCGTCTTATACTCCTTCTTCTTGTCTACTGAAGAACCTTAGAACATGGAGGACGCACTGAGCGATGCTGACTGGATCATGGCCATGCAAGAAGAGTTGAAATAGTTCGTCAGAAACGAAGTTTGGGAGCTTGCTGACAGACCTAAGCATCAACATGTTATTAGAACGAAGTGGATCTTTAAGAACAAGTCGAGATGAAAACAACGTCATTGTCAGAAATAAAGTTAGATTAGTCGCAAAGGATATTGTCAAGCTGAAGGAATAGATTTTGATGAAACCTTTGTCCCAGTTGCGAGAATGGAAGTCATTCGCCTATTTTTAGCATATGCAACACCTCAATGCTTCAAAGTATATCAAATGGATATAAAGTCATCATTTCTGAATGACGTACTGAAGGAAGAAGTCTATGTAGAACAATCATCTGGCTTTCAGCATGGACATCCAGTGCACACACTTAAGAAAACTCTATACGGGTTAAAACAACCAGCAGGGCTTGGTACGATACCCACTCGGAGTTTTCTACTTTAGAAAGATTTTCATAAAGGAATAGTTAATCGCACTTTATTCAACATAAAATCAGAAGATGAGATATTGCTAGTGCAGATCTATGTGGACGACATTTTCCTCGGTTCAAGAAACGTGACCATGTGCCAACAATTTGAGAATATGATGAAAGAAAAGTTTGAAATGTCTATGATGGGAGAGATGAACGATTTTCGTGGACTTCAGGTCTAATAATATGAGAAAGAAATCTTCATCAATCAAGCAAAGTATACAAAAGATCTCATCAAAAACTTGGTTGTGATTCTAGCAAACCAGTTAAGATTCCCATAAATACGAATCTAAAGATTGATCTTGACAAAGATGGAGTATATGTTAACTCTACTGACTATAGAGCTATTATTTGTTCATTACTATACTTAACATTAAGTAGACTTGGCATAACTTATGCTGTAGTATATGCTAACATCTGTTTTGCATAACTCCTACAATGGGATCACCCTCAGAGAACATAGTCCTTGTCCCATCTGATATGGAGGAGATTTTATGGTTTTAACCATTGATGGCATTGAGGAAGTGTGGGATTCCATAAATGGAATCTATCTACACCGCCTTAGCCTCATCAGGTCTTGAGACCTTCCTAGTAGGCGACCCCATCTTTGGCTACCCAGGTAGGTCACTGAATTCTACTATAACTTGCGTTGAGACGAAGATGACCTCAGGGATATATCTTGCATCACCTATTAGAAGCAAGTATCGCCGAACATTTGGGCACCTATGATTGCTCCACTAGATATTCAGGAGCGGCTCATTTAGAGCTTCGATCTACCAAACAAAGGCATATCCCCCATCAGATATAAGGAGAGAAAAATTAACACTTACCTTCGTCGCTTCAGCGGGTAGCCAAATATCGAGTTTAAGGTTGCTTTCGCCAAGAATCAGCTGCTACCCGAATACAAAGGCCCAAGATTAAGTTAACTGATGATGGTAATTGTGGATAGAGTCAAAGTGAACCGGGTACAATTCTTTGTGAATGAATTTAATGCCCAATCCAAGAAATTCATTGAGACTGATGGAACTCTGACACTTTCGTCGATTGGAAAATTACTCTATGGGAGCAGAGTCTCCATAATGATTGAAGATGTATGCGACGACAATGCTGCCTTTGCAGATTACAAGATGTTTGATCAGAAGCTCATCAAATTCCAAATAAGAGCTGCAGCTGAAAAATCGATTGGACACGGAGTTGCTGATAAGCGCTCAACATCAACTCAGGAGCCACGTCCAGAGCCATGTCCAGAATCCTCAAAGAAGAAGAGAAAATTGCTTGAGAAATTTGGGACTCCTATGCTCATAGTTGAGTAGGTGGACATTGTAGTCAGGTAAGATGGATGCCATTCTAAAAGACAAGGTTAAGCGGATAGATTCAGAAGAAACTCAGTCAGCATCGCACGATGATATGCCAGTAACTAAAGTTTCTACAAACTTACTTACTTCAGTGCTGTTTGCAAGGAACAGAGCAACTGAGGAGATTGTTTCGCATATTCCTAAGATACAAGATCACTTCGATCTAGTTGACATAGCTGTAAGGGCTAGGGTCCAAATGTGTTTGAGATTCCTCACATGGGATCTTCTTGATGAGACAATGTAACTCAGAACTATCCCAGCTCTCATGTCAGAGGAACAACTGCTATATGAGGAAATAGGCTATGGGGAGTCTGTAAATATTGGCTCGATGGATGATCTAAGATCCATCATGTTATTTCTCCTAAGTGTGAAGAGTGGTACTGAGACTTAGACTCAACCACAGACACAAGATGACAAGGATGATGATGCTGACAAGGACTCGGTATCCAAGGTTGCAGACCAGGGAGGGAAAATCTCCCATTGATCATGATGATGATACACCACCCCCACCTCCTTCATCTAGTGTCATCACTGCTGCTCCATCTTCTTCTAAGCAGACGATCACAACGACTGAAGAGAGAATCAGTAAATCAAGCTATCAAGCTGAAGACATATATAATGTCTCAGCTAAATCCATCAACAAAGGTCTGAAAAGGCAAGGACACAAGAACAAACTCCTCGTAAAGGACGTTCATATCAAATGGTCGCAATATACTAAGGCCCAGACTGAGCAGCTTGGAGCCTTAAAATCTGAAGTCCAGAGAATCAGTACTCCTACTAATCTTGATACTGAACTAATTCTCAAGACAACTCTTGAAGTTAAGAAGACAGATCATACAATGCAGTTTCAGCATCTGCTCGAATCTCAAGCAAAAGCATTTACGATAAACCGGCCCGCTACTGATGTGGTGAAAAGCGCAGATGACGAGCGCAACAAGTTTGCAATAGCTAGTGTCTCTAAGGCACTGACTGAACAAGCTAATGCAGTTCAAGTATGATAGAATAGGAGGGAAGAATCAGTTACCTTCCTCCACGTATGTTGTTGCAGCTTTGATTGTTGCTTGTGTTTCAGACCTGATCTGTGTCCCGACCCTTTTCTTCCTCCGTGTGGTCAGAGAACTAAAGAAAAATATTTGTCTTGCTCTCTCTCTCACTCACGTGTAAACGGTTTGTGAGTATGTGAATGTGTATGTTCTGATTATGAACATAATACTAATATATACAGGCTTCAAAAACCAATATTATATTAATATTTGTAACTCATTAATTTAATTATACTTCTAATGAGCTTCCACATAATAAACGCATAATAAATAAATTAATTTGCTGGGCTACATCTATTTATCAATTAATTGGCCCAACCAATTAATTCATGATAAATAATGTAAAATACATTAATCTATTAATAATAATTTCTGAGAGACAATAAATAACTAGGAAACTAATTGGGCCAGATTAGGGATCTAATACAAGAAATAAAGTCGGGCCTCAAATTAATTAATTATCTATGCTCAGCCCAGAGCAAAATTAATTAATAAACACAAATTCATTCCACTAGAGAATCCGTGCTAACTTACCCCTTTATCCCAACTTGAGCATGTACTTGTATTTTAGACTTAATCGATCCCCGTATTTAAGATAGAAATATCTATTAATTAATTAAGCATACTAACAACTTAAATTAATTAACATCTTATTATATTCCTGAGTAGTACCACTCGACCTTTATTAACACACCTGAACTTAATCAACTGACCGTGTTTAGTGTGCTAATCCTTACGAGTTCCTCAGGGGATATTATCAACCCATTTAACAGGGATACAGTTGCGAGATAAAGACAACCAGCCCGAGTCACCAATGACTGCTAGCACCCAAGATACATAGATCCGGTCGCAATGACATTCACCATAGTAAGTCAAAGTGATAGATTGCCAAATGCACTCAGTTGAAATCTTACCAAGCTTAAGAACAACTAAGTCACCGAGATCTTGGTTCTCCACTAAGGTTAGTCAGGAGAACACATCTCACTGTGATCCATCAATACACCACCTTCAGTGTACTAGTATAGACAAGCAGCCAAGACAAACCACTTCTTATCTAAACGGTAGCTTAAACCAATTCAACCAATTCTGTAGTCTTCTGTGATACCCGACACACTATACAAATCTAACTTTTATACAAGATAAATGATTACATGTGCAAATATATATGCATCAAATAGGAGAATAAATAGTGGTAAGGACAAAAACACATTGTATACAAGAATAAAACTTCTTCCAGTATACAAAATCTCAACAAAGTAATACAAGAAGAGACTTCTCATCTTCTCAATGAACCTCTCAGCAAACATGCTACACAGAAAGTCGAACTACTGAAGATTATTCAATCTAAGCATGACATGCAATGTCAAGAGTACACGGACGTTGTCTCTGACATAGATGCCAGAATAAGTATTGTCCATAATGCAATCACAACTCTCTCTGAGAATGTCACTACCCTCTCCACTCTTTGTGTAGAAATTAGATGATGCCAAAAAGGGGGAAGTAAGTAAGGACATACTGATTGATATCAAAACTGAAGATGTTCCTACAGTTGATAGAAACCTTCATGATGAGTGGATTTCGTACCTTATTATTTCTGTCCGAAATGTCCCGTAACTGCGCAGGCGAAGCACTATATTTGGCAGTTTTGTAGGAATTAAGGCTGATTTCGCATGTGACATGGAAATGATGTGGCAACACATTTTACAGCTGGAATGGTGTGATTATGATCTAAATTGGCCAGGAAAAGGAAGGAAGGAAGGGAGTTGGATATATAAGGAAGGATAAGATATTTACATTATCTGATGAATCCTTTCCTTATACGAAAAGAAACCCTAGATGCCATCTTCATCAAAGGAGCAGCTGTACAAAAGGGTGAAGGAGGCATGAAAGAGAGAGAGCCTACACACACATATCATTTTGCGTCCTAACTTCAAAACCCTACCGCCGCTCGAAATCATTCCACCGCCGCCGCTGCCGTTACTTCCGAGTTCTGCCTCCGAGAAGAAGCCAATCAACATCCTTTTCCATTTCTATTTTCATGCATTCGAGAGTAGAGAGGAAGAAACAAACACTGTTATTTCAGTTTATGATGTTCGAATTTCAAGATTTATTATTTTCGTTCGTAGCTTTCGTTTTTCGTTGTTAGAAGAGATTGAAGTCTAAATCGGTACTCTCGTTCTTGTTTCCATTATCGTTTTAAATTTCAGTTCGTATTTTGTTTTAAGTTCGAGTTCAAGTTTCTTATTCTATTCTCAGTTTTCGTGCATGCTAGAATTAAGGCTACAAATGATTATTATTATGTTCTGCAAAGTGTCTTGCCTGCGCAGTCGAGACGTTTTCATCAGTAGCTAAAATTTTAGTGGTCCGGTAGAATGTGAAATACATACGTGAACAATACATGAGGCTTAGGTGCTCATAATTAATTGAAAGGGTTTCGAGTTAATTTTGAATTAATTAATCTGGCTAGTAATTTAGGCTTGATCACCATAGGTTGCACAGTCTGTAGCTAACTTAGTACTTTCATCGTTTCTCGTGGAATAAGGCTAGGTAAGTAGCGAAATTATTCGTAAGAGTAATTAGATTAAACCGGTAGGAGACTATTAGATGCCCAACATACGAGTAGGCTCCTACACTAGCTCCCTTAGTTCGATAAAACTGTCTAGTTATTAAATCTATTGATTGCCCAACAACGTAGGTTGTAGTTAGATTAGGGAAGTAGTCGTTTCGATGCCCAACATGGCGGCTACCGATTAAGTAAGTGGGAGTGAGGATCATGCAGTTTAAGTTACAATAATCTATAACTAGTTGACTTGTGAGATTAACTAACTTTATTTGCCGATGATTGGAATTTGTGTGTGTTGAATATTCTGCTTGACCTGTCTTTCAACTGCCCAGTTAATACAATTTTATTTCAGTTTCAGTTTTTAAAATTTCTTAGCTTAGTAAAAATCCCAAAAATTGCGTCGTTGCTAACCAAACCCTAGATAAGTAGGAAAATAATGTATCTAGTCCTCTGTTCCCTGTGTTTGATACCCTATAGACTATACTGATTTAATTCTAAGAATTTGCAGGATTATTTTGTGCAATACAACGATCACCACTTCTACAAGATAAGGGGGAAGGAGATAAGAGGGAAGGTCAGCAGACAGAAGGAGAGAAGGAGAAGGAAGTAGAGAGACAAATAGTTCCCCTTATTGCTGGAGGATTAGGAGAAGGATCCTCAACACAAGAAGCTATAGAAGAGATAGCTCAGTTTGCTGATGAGCTGATTGAAGAGGAAGAAGAGCCCATTCGAGATGCGGCTGAAGGAAAGTAACTCACTCCATGCTCTCCTACCCCCCCCGAAAACTACGAAATTTAAAAGCCCAAAAGAGCAACAATAATACGATAGACAATTTGCTGAAAGGCTAGCTGCTGAAGAAGAAGCTAAAGCTGCTAAAAAGAAAATTTAGAAGAAACCAAGTACAATACCTACTAATGTGCCTAAGAGGACAAGGACTATTATTCCTAGACAAACAATGGCTAAAGCAGCTAAAGAAAAAGAACACAAGAGCAAAGAAGGGCTGAAATCTAAAACCAAAGAAGTTAAAGACTCAGAGGGAGAAGAAGAATCCTCAGCTGAAGAACATGCACCAACTACGAAACTTTCAAAGAAACAACTGGCTGAACAGAAGGAATTATGGGATGCAGGCAATAGAGGTCTGGACATAACTGCTGAAGCTAGACAAATCAGTGAAGGAAGAGAAAGACTAGTCTGGCTGATCTGCAAGCTCTCAGAGAAATAAATGAGAAGTAAGCAAGGGAACGTGTTCCAACAAAAGACAGAGAGATCCTTACGACGTCAAAGTTCTTCAGACAAGCAGGTCA
Organism: Lavandula angustifolia; assembly: GCA_028984105.1. NCBI lineage: Eukaryota > Viridiplantae > Streptophyta > Magnoliopsida > Lamiales > Lamiaceae > Lavandula > Lavandula angustifolia. The sequence continues at coordinate 22,255,189 of CM054816.1, read as the reverse complement.
GAAGAATCATCTCAAGCTCAAGAAAATCCTACATCCACGTACTGATAAGTGGATACTGTGGATGCTGAACCAAAGATGGGAAGACATCAAGATAGACTTTATCAAAGTATTTATCTGGAATTAATTGGTTAAAACAATTAATTGATAAATATGTATAGCCCAGCAAATTAATTCATTATATTATGAGATTACTCGTACTGAAGCCCATTATAAATATAATTAATTAATATGCTATAGTTATGATTATATTAATGTGGTATAACATTAATTAAATCATTCCATCCCATAAATATAGCAGTAATTGGATGGAATGATTTAATTAATGTTATACCACATTAATATAATCATAACTATAGTATAGAAAGTGTATAAAACAGATATAATCACTCATGTTAGACAGGTATAAAACAAGAGAGAGCACTTTTTCTTTTTCTCAAATCTCTGTCCACACAGAGAAGAAGAGCTGGGACATAGATCAGAAGATCTTATACATGAGCAATAATCAAAGCGCGACTTAAGAACGCAAATATTAAATTCCTAACTTATTCAGATAGTGGAACTGCTGATATAGGAATTACAACTATAGGAACTTCAACTATAGCACCAACATCAACTCCTACTACATTAATGTCTTGAAGATCTTGAACTGATCCACGACCTCTTGCCCCTTACCATATTCACCCATCACATAGAATAATAAACCAAATGATATTAGTATGACCGATTATAGAAGAAAATCTAAGTGTCAATTGATCGAGTAACTGTATTAGTAAACGTGTTAATTGGTATTAGTAAACATATCAATTGTTATGAGGAATATCACAAACATATGACTTGTTTCTCTATTTGCATGCTAGTCACATAAACCTCACATCCCTGAAAACCTAAATTTAAACAATTGGTACAATGAATTTAAACAATGAAAAAAGTTAAGTATCAATTGAACAAGTAAATGTGTCAATTGTGCTAAGTAATGTGTCAATTGTGCTAAGTATCACAAACCCAAATCATAACTAAATTGAAAAACCATGAATCAACAAAACATAATAAACACTAAAATCAATCTCAATTGTCTATTATAGAGCACATTAACAGTAAAATCCATAATTACATCAAACACGTAAAAGTAAAGTGGGGGTGGATTGATGATAAAATGGCAATGACGATAAAATTCCCTCAAATAGGAAGCGACATAGTAACTAAAACGATTCCGAGACTGGGTGACAGATGAATGCAACAGAAGCAAGAACTAAAATCACACGAACAAGAGGATGAAGGCGAACAACAAATAAAATCGACGGAAAAAAGTGATGAACATAACACAAATATGAAACCCGAAACTTTTAGTACGAAATTGAGAGAAATTGTGGAAGAGGCTCTAAGAAGTTAAATGGAATTGTGAAAAAATCAAACGCATAACAACATTTTGCAGAAGATGAAGAAAACAGAAACCACAAAATTCGTTCGACATATTGATTTTGCTTTTCTTATTACTAAGCAGATCGGGTCATTATGAATATGGATATGGGTTGCGACCTACAATAGTTTTCACGATTATTATTATTATTTACTACTCCCTCCGTCCCATAGAAAATGTTTTTTTTGAGCTGTCCCATAGAAAGTGTCATGTTTCTAAAAAAGACAAAGAATATATGGATCAAAATTAACCAAAAGTCAAATAATATACACCACACAATACAAAATTATTGATCTTCGTACCCCATAAAAAGAAGACACTTCTATGGGACGGATGGAGTAAATGTCATGAATTTTTTCAAAGGTCAATTTAACAATTCGATGTCCAAAGTGACTAAAATAATATTTGTCTCATAAGAAATTATCCAAGATGAAATAATATTATTAGTGGGATGTAAATAAATCTAATAATAAATAAATAAAAGTAACAATATTCAATCCGAAATTAAATCCACCCAAAATAGGATCCGAATCCGGGAGAATTTCAATCCGTTGATTGTACCAAAAAATAGAATAAAAGAAAACCTAGTAAAATGAATGATGATTTTCTTTTTGATTCTCTACCTGACAACCATGGAATTATTAGTTTTTACCTTTTGCACCTTCAATTACGTTTCATAGGCCATCTGCTTTCACACACAACACACACCCTTGACGTATTTTCTTCCTCTCTTCTTCCGGTGTGACCCCACTCTCTCTCTCCTTACCCCATTTTCTCTCTCCTCTCCGCTCTTTGGGGTCGCCCATCTGCAAAATTCCTCAAAAACCCTCTCCAGAAAATCCCCAATTTCAACTTTTCGGCGGAATTCCGGTTCAATTTATCGACTGTAAACCTAATAGCCCAATGGCCGCGCCGGAGCTAGCTCAAACCGACCCAGAGGGAATTGAAGGAGTTAGAATGACGTGGGTGAATTGGCCGCGATCGAAGGTGGAGGCGTCGAAGTGCGTAATCCCAATCGCTGCCTCAATTCAGCCGATTCGCCCCCACGTGGATCTGCAGATCCTGCCGTACGCGCCTCTCCGATGCAAGACGTGCTCCGCCGTGCTAAACCCCTTCTGCCGAGTTGATTTCACTGCCCTCATATGGATCTGCCCCTTCTGCTTTCAGAGGAACCATTTTCCTCATCATTATTCTTCGATCTCGCAGACAAATTTGCCTGCGGAATTGTACCCCAATTTTCCCTCAGTTGAGTATTTGATCACGAATTACCAGAATCCGCAGAATCTCAACCCTGCTGTGGCGCCTTCGCCGATTTTTTTATTTGTTCTAGATACTTGCATGATCGAGGAGGAGTTGGAGTATGCCAAATCGGCTCTGAAACGAGCGATTGGGATGCTGCCGGATAATGCTATGGTTGGGTTTATATCGTATGGCACGCAGGTGCAGGTGCATGAATTAGGGTTCTCGGATATGTCAAAGGTTTATGTGTTTAGGGGATCGAAGGACATCTCAAAAGATCAGGTCTTGGAGCAATTGGGGCTAGCTGTGTCTGGCAGTAGACGGGCTGGCTCGGGTATTCCGAAGAGTGCTGGTGGACCAAGCCCTGTTGCTGGAGCTGGGCCAAACACGGGGATCAACCGTTTTCTGTTACCGGCTTCTGAATGCGAATACACACTGGATTCAGTAAAGATTCATTACCTTATCGTCTTGGTTTGGTATTTTCTGATTATTTGTTGACTACTAGGAGTTTGAGGAGCGTATATACTTGATAAAAGATAATAATATGACTTGGTATTCAGTAAAATCTCTTCAGAGCAATTTGGATCGCTGGGTATTTTAATCATATATTTGTTTGGCCATTTGTGGTGCAGTTGTTGGATGAGTTGGTGACAGATCAATGGCCTGTTGCACCAGGTAACAGGGCATTAAGGTGTACAGGAGTTGCCCTGAGCGTTGCAGCAGGGCTTCTTGGGGCATCAACAGCAGGGACTGGTGCAAGGATTGTTGCACTGGTCGGAGGTCCATGTACAGAAGGTCCTGGATCGGTAAATCCTTGAGTTCTTGAAATCAATATAATATAATTCCCTCAGTCTGGAGCTTTTTATATGATAATGGTCTTTTCTTTTGGTTTTATGTTTACTTATCTTTTTGTGCTTTCTTTGGGTAGGGCTTTATAGAAACTTTGGAATTCCAAGAAACTCTCTTGGATAATTAGTTGGTTCTTCATCTATATTGACTGAAGATGGTAGACGATGTGCTTGTGCTGCTTAATGCATTAAATAAATAGAAAAGGAGACTTCTCAGGGCAGACATGTGGCCATATCACCGATCCTGTGGTGAACAAATTGAATTAATGCAGTCAAGTTTCAGATTCTAATGTATTAGTGCAAATTAATGTTTGAATCGCTGAGAAAATATTTCATATATTTAACAAGAAAATCAGGATTACTACTCGACTCGTTTAATCTCTCTGCACCTGGTTTCTGTTTCTGGGTTTGAGGGGGGTGGGGGGTCGATGTTATTTAGTTCCTCACCTTTGGCTCCGTTAAGTTTCTATATTGATTACAACTGCATTACTTACAGAGCATCCGCTCCACCAAATAGTTTTTTTTCTGCTAATTTTCTTTTGTTGGATGTGTTGGCCTTGCAGCCCTTGTTAGTGCTCAGAAATAATCATTCCCTGGGTGGCTGGGCCCTTGATACACAGATGTGTGACAGTTTTAGCTCATTTGTTAAGTTGTTCAAATCCTATCATAGACCTCCAAAGATTAATAGATTGTAGGGGTTCAGTGTGAATTTAGGAATGTCAGTTGTCACTTTTAACTTTGTTTCACTGCAAGATGCTTTTCTTTGATACAGTTATTTAGCACTAGAGCTTTGTTTTATTCTTTTCATTTCTTTATGATTTTGTTTGCCGTCATTTATTGGGAAATCAGAGTAGTCATTTTCATGATATGTTACTTCTACTCCAGTTTTGGTGTATCAAGTGGAAAAGATTTTATTTTAACCTACTAATTGTCACTTGGGAGTGATCTCCTATCAACTAAGTGATCTATGCTCTCAGCAGTCCTTTTAGTTTCTCATCCTCGTTTTTCTCTTGTACTTCTATTTGTATAAATGGTGTGTACTCCATATTTGGTAATGGTAGGAAATTCCAAGGTTTCTTTCCTAGAAGTATAGTCTGATCTATTCTTTCCTGTCTTAGCATTTCCATGTATCTAATCTTCCCTTGTCCTCCCATTGTGATTTATGACATGAATTCCTAAAACTCAATGATAATATGATTTACCTATTTCTTTATGGTGTTTGAATACCTTCTGGTTGATACTTTGAACTGTGGATCATTCTCAAATATATATTTCTCTAATTGTTACGTGTATGATTGTACTTGCATGTTTCAAAATATTTAAATGCAAATAAATACGTGGAAATGCAGATACTATGAGTCTTGCCATCAGTTTATATTCACTTATATCCTATTGTACTATGAAACTTGTATGTAGCCATATTATATATTGTTTTAAGATGAACTCCAGACATATTGCAATACCATTTGGGATCTTGAATAATTTGTTTGGAAGCCGAGTTGGTTATAACAGTGTTCTTGCTTGTAGATTGTATCAAAAGATTTGTCTGACCCAGTCCGGTCACATAAGGATCTTGACAAGGATGCAGCACCTTTCTTTAAGAAAGCAGTCCATTTCTATGATGAACTTGGGAAACAGTTGGTTAATCAAGGCCATGTGCTGGATGTCTTTGCCTCCGCACTCGACCAGGTTTGTGGTTATCAACTTGACCTTGAACAGCCTGTTTGCAGTTTGTGTTTAATTGTTTTATCCACCCCATCCTATACAAATGTTATAGATGAAGTATAGTGATTTATGTGAAGTGGTTCAAAATTCTTGCTTTTCTCGACACCCTGCACTGGGGTGACAACTAAAAGATGAATGAACATATTATTCGACTGCCTAAAGGTGTATTGTATGCATTATTTTATTTTATTTATAATCTAATCGTTACCAATTTAGAGAATTACACTTTTAAAAAAATCTCTGTTTCTATTATGTCATTATGTATACATCCTAGCTTATCCTCAATTTTTTGTAATTACTTGTAACTAAACATCCTCAGAAATTGGTGTTATGCACTACTACTTGATAATTTATATGTTAGAGGGCATAGGAAAAGATACACAAACTTTCCTCATTTTCACAATAACCTAAATCCTACACCGTCTACTTGACCCATATGGCATCAAGGGAAGACATCTTTACAGTTATTAACTCCTTCGCTGTTCGTTGTTGCCTTGCTTCCTTTTGTGCTTTTGTTCCCTTCAGGCTTGGTACATCTGACACATCCATAAGATTCTCAATTACAATAATTCCATGATTTTACTTATTGTGTGAGTCTTCAGGTTGGGATTGCTGAGATGAAGGTAGCCATTGAAAAAACTGGTGGACTTGTCGTTCTGGCTGAAAGTTTTGGTCACTCTGTTTTTAAGGATTCTTTCAAGCGCATTTTTGAAGATGGAGAGCAGTCATTGGGGCTTTCATTTAAGTGAGTTGATACTGGGATAGGACCTTCACAAAGTAAAGGAGATACTATCTCTTATTTCACAATTGAATTGCTTTGCTTACTTTATCCTGACTATGCTGTTTCCTTCTTTTCTTCTTCCAACTTTGATTATTATTGGGGTATAGTCTCATCCAATTTCACTCTTCTAGATAAAACACTTAAACGATTTGCTTGGTTTATATATATTAGTTTGCCTTCAGATTGCAATTAACAATTAAGGAATCTCTTTCGCAGCATTTGGCATCTCAGCCCCTGTTTGAATATCCCATTTATGCCATTGAGCCATGTTCACAGATTTTACCTTTATATTGGAAATATTTTCTGTACTATCACTAAGATTCAATTTCCCAACAAGATAATTTTTCTTGAGGGGATTTATTTTTTGATGACTCGTTTCTGAATCTAATTTGATGATGCACTGTGTTTGGTGATGACAACGCGAGAAATGTAAACGAAAGAACAGAACCATAGGGGAACAAGTGCTGATACTTCAATGTTTGTTTTTTTATTTCTAATATTTGAAATAATATTTATCATTTTAAATTTTTAGTGGTACGCTGGAGATCAACTGCTCAAAGGATATAAAAGTCCAAGGAATCATTGGCCCATGCACCTCTCTTGAGAAGGTTTTGCAACCAAAATTTTCTCTTATGATGCATGTTATTGATAGTTATGAGCATTGGACTCCAATTCAATCTTATTGGTAGTAATTAGCATTGGACTCCAATTCAGTTTACAGGTTGTTTATGAGATTTGTTATACTAGCTTGTCATCTTGTTTGATACTGATATGAGGTTCTTTTGCGCAGAAAGGGCCTGCTGTTGCTAACACAGTTATAGGACAAGGGAATACTACAGCTTGGAAGATGTGTGGCCTTGACAAAAGCACTTGCTTGACTGTCTTCTTTGATGTTTCTTCAAGTGAAAAGTCTGATCCTGCAGGCCCAAGTCCTCAATTATACATACAGTTTCTAACTAGGTAATGGGGATTGGTTATAAGTGCTTCATTCCTTGAAATAGGATTATTCTAGGATATCAATGAGCTCCAACAAGTGATATCAACTCATATTGGTCCTTTTCCTGCTTGTCAAGTTCTATCCTCTTGCTATCTTAACTCCTGCCCAGAGATTCTGAACTGTAAACTTATTTCTATAGTTTATTTTCCTTTGGATATAGTTATCAAAGCTCTGATGGCCAGATGCGGCTAAGAGTCACAACTGTTACTCGACGATGGGTGGCAGGCAGTGAGGTTAGATCATTTCTTTCCACTCTGAGTTTCTTTCTTATTGTTTAATTTTTGGGAAGATCATTCGACAGGAGAATAGGGGTCATAGTTGAAAGTTGCATCTAAGTTGCAAGCCATAGCGTCTTAAGAGCCTCCGGGGGCATACTACTTCAGTCGGCCCATTACATATCAGCCTTATTAGTGAAATCAAAGAAAATAGAAAAAGTGTTTTGTCCATATGATCTGGCAACCTGTGCCTCACTCTGAAAGGTGCAGAGAAAGGGTATCTAGGAACCTCTTGGGCCTTTACATAAATATTATCTTGAATACCTAGGATGTGGATACTGAAAGAATTCCACGCCCCTCGGCTCGTTTTATCAGAGTGTGTTGCTGCTCATGTTAACATTCAGGATGTGATTTAAATCTTACCCTTGGAAGTTGGAACAATCTCTTTTAGGGTCAATTTCCTCCTGTAAGGTTTTAACTTGCTCTTTTATTATTTGGTATATTTTGGAGATTAGACACCAGATGAGCTGCCGATAGCTAGCTTATGAGTTTAAAAAGTTGAGGTTTCAAATATGTTTTTGTGCTTTATAATTTTAGTAAAAGGCTTGACTCTAAAGATGATTGTAGGATGTCTTATGTCTGGCCAATATTTCGGAATATCTTATTCTTTAATATATAGTGAAGTCCACAATCTATATTTGTTTCTTTTCTTCATAGAGTTTAACCTTGAATACTTCTGGGTTTGCTGGAATTCATTACTTTTCATGTTCCTGCAGGATTTGGTTCAAGGATTTGATCAAGAAGTTGCTGCTGTAATTATGGCTAGACTAGCTTCTTATAAAATGGAAATGGAGGTAATATTATGTGGAGCTGTCTAAAATGCTGAAGACAACTTTTCCTATCTCTGGCCTAAGTTTAAATTTCTCATATAAATACTAAGCTAGACCTAGTTCTTGTTGCATGACTCTTAGATATGAGTTCGTTATTATCTTCCTCAGTGATAATTAGTTTCTTAAATGCCATAGTGACCATTGATATTAATTTACTGGATTTTAAAAAAATTGAAACCTGGGGTGATTTAGAAAATAAAATATTTCTTGCATATAAAAACATGTCTTGGACCTATCTGAGCTGGTTCACTAACAATGATTTAATAAGAAAACAAATAGGTGTACTTGGAGAAGGAAAATAACTACAGGAAAATGTACAGAACTTTAAATATATCTACTGGGGCAGTAAGTCTTGTACATGTGATTTTTCATGTGTTTTAGATGGATAATCGTTATACTATAGGGCTAACTAACCCTTGTACTCACTTTTTTATTAATATTTGCTGGGTTCCAGGAAAAGAAGAACTGCAGACATTATTTTATTCTTTTTCCAATAAAGTTCATACAAACTTATTGTAATATTTGTAATCTTAAATGCATTATTCTGAAGTTGAAAAAAAAACTACTTTCATCCGGGGTAGAAAGGATAAATGATCTCAATTGTGTTCTATATATCTATATATATATATATATATATATTATATTTATTTATTTCTTAGGCGTGTTAATATATAAGATTTGATTGGTGATGTTCAGGAAGGTTTTGACGCTACAAGATGGCTAGATAGGAATCTGATTCGTTTGTGTTCCAAATTTGGGGATTATCGAAAAGATGATCCAGCCTCATTCACATTGAACTCCTGTTTTTCTTTGTTTCCTCAATTCATGTTTAATCTGCGGAGATCACAATTTGTACAGGTGAGTTTGTCATAGTGTTTAATTTATCCTCTTTCATTTATTAGATTTTGTGATAGGTTCTAAACTTCTAGTTTTCCATTTCTCTCTTAGGTGTTTAACAATAGCCCGGATGAAACAGCCTATTTCCGCATTTTGTTGAATCGGGAGGCTATAAGCAATGCTGTAGTCATGATTCAACCATCATTAATATCATATGCATTTAATTCACTTCCTGCACCAGCTTTGCTTGATGTTCTGTCCATCGCAGCGGATCGTATTCTCTTGCTGGACTCCTATTTCAGTGTTGTTATTTTCCATGGAATGACAATAGCTCAATGGAGGAATATGGGGTACCAGAACCAGCCAGAACATCAGGTATGTTTTCAATGGTGCTTTGTTTAGTGATGATGAATTGTTTGCTTTTTTTTTTTTTTTTTTAATCTCGTTTAGGTTAAGAGCCTATTATTTTTTTTCGATTGGACTTAAGTTTTTGATTAAATGTCAATTCTAAAACTCTAGATCTTAATTTTTGGTCTTTATGCGCAACTGTGTCCAATCCCGAAATTAGTTCTATACATATGACCAGCAACAAGAAAAATAAATGCAATAGCTAAATGATGATGAGCAATATCAGTCAGCCACAAACTTTGTGTTAGTGGATGGAAACCCCCAAGATATTGTTTGCTTTTTTTATCTCGTTTAGGTTAAGAGCTCTTTATGCGCAACTGTGTCCAATCCCGAAATTAGTTCTATACATATGACCAGCAACAAGAAAAATAAATGCAATAGCTAAATGATGATGAGCAATATCAGTCAGCCACAAACTTTGTGTTAGTGGATGGAAACCCCCAAGATATTGTTTGCTTTTTTTATCTCGTTTAGGTTAAGAGCCTATTATTTTTTCGATTGAACTTAAGTTTTTGATTAAATGTTAATTCTAAAACTCTAGATCTTAATTTTTGGTCTTTTGGTTGTGTTTTATTTGGTTGTAAAGTGAAAACACATATTAGGTAAAACATAAGAGGCAAATTGCATTTTAGCTGATAATGGCTGGTTTGCTTCTTTGGCTATTTAAATCTCTTTTTACTTGGCTAGTAGAATCCTAAAATTCCATGAATTGAACATATTTCTGTAATTTATGTATTGGCCATTTAATTCCATATTATGCAGTATTATTAGGATTATCTGTCTTAAGAAGATATTTGTTATATTCCGTCTTCTCCTAGTGGAGGTTTAATTCTTGCCCATCTTATAGAGCATTGTTGGAGTAGATAGTTACCTCTATATTTTGTCGTCAAAGGCTTCATCGTCGATGCACTACACTAGAGCGATTGCTGTGTTTCCATGTATTTCAATTTTTTCATCTAATAAACCTTCCTGCCGTTGTAGGGGTTTTCCCTGTTGTTACAAGCTCCACAAGATGATGCCGAATTAATAATTCGTGATCGTTTTCCTGTACCGAGGCTCGTGATCTGTGATCAGCATGGGTCTCAGGTAATTTTGACCTCTGATGTTATTTAATCTACATTTCAGGTGTCTTTTACATGTGGGTGTTTCTTTTATCTTTCCCACTTTAATATTTTGTGTGATCAGTCTGGTTTCTGTCAATCTTTATGCAATTGTTTGGATCAATTCATAATTTTCTTCATATGTGCTAATTTTTTTAGTTTGTAAACAAGTCTTCTAGATTCGTAACTTTTATTTTATATATTGATATGCATACATGATGGCAACAGGCTAGGTTTTTGCTGGCAAAATTGAATCCTTCTGCCACCTACAGTAATGCACAGGAGATGATGCACACTGGGTCAGATGTCATCTTCACTGATGATGTGAGTCTACAAGTATTCATTGATCATCTCCAGCGGCTGGCAGTCCAAGCTTCTTAAAACTGTGTCGATTTGATGCTTTCTTGAATTCCATGGAAATTCTGGAGTAAGTTTTATGCTCGCCATCAATTGTGAGAGTGAGTATAGTATACCTTCAATTGTTTGAACAATGAGGAGTTGCTGATGCCTGCTTGAAAGGTCTTTTGTTTATTTGAACGCTCAGGAGCTGGAGGGATTTGTAACTTAAATGGTATTGGATAAAAAACCTAATGGTATACTTGTAGTTAAAGGAGACATTTTGTGGCAGCATTATATGTTGGTAGTTTTATATTTCGTAACATGTGAATGACTACAGGTTCAAATTTTTGTATTCAATTCAAGTAGGCTAGACAGCTCTAGGAGGATGCAAGGATTTTCGGAATAGAAATAATTGTTTTAATTTCTGGGGCTGTCAATCTCTATGTTTGTTCCAGTTATAGTTCTCTTTCACTTTATCTCGTGACGTGTAATATACCTATACAAATAAGTGCGCTTATGACAAATATTTATTGTATAAGAGCTTGCAACTACTTATTTTTCGATGCACAAAAAGGATAACCTTACAAAATTGTTTGGATTCATTTTTATATAAGCATTTATTAATAGTTGGATTAAAAGATAAAAATCAAAGAAATTGTGTTTTAGAGATCCAATGAGAAAATAAAAGAACTTGGTCACATGTAATAATATAAGAAACTAAACATGATGTAGGGTGAGGAATTATTTAGGTCATTCCTTAGATTATGTGTAATGTAGTAATTCTCTTTTTCAATTGGGAGAGATGGCTGAGTGGACTAAAGCGTCGGATTGCTAATCCGTTGTACGAGTTATTTGTACCGAGGGTTCGAATCCCTCTCTTTCCGTTTCCATTGATGACTTTATTTATTTGTATTATTTTTTATTTAATTTCTTTTTTTTTTTTTTTCAAATTTTGATAGACATTTGACAAATTGGTAAAAATAGTCTTTAAACTTCGCATTTTTGTCCTCAATTTTTTTTTTGTTTTTTGGCCTTCAACTTTTTGTTTTTGCGATTTTAGTCATACCGTTAGATTTTTCGTTAATTTGTCTGCAAATTAAATTTTTATTTTAAAAAAATAAAAAATTGAAAGGGTAAAATTAGAATTTTTATTTACATGCACCAAAATTGCAAATGAATAATTATTTGTGACCTATTTAACAAAATAAAACAGTTTGCAAAATAAAATTGATTTCACAAATTTTAGACAAATAAATTAATTGCTTCGTATCGACGAAATTTTGCATTAAATTTGCCAATTCTTCATAAAACTTTATTACTTCGTATCAAATATAAACTAACTAAGATTTCGTACCAATATAAACAACATTTAAATCGAAATGCAAAATATATACTGTGAATTAACCATTAAAAAACAAAGCTATTATCACCCAAAAACTTTACTTCAAAACAACCATTTGGTGTATAATATTTAATTTAAAATAACTAGGTTCAATATTCCCCTTCTGAATGTTTTCAATCGAAGAGACAAATAGTGTTCAAAATATACATCTTCCTAATTTAATCTAACATCATCGAAGTTGCCTCATTGCTTACATGTCTATCCTCAGAGGAGTGTCTTCAGCATTAGACTCCTCTAAGAACACGGTCACTTCCTCAATGTATTTCTGAGGAGGTTAAGAAGTGCCGGTCTCTGCCTTTTTGGGGCTTGAGCTACTTGGGCCTATCTCAGCTCCTACATCTCCCTCTTGAGACACCACCGGGCAATAACCACTAGTTACTCCCCCCTTAGACTGATCGATCTTAGTCTTTTCAGTTTTGCTCTTTTCTGCCTTAGAGCTCTTAGTCTTTTCCCCCCTTTTTGGCATCATCCAATAGGTTCTGAGGGGTGGGAACAGTAACTACCTTGGAACTGAGCGTTTGATAAGATTTGGTGAGCTCATCCAAGGTTTTCTGAAGACTTTCGAACTTGAGGTGTAGATCGTTCCTCTCAGTAATGAGTTCTTCAGCGTACTTGCGCTGAGAGAGATCTACAAGTTCTTCAATCTTCTTCAGCTTTGCATCGATCTTCAGCTCACACTCATTCTGAAGTGTTGAAATTCTCTGTTCATGAGCTAGAGTGTGTTGATAGATTTGGTTCTGAAGCTCAGTCTGGGCTGCCTTGAAGGATTCAAGAATGGAAGTCTGGCCAGCAGTCAGAAGCTCCTGAACTGATGCTTGATGAGTGTCGAATTTGGCTTGCTGTGCGGATAAGGCATTGGATAGAACTGAGCCGAAGTCAGGGATGGGAGGAATATTCTGAACAGTCTTCAGAGGAATATTCTGAATAGTCTTCAGAGCCCTGACTTCCTCGCACTGAGCCACAGTGGTCTGGCACCAAATTTTGTGCACATTCCTGGCAAGGAGATGATTCTGAGTCCCTTGCTTCAGGAGGGCCTTGGCCACTACCTTTGACTTTCGGCACTTAGCAACAAAGCCAACCTCATAAGCTGACCCCAGCAACAGCTGTTCAAGGTCAGCAGAGCGAGAGGTGCCTGCTGCTGCCGATCCAGAAGGGGGAGGGGAGTTAGTATGATCATCAAAAGGTTGTTCTCCCTCCTTCTCCTGTTGAGAACTCTCAGCAGGCTTCTCAGTTCCTGCATCACTAGGCGGTTCCTGGTCATCGGGACCTGCTGAACCTTCCATAGGGTCGGCTGCTGAAGAAGGATATCTGTCTTCAAGCAAGGCCAACATAGCCGCCCTAAGGTCATCGAACAAGCTGAGATCAGCAGGCTCTTCGTAGCCTATCTGCTGTCGAAGCTGCAACTCGTCAGCGTTCAAAAGTTCCGAGGACTTGAATCGGATCAATTGCTCTAGAGTGATCCAATCCCGGAATCTGTATAACATCTGAAGCCTAGCCCTGTTGGCTATATCAACCAAGTCAGAATGACTGACGATTTCAGGAATGTATTCTAAGAATTCTTGGGTTGCCCTGGATCGAAGTAATGAAAGATCAAAACCCAAACATCTCGGCTTTAGTGTTAGTCTCCATCTCCTCAATATCTATGGGAGGCTTGTCTTTTGTCGGCGAAGGCAAGGCTGGCGAGTGGTGGTACGTCCGGTGGAGAAAGGGGAGTAGGAATAGTGACATAAGGTGAAGTCCCCTGTTCCACTGAGTCTGCTTTGTCTGCTGAGGCATCCTTCTCAGCTGACTTTGCCTTCTCTTCTGAATCAGCCTTCTCAGCAGACTTAGTGTCCTCATCTCTCAGTTGGAGGACAGTAGGGGCTACTACTATGGCTTGCTCATAAGCTTTCTTCTTCTTCTTCTTCGGGGTAGCACCGCTTCTTGGACCGGGGTTTGGGCTTTCCTCTTGCCCTTACCCTCACCGAGCACCAATGCTAATCTACCGCAATGAGCTAGCTTGGTTGTGGAACTTGATCTTCTTCGGGTTGAAATATTTCTTTGTCAGCATAAGTGATCTGATCAGTTCCACAGAAGTCCTCGATCATAACTGAGAGCTTCATCCCATAAAGAAGCTTTCCTTTAACACTCAGGCGAGTTGCTGATCGATCGAACTTTGCCCTTTGAGCCTGAAACTCTCTGATGAAGACATCTGCCCAATTGATCTGAGCTTTATCATATATGGCCATCATCATCGAGAGTTTCGGCTTTGATACCAGATCAAAAGAGCAGGCCTGGCTAGTCAGAATCTGCGTTACAATGTACGTCAAGGCCCTGAATTGAGGAAGCATGCTTCTCTTGGGAAATGCAGCTCTGAAAGTTGTGGGCTTCCTACAAAACATCATTAGGTAGTTGTCAAGGACATTATTTTTATATCCCGCAGGACTGATGCCTTCGTTGGGAAGTTCGAAGCTTACGCCCAAGGGTTGCTTCGGTGACATCTTCGGTATGGGAGCCGCCTTGGATGGGTCCTGAATCTGGTAAATCTGGAAGGTCCCAAACAAGTCTCCGTCTTCCTCCTTAAGATTGAGAAATAACTCAGCAATCTGACGAGGCAGGAAGAATGATGGTTTCTTCGAGAGGAACAGCTCCAACCCAGATGCTCTCAAAGCATCGTACACGTCATCCAAGAACTCCAGGTTATTGGAGTCAAACTCCATGAATGGTTCACACCAAACCCTATCTTTCTCCAAGATCTCAACGATATCAAGAGGAGAAACGACGACAAGGTTCGTCATAATTATCTACAAAAACAATGGTTAGCACTTGAAAATAGATTTAGTCAGTAAGAGTGCTATAGAAGTTAATATTTACCATAAGAAAATCTCTGAAATATATGAATGAATGTTCAGAGAATTCGAAGGTATTTGCAGAGAGAAAAATGGCAACGATGGCGGTTTTGGGATGATCACGTCGATAAATAGGTTTTTGAATATGAAAGGTTTTATGATTGACGGTCAGGATTAAATCCCGCTTTTCCAGTTGGACGGTCATGATTTTATCTGATAAAAAAAATTAATGATGACTGTGCCGCGTTAGTCAAATCTCAGACTAATATAGCTTATAGAGGTAGGATGATACGACATCCATTTAATGCAAAGTGAATTCAGCAAAGGTTGCATAGAATGTCGTGTAATAAATGAAAACGATTTTAATAAATGACATTCTCTAAGGCAATAAATGGGATGCTGAACTGATATCATAAAACCTTTTTTATGCTGAGTTGACTACTGGAAGAGATACGCAAACCTGTCAGCTGAACATTGTAGTCATCTGATACCTCGTGTCAGATGGTTGCTGAATCTCTAAATTGAACGAATTCAGTATAGAACGAGTGCTCCCCCTTACTGAGGACACTTCATCTGAAACGCTTACTGAGTGAAGTCAGTAGGTTCCACGAGACTGATCTCTACTGAAAGATCTCTGAATCTAGCTTCAGCTAGAGGCTTGGCCAGTATATCAGCCCTCTGAATGTTAGTATGGATTTTCTCCAATCTAACATCCTTCTTCTCAACATGATAGCGAATGAAGTGATGTCGAATGTCCACGTGCTTGCATCTTGTATGTAGAACATGATTCCGCGAGATGGTAGCGGTGCATTTACGGTATATTGGCACTTCATTACGAATTACATCGTAGTCGCGCAATTGCCGTCGAAGCCAAATGATGTGGGCGCAACAACTTCCAGCAGCCATGTATTCAGCTTCAGTAGTGGATGTGGCTACTGAATCCTGTTTCTTGGAGAACCATGAAATCAGCTTACTACCGAGGAACTGACACGTTCCTAAAGTTGATTTTCGGTCGAGCCTGGAACCTGCATAGTCAGCATCAGTATATCCAGTTAATTCAAAATTATCATCTGCTGGATACAATAACCCTCTGTCAGGTGTGCCTTTGAGATATCAAAGAATCTTCTTTGTTGAATCCATATAGCTTAGCTTGGGATTTGCCTGAAATCGAGCACAGACACCTACAACATAAGTTATGTTAGGTCGACTAGCAGTTGGATATAGTAATGAACTAATTATAGCACGATAGTCAGTAGAGGCTACTGATACTCCCTCTTTATCAAGATCGATCTGAAAGTTTGTGTTCATAGGGATTCTGACTTGTTTGCTAAACTCGCAACCGAATTTCTTGATAAGTTCCTTAGTACATTTGTCTTGATTGATGAATATCCCTCTATCAGTTTGTTTAACCTGAAGTCCAAGAAAGAAATTCATCTCGCCCAGCATTGACATTTCGAACTTATCTTTCATCATCTTCTCAAATTTTTGACACATGATCACATTCTGAGATACGAAGATGATGTCGTCTACGTAGACTTGCACTAGAAGAATATCATCGTTCAGTTTGATACTGAATAGTGTGAGGTCTACGGTGCCTTTGTGAAAACTTTCCGAAGGAGGAAATCTGAAAGGGTATCATACCAAGCCCTGGAGGCTTGTTTTAACCCATACAGTGCTTTCCTGAGTCTGTATACTTGGTGTCCTTGCAGAAAGCCGGGAGGCTGCTCTACATATACCTCTTCCTTTAGTACGCCATTCAAAAACGCACACTTCACATCCATCTGATATACCTTGAATCTTTGATGTGAGGCGTATGTGAGGAAAAAACGAATAGTTTCCAGTCTTTCAACTGGGGAAAACGTTTCATCGAAGTCAATTCCCTCAGCTTGACAGTAGCCTTTACCAACTAGACGAGCTTTGTTTCTAACAATGACGTTGTTTTCCTCTCGCTTGTTCTTGAAGATCCATTTTGTTCCTATGACATGTTGATGTTGGGGTCGGTCGACAAAGTCCCAAACCTCGTTACGTACGAACTGGTTCAGCTCCTCTTGCATAGCTATAATCCAGTCAGCGTCGTTCAGTTCCTCCTCAATATTCTGAGGTTCTTCAGTAGATAAGAAGCAAGAGTACAGTGCACTCTCGCCTTGTCTGAGATTAGCTCTTGTCTGAATGCTTGCTGAAGGATCACCAATAATAAGCTCAGTAGAGTGAGTATCTAACCATAAACGCCATTTCCTTGTCTCTTCTTATGAAACAGATTCAGTACAAACAATAAGAGTATTAGGCATTTCAGTAGTACTGTTTTGAAACTGAAGAAGTTCAGTAACAAGTTGAGGTTCTACTGAATCGTCCACTGCAGGGGTGTTTGATTCAAGAACATTATTTGTTCCCCCTGAGTTGGTGCATTCAGTGGTGGTCTCAGTACCTACTTGGGTATATTCATCGACCAATACTTAGGATTGATTCTGTTTAGTGGAATCAATCTTCTCAGCTACATTCAGTGTGGGTTGATTCTGAATATGTTCTGGTGAATCATCATCCTAACACTGGTGAATCATTTATGAATCTTCGTTTAGGTTCAGATTCTGTAGTTTCTGGCTTACCTCTTCAGAATCTGAGTGGCTTTTGTTCCTGTTCTCAGTATCAAACTCGTTAAAAACCATATGAGGACTATCCTCCACACAAAGGGTCTGGAGGTTGAAAACCCTGAAAGCTTTACTAACCATGGAGTATCCTAAGAACACTCCTTGGCCGGATTTGCTTTCAAAAGTTCTCAACTGATCCTTCCCATTATTTTGGATGAAACAAGCACAACCAAAAATATGTAAATAAGATATAGAAGGTATTCTACCGTTCCATAAATCATAAGGTGTCTTCATGTGCTTCTTTGTCAGTAAGGATCGGTTCTGAGTGTAGCATGTCGTGCTTGTGGGTTCTGCCCAGAACTTCAGTGGTAGTCCAGAGTCTGCGATTAAGGTCCTTGCTGCTTCTTTTAGTGTTATGTTTTTTCGCTCAGCAAGACCATTCTGTTGAGGCGTACGTGCTGCGGACGTCTCATGTTCTATTCATTCAATATCGCAGAACTCCTTGACCAGTGAGTTCAGAAACTCAGTACCTCTGTCAGAACGGATCTTCTTAATCTTGGTGTCCTTCTCCATACTAAGTCTCTTGAGTAGCCTCGGTAATATTTCTTGACGTCAGACTTGCTAGCAATAAAAAGTACCCACGTTTATCTGGAATAATCATCAATAACCACCAGTGTGTTCTTCTTGCCTCTGATCGTCACAGGGGAAACTGGCCCAAAAAGGTCCATGTGAAGTAACTGAATGATTCCGTCAGTGGATGGTGACAGAATTGAAGGATAACTTTTCTTTGTTTGCTTTCCCTTCAGGCATGCTTCACACTCTTCTTCCTTTTTGAAAGCTCGCTTGGGCAGTCCCCTTACAAGAGATCCATTCGCTAGGTGGTTCAGCACCTTAAAGTTGAGATGGATGAGTCTTTTGTGCCACCACCACTCAGTTATGTCTTCGTTCCGTGCTACCAAACAAGCTTCAGGCTCCACGGATTTCCAGTTTGCAACATATATGTTCTTCTATAGTGTTCCTGGTAACACTGTTTTACCTGTGGATTTGTCAAGTATATCACAAAAACCAGTGTCAAATATCACTCTTTTATTATTATCACAGAATTGACTAACAGAGAGGAGGTTATGTTGGAGCCCTTAAACATAAGATACTTTTGGAACTATAGTGGTTCCAATATTCAGAGTTCCATGTCCTCTTGTGTAGCCTTTGGTATTATCGCCAAACTCTATTCTGGGTCCTTATGTGATGTAGTCTGTCAACAGTGTCTTTTGGTACGTCATGTGTCTGAAACATCCGCTATCCACGTACCATGGGTCTTTTTGTACATGCAAAACAATAAATCACACTTAGGTACCCTTTATGTTTCTTTTTGGGTCCTTAGGAGTTAGTGGTTTAGCAATCCCAAATCCGTGTGACTACTTTTGTAATCTCGAGACAACTTCCTTCCTGACCCGTCAACATACTTCACCTGAAGGGCTCGGTGTTGTTGACTCTTTTCGCTTCGGAGGTTTAGTGGTCTTAATCCTCTTCTTGGTGGACTTTTGTCCGGATCTTATATGCCCTCTTGACTGCGGCTCATAGTAATGGCTGCCGTATTGGTGGGTGAGTCAAAGTCGAGAGGCCCATATTGATCGCCCATCTTCTTGAAGTTCCTTCTTTCTTCTTACTAGGAGGTTGTGAGCGAGACCTTCCTGACTTCTGATAGGTGGGATGAGGTACATTCACCTTTTGCTTGTCTTTTGTCAAAGGTTTACGGTAATCGAACGTTAATGTTCCCTATGACAAACCTATCAGTAAGCTTGTCTGCTGAATCCTGTGGAGCTGAGGTTGAAGCATCAAAAATATTGTAGCCTAACCCTTCCTTATGAGCATGGCTTTGAGCTTCTTCTTTGCTCTAAGAAATATGTCTGTCATCAGAACTTTCCAGACGTCATCACTCTTCTTGAGAGTTTTGTGTTGTGCCTGTAGTTCTGAATACTCGTTCCTTTGGTTAGTGCTAAGATCGGTCCTTCTTCTTCTTTGAGGCTGTGTCATCGGGAGACTCATTCTCCTCTTTCAGTCTCTTGGCAACCTGACCCAACTCAGAACCGTCCTGACAAGACTTAGAAAGTCTCTCATTCTCAGCTCTTGGAGATCCATCTCCTGAAGTGTCTTACTGAAGTCCAGAATCATCTTAATCTGCTCATCTAATAAGGCTTCATAGCACGGTGCGGATCCGGATGATCACCTACGATAGATTATGTCTTGTGTGTGCATGGTGAAGAGGGTACATAATTTGCATAAGAGTTTACCTCATCCTCTTCTCCGACCATGAGACACTTCTCATTTTCTTTAGGTTCTACTGCGATAAATGAGACTTCATCATCAAATGAGTCCATGAAGTTCTCTGCCTCTTTAGAATCATCTAAAAGCTCTCCAACAATGAATGATTGGCGCTTTTTGGCGAACTTCTCTCTTCGAGCTTGTCGCACGGCTCTCTCGGTCACTCGGCTCACGGACACTCGTACTAGTAGTGCCCATCTTTCTTGCAGTTGTAACATGAAGAGGGTCTGCTTGATTTATGTTCTGACTTTTCAAGCTTGGAAGCAGATTCTTCATTCATGCATTCAGAGAGTTTTTGGTTATCATCTCCTTTAAAAGGTGAATCATACTTACCTTGGGATTTTCGGTAGGATTTCTTCAGCTTGATCCTCCTATCCTTCTCTCTCTGGTACTTAAGGGCCAGCAGAGCATATCGTTCAGCCAAGGTTCCTTCAATAGGAATCAAGACTGAACTTGTTGAAGTTGTTTGATTGCTCACGCTTCTTTGGTGGTGTCTTGCCGATGTCTTTAGAGTATGATCATGTGTAGTGTTAGCTCCATCCCTTATCTTGTGAGGTATACTGAACTCTAACTCCTATGCCTTTAATTCAAAAAATATATGGTCACTAGAAACAGAATCAAGGTCAGAGTGTCGAAGATACTTAGCGAATGAACTCCAGCATCCTTCAGGTAATGCCCGCAGTATCTTCAGGTTCATCTCATTGTTCGAGAGTGTCTTCCCTAGCCCGTTGATTGTGTTCATTATGCTTGTGAATCTATCGTTCAGGTCTTCAATTCTCTCATTGGGCATGAGGGGAGGGTGAGTCTCTCAAGCTTCTATAGCTCCAGCATTAGTTTGTTATTCTTGATCTTCTGAGTCCCCCGACTCAGTCCAGTGCATCCCAGAGTTCTTTCGCGGACTTGCAGTCCTGAACCCTGCCTAGATAAGAATCACTTAGAGTTGTTAGAATAGCATTACGTGCAACTCTATCTAGATTATGAAGCTTCTTCTCTTCAGGCGTGTAGTCAGATTTGTTCTTGGCGATCATCTCCCCTGTTTCGGCTCCACCTTCCTCAATGAATTCAACGCTATTAATGAGAGGAATGATATGACCGATTTCCAGCACATCAGACATGCTGTCATGTAGTGAGGTCAGATGCGCCTCCATTCTTACGCGCCATACGCTATAGTTGTCTACTGAGAAATTAACTGCTATTCTAAGAACTAAGAAAACAGAACAGAGAAGAAATACATAAGCTATCTATCATCTGAACTGCTGAATCCTGTATTTGAAGTCCTTTGATTTTGATTTAGGAAGAGGCAGTCCATACATTCTGTAAGTGATCTTCCTTAGCTTCAGTATCTCTGGCAAATCAGCAAGCTCATCTTCATCTAAGTGTCTTGCTTGGGCAGCATCTTTAATCTCTTTCTCAATTACCCCATAATGAACAGAGCCATCAAGTTTCATGGGGGAGGCATGATCCTAGGAGCTGGGACTCTGATATCAATTTTATCTTCTATGGCCTTCTGAACTCTAGCAAATATCTCTGGGTCAGTCTTCAGAAGCCATTCAGCAAATATAATAGACTTGTGCGTTTCAGGCCAGTATCTCCAGAAGTAGTATCTTTTGATGTAGTTTGCCTTCAGTGACTCCCACCCCTGAGTTCTTTCCCATGGCACCCATTCATCCACTCTGGGCCATCTGTGAATTTTAAGGTCAGTAGGCTTCCTGAGTCTTCTATATTTGTAGGGAATATCTGCCTTCTCAGGAATCCTTTGGCTAGCTTCCTTCTCAGCCTTCAGCCTCAGAGCTTCTAAGTCTGCCAATCTGAGCCTTTCCCTTGGTGCTTCTATTTTCCTAGCTTCAGCTCCTCTATCGAGATACCTCTCCATCTGATCCCATATCTCTTGCATTTCGAGCTCTTGTCTCTTCGAGGGGACATAGGAGGGTACATGAACTTCTTCTTCTGAATCAGCAGGAGTAGATGATTTTTCTTTTGAAGTACCCTGCTGACCAGTTGTCTGCTGCTGCTGCTGCTCTTTTTCCTTTTCTTTATCAGCTTCATCACTCAGCTTTAGTTTCCTAGGAGGCAGCCTTGTCCCAGGCTTCCTACCTCCTGCTGGGGCCTTAGTCTTGCCTTTGGCTGGCTTTTTCTTTGGCTTGTTAGCAGCCTCAGGCTCGGAAATTTCTCTGGCAAGTTTTTCATCAGCAGCTATCTGAGCTTCCTCCTCAGGAGTGACGTACCTTTTGGTTTTCTTTGAAGGAGGAGTTGGAAGCTTCAGTATCTTCTTGCCTTTACCTTGCACTGGAGGAGGCAGAGGAACCTCTTCCTCTTCTGAGTCCTCCTCTGCATACTCAGCAATCTCCTTGATTATGTCACTGGGAGTCTGGGTTCCTTGAGTAGCAGAATCCTTGGGTCTTGAGCCACTTGGGCCAGTCTCAGCAGGCACTACATCTCTTGCTGCTGAGACACCCTGGGCCTCATCTTGTGCAGTCTGAGTAGAAGAACCAGTGGGAGCAGATTGTTGACTTTGAGTAGCTCCAGTACTGTCCTTACTCCTTTAGGTACTCTCAGTACCTTTTCCTTCCCTTCGGTTATCTTCAGTTTTCCTTCCCCCTTTTTGGCATCAGAAAATAAGCCAGGGGTGGGAATCTGCACCTTCTTATCTAGACTCTTATAGAGGCTTGAAAGGTCATCTAATGTATCTTGCGAGCTTTGTGAGTCTCTCATGCGGTTCGTTTCGCTCCTCAGTAAGCTGTTCTCTGTACTTTTTGTGAGAGGCGTCTGCTGCTGTCTGGATATCTTGTAACTTCTGATCCACCTTCTCATCCATAGCCTTCTGAATTGATTGGATTCTGAGCTCGGAGGCCTGAGAGATGGAAGAGATGGATGCAGTGTGAGCTGACTGAGCGGCCTTGTAATCTTCCAGAAGTGTTGCTGGGCCAGACTCCATCAACTTCAGTTTCTCTTCGAAGTTGGCTCGTTGAGTGGCAAGTGCGTCAGTAAGAATTGTTGAGAAGTCAGGGGCAGAAGTGTTCTGAATAGTTGTTCTGAGCCCTTTGATCTCTGCACTCTAAGCTTGAGTTGTCTGCCTCCACGTCTTGTGGACGACACGGGCGAGGAGTCGGTTCTGAGTCCCTTGACTCCTCAGGGCCCTGGCCACTGACTTCGATCGTCAGCTTTTAGGGCTGGGCGCTACCTCGAATGCAGACTCAAGTAAGAGCTGAGCTGGTTCTGCAGATTTCGAGGTACCAGCCTCCGACTGACCTGGTCCAAGGATGCTGAGAGGAGGTTCAGCAGTAGAGGTTGGAGCATCCTTGTCCAGTTGAGTACCCTCATCGGGCTTCTCGGGGGCACGAATCACGGGGGTGGGTCCCGACCATCGGAGTCGAGACCCATCCGAGGGTGCCGATCTTTGAGACCGGTTGGCGATCATTCAGCATGGATAGCATGGCAGCCCTCAAGTCATCTAGGGAACAAATGTCCGAAGGCTCAGAGTAGCCTATCTTGTCCCTTATCATTAGCTCCTCCTCGTGGAGCTGTTCGCAGGAGTGGTGTTTGATCAGCTTTTTCAGGGTAGACCACTCCTGGAACCTGATCAGCATATGGAGTCTAGCCTGCCTTGCCAGTATGATGAGGTCAGTGTGGCTGGCTATCTCTGGAATATGTTCAGCAATTTCTCGGGAGGCTCTTGATTGCAGAGCTGATGCCTCTATCCCGATTGATTCTGACTCAGAAGCAGTCTCAGAATCTTCAACTTCAATGGGAGACGGTTGCTTCTCAGCAGAAGGAATGCTGCTCAGTGGAGGAACATCCAAGGGGCTCTAAGAGGTTTGAATTGATTTAGCTTGGACCCCTTGGTCCACTGTCTCGCCTCGTTCAGTGGAGATGACCTTCTCCACTGACGGAGTCTTTTCTGAGGACTCAGACTCGTCCCTCAGCTGCAGAGGTGGTTCAACAACTACCTCTGGTATGACCTCACTGACTTTCTTCAGCCTCTTGGTCGGAGTTTTTGGAGTAGACTTTGGAGGGGACCTCTTCTTCGTAGGAGTGGAGGTCGTTTGAACTCTTGTATTGGGGTCAGCAGGCCCAGACCCAATCTGCTGAAGGGCCGTTGCCCTGCTCTGGAAACAGACCTTCTTCGGATTAAAGTATTGCTTGTCAGCATATGTAACGTTGTCCGTTCCGCAGAAGTCCTCTATCATGATGGACAGCTTCAGTCCGTATAGTAATTTTCCCTTTACTGCAAGGCGCTGGGAAAACTTATCAAATTTAGCGGACTGCGTCATGAACTCTTTGAGGAAGAATTCGGTCCAATTGATCTTCGCGTGGTCATAAATGGCCATCATCATTTGTATTTTAGGCCTCGACACTTGATCAAAGAATCCTGCTTGACTCGTCAGCAACTGAGTCACAATATAAGCCAATGCTCTGAATTTCGGGAGCATGGTGTTCTTCGGAAACGCTGCTCTGAACGTGGTTGACTTCCCGCAGAATATCTCTAGATATTCATCCATCAAGTCATCCTTGTAAGCCACTGCGATCCTGAATCGGCCGGGAAGTTTGAAGCTTCTCTGAAGAGCTTCTGTGATAGACATCGTCTTTATCTGTAAAATGGCACGAGAGGGATCGCCAACTGTATGGACGACATATCTGCATCGGATATCGCCTTCTACGGATTCTGAGTTCAAGTACAACTCAGCAATTTGGCGCGGGAGGAAGTATGTCGGTTTCCTCGATAGAAATCCCTCTAAGCCGGTTGCTCTTAGAGCGTCGAAAATCTCCTCCATGTATTCGAGTTCGCAGACATCAAACTCCATCATGGGTTCGCACCAAACGTGATCCTTCTCCAGGATCTCTTGCATATCAAGGGGGATGCTAACGACTACTCCTGCCATGTTTGTATTCTGCAGATAAACAGTATCAGTATCGAGAAAAAAATATTACAAATATAGTATATGATGCTGAATGATCATGAAGAATTTACCGAAGAGTTTTCTGAGTTTTTGGAAATGAGTTTGCAAGGAAACAAAAGCTTTTTCTCAGAAAACTAGGGTTACGAAAATTTGCAGAGTGAAAATGGCGGTTTCTAAACTTTGAACGTGTTTATATATGTTAAACAAGATGAACAGTTAATAATCCACGGTTCAGTTTGAAATAGCTTTTTGTGATGGATTTGGGCGCAGTAGTTGACATCGCTACTGAATGTTGTTTCTTTGAAAACCATGAGATCAGCTTACTGCCAAGGAACTGACATGTTCCAGAAGTTGGCTTTCGATCAATTCTACATCCTGCATAGTCAGCATCAGAATAACCAGTTAGTTCAATATTATCATCAGCTGGGTACCATAAACCCATGTCAGGTGTTCCTCTGAGATAGCGGATAATCTTCTTTGCTGAGTTTATATGACTCTGCTTCGGATTCGCCTGAAATCGAGCGCAGACACCTACAACATAAGTTATGTCAGGTTGAGTAGCTGTTAGATATAATAATGAACCAATAATAGCATGAAATTCAGTATGGTCTACTGATACTCCCTCTTTATCAAGATCGATTTTCATGTTCGTGTTCATCGGGATCTTGATTGGTTTGCCGGATGTGCAACCGAACTTCTTGATGAGGTCTCGAGTGTATTTGCCTTGATTGATGAACGTTCCCTTCTCAGATTGTTTGTCTTGGAAACCGAGGAAATAGTTCATTTCTCCCATCATTGACATCTCGAATTTGTCCTTCATCATTTTCTCAAACTGCTGACACATGATGACGTTCTTCGACCCGAAGATTATGTCATCTACGTAGATCTGCACAAGTAGGATATCGTCTTCCAGTCGAATGCTGAATAATATGCGGTCTACTGTGGATTTTTGAAAACCTTTCTGATGAAGAAACTTAGACAGGGTATCGTACCAAGCCCTGGGTGCTTATTTTAACTCGTACAGAGCCTTTCTGAGTCTGTAGACCTGATGTCCCTACTGAAAACCGGGAGGTTGTTCTACACAGACTTCTTCTTTCAGTACGCTGATTAGGAACGTAGACTTCACATCCATTTGATAAACTTTGAATCGCTGATGTGTTGTGTAGGCTAGGAATAGTCTGACTGCCTCGAATCTTGCAATTGGAGCGAAAGTTTCATCGAAATCTATCCCTTCAGCTTGACAGTAGCCTTTTGCCACGAGTCTTGCTTTGTTCCTTACTATGACGTTGATTTCATCTCGCTTGTTCTTGAAGACCCATTTAGTTCCAATCACATGTTGATGCAGGGGTCTGTCCACAAGCTCCCATACTTCGTGTCTCGTGAACTGATTCAGCTCCTCCTGCATGGCTATGATCCAATCAGCATCCTTAAGTGCATCCTCAACTTACTGAGGTTCTTCAGTAGACAAGAAGTAGGAATATAATGTCTTTATGCTTGCTGAAAGATCTCCAATAATCAAATCAGAAGTGTGAGCGTCCAACCACGATCTACGATGTTTCAACTCTTCATCTGAAATTTGTTCAACACAGTTAGTAGGTGAGTTAGGCATTTCAGTTGTACTATTCTGAGATTGAAGCAATTCAGTTACGAGAGTTGGGTCTACTGAGTCACCAAGTTCAGGGGCATTTAGCTCAGGAACTTCATTTGTTCCCCCTGAATTATTATCCTCAGTAGAGGTCTCAGTTACCACTTGGGTTTCTTCACCGACCTGAGTTACCTAGGATTGACTCTGTTAAGTAGAGTCAATCTGTTCAGCTACTTCTGGCTGGCTGAGAGTCAGTATACTTATCTTCAGTTTCTTCATCTGAATCATCATCCCAACACAGTTGGATCTTTTCAACTTTATCTTTCAAGCTCGAGATCCACGATAGCGCTTCTGATGTCCTCAGATTCTGGTTTAGAGTTCCTGCTCATGTCTTTAGTAGCAAACTCATTAAAAACAACATGAGGGCTTTCCTTCACGCAAAGGGTCCGATAGTTAAAGATTCTGAAGGCTTTGCTGACCCGGGAGTATCCTAAGAAGACTCCCTGGTCTGACTTGCTATCAAAAGTCTTCAACTAATCCTTCCAATTATTGTGGATAAAGCACGAACACCCAAAAATATGCAAATAAGATAAAGAAGGCTTCCTGCCGTTCCATAATTCATATGGTGTCTTCTTATGCTGCTATGTCAGTAGGGATCTGTTCTGAGTGTAACATGCAGTGTCAGTAGCTTCTGCCCAGAATTTGGTTGGGAGTCCTGAGTCTACGAGCAGGGTTCTTGTTGCTTCACTGAGTGTTCTATTCTTCCTTTCAGCAACCCCATTTTGTTGAGGCGTGCGCGCGGCAGACGTCTCATGCTCTATGCCTTCTGCTTTGCAGAACTCCTCCACCATAGAATTTAGGAACTCGGTTCCTCTGTCTGAACGTATCTTGATGATCTTGGTGTTCTTCTCGACACTGAGCTTTTTCAGAAGCGTTGGTAACTTTGTTTTGATGTCAGACTTGTTGGCAATAAATATGACCCATGTGTAGCGCGAGTAGTCATCAATGACCACTAAAGCATACTTCTTGCCTATGATCATCACCGGAGTGACTGGACCGAACAAATCCATATGTAGCAGCTGAAGGATTCCATCAGTGGAAGGAGATGGAACAGGAGGATTTTGATTCCTTGTTTGCTTTCCCTTCAGGCATGCTTCACTCTAAGTGTCTTTGCTGAATACTTCATTCGACAGTCCTCTTGCTAGAGTGTTTCTAGCTAGTTTGTTGAGCGTCTTGAAGTTGAGATGGCTAAGTCTTACGTGCCGAGCCACCCCGTTATCGTTGTCGTTCTTTGCCCAACAAACAAGCTTCGGGGTTCGGTGAGTTCCGATCGGCCTACATAGATATTCTTTTTGCGCGAACACGACAACACTATTTTCCTTGTAGATTTATCAATGACATCACAGAAACCAGCGTAAAAAATCACTCTATTCGAGTTATCACAAAATTGACTAACAAAGAGAACATTATCTTTGAAGTCCTTCAACATTGATTGTGGCCGGACGCTCACACTTCTGACTTGATTATTGGAGAACCTGGTGATTTTTTCAGGGAGAAAGCGCATTATATTTCTGCTTCTTGTCTACTGAAGAACCTCAGTCAGTTGAGGATGCACTCAAGGATGCTGATTGGATCATAGCTGTGCAGGAGGAGCTGAACCAGTTCGCGAGAAACGAAGTATGGGAGCCTGTTGACAGACCTTGGCATCAACATGTGATTGGAACTAAATGGGTCTTCAAGAACAAGCGAGATGAGAACAACGTCATGATTCAGTCTTCTCACAACCGGTTGAGACATAACTCAGTAGCCTAGTGCACTGAATATTTGCTGAAGATTTGAAGATCCCAAAACCCTACTTTGATTGATGAGCCATTCAGTTGTAATGTGTTCTGTTTTGTCTCTGAAGTTTCAGACTTAGTAGACACTCTTCCTCTGGTTCAGGCGCTTAGTAGATTACCAGCCTTAGTACCAGAAGAAGAAGACTTAGTGATACTGGACTTAGCAGGAGCAGTATACTGAAAGGAGTCAGTGGAACTAAACTTAGCGGGAGTAGTTCACTGAACTCGGAGCTGATCTTCAGTAGAGCCTACTCAGCAGAAGCATGCTACTGAATTTAGATCAGACTCAGCAACGGCCAGACAGGCTGTCAGAATTCACTAAGTCTAAATCAGCAGAGTCAATCAGAGGAAGAGAGAAGTCAGCTTCAGATCTACCTTGAAGCCTGTTCTGTCTCACCTACTTTCCTGAACCTCGACCAATGACAAGCGGCCCATTGTCCATATTCGATTAAAGGCGCAAGTCAACAACTTTCCGAGAAATGGAGGGAAAGGACACTGCAACCATACTTTGAAAGAGTCGTTAGCTACCCAAAAGAGAGAGACACAAGGATTGCCGTCTCCAACGGATCTATCCTTATCTCTACTCTATAAATAGAGGGATACAATTCAAATTGATTTTCACGACCAACACGAGCGAACCTTATCGAACACATGAGCAACTCAAAAGCGTTCTAAGTCTTCCGCAAGAAGTTCAAAGAGTAATCTCCGGCGAAAGATGACATACTCGCTCATAGGGAACCAAGCTAAACCGAATTATAAAGCCTCTAGTATCCAAGCGGCGAACTCGAACCTAAGTCTTTACTTAAGCTGTTTATCGCTCTAGAAGCCTCTTTCTCGTTCCCTATCCCTCTAAGCTAAGCTCGGCAGATCATATCCATAACTTAGACGAAGGAGTTCATATACGAACCGATCCTTATTGTAAAGGACTCCTTCATAGTTGGAGAGTTTTCAAACACTTAGTTTGATACCCTATAAACTGAGACTTGCTCAGTATAAATCTCAAGACCAGTGTTTGTCCAGGGTACAAACCAACTGAGACTATCTCAGTATAATACATTGCCTCCTGATCCTTCGGGACAGTGGACGTAGGATTGTTGGATCCGAACACTTTAAAATCGCATGTGTTCTGTGTGTCCTTTAAGCGTTGCATTGATTCTTGTTCATGCGAAAATATCTCTAAAATCATTCAACTGAGTTTCAGCAAACTTAATCAATCGCACTAACATACTGAAATTGTTTTATTAAAAACGTTTTCTATACTCAACTGAATTTAGGCCTACACATTTCCGCACTACTGAACTTCAGCTGAACGGTACTGAATTCTGACTCTAGTCAGCTAGCAGGCCTTAGTGAAGTCTGTCTCTCTGCCATGCGATCCAGAACAACTTATTTGGTCTACTGAACTTGTTTAGTATGGCACTCTCCTGAACAGGACTGTTCGCGTTTAAAGTTAAGAAATCATTTTTCAGGTGTATTCACCCCCCCCTCTACACTTGAACGTTTATTCTCGGGACCAATAATTGGTATCGGAGCGGGAGTTCTCTAAGACTCTTGTTTTTACGAAACTTGTCTACTTGAACGGATCCGGAAAAGCGTTTTCACTCGCATATCATTCTTCATTCATATGACTATCTACTATGTCTGATATGTCAGGAATCAGGATGGTACCCATGTTCTCAGTAGAGAACTATGGAGTATGGCGGGTCAGAATGGAGGCACATCTGACTTCCCTCCACGACAGCATGACAGAGGTACTGGAGGACGGACCTATCGTTCCAATAGTTGATAGCGTCGTAGCTCAGGACCCAGCATAAGGAGGAGGAATGGTGACATGGAAGAAGATCCCTAAAGATAGAAGTCTCTTCACCCCAGAGGAGAAGAAGCTTCACAACTTAGACTGGGTCGCCAGAAACGCCAGACTGACCACTCTGAGCGATTCTTATCTCGGAAGAGTTCAGGACTGCAAGTCCGCAAAGGAACTCTGGGATGCTCTAGCGCTACTGAGTCGGGGGACTCAGAATATCAAAGCAAGCAAGCAAGATGGAACTTCAGAAGCTGGAGAGACTGTCTCTCATGCCTGGTGATTCCATTGAAGATCTTAACGTCAGATTCACGGATTTGATGAACTCTATCAACGGGCTGGGAAAGACATTCTCCAACCGAGAGATGAATCTCAAGATTTTGAGGGCACTACAAGATGGTCATTGGACTCCCTATGCTACTTTATTGCGACATTCTGATTTAGATATTGTTACTCCAGACCATATCTTTTCAGAAGTTAAAGCTGAGGAGTTCGATATTGGTCTACCTCAAAGGAAGCAGCGAGTTGAAGCTGACACCTAAGTCGACCATGCTTTTAAAGCATCAGTCATCATAGCAGCTCTGGCATCTAGCAAGGCTGAACCTTCACTTAGTGATTTACAAGAAGGAAACCTGGCTAAGAAGTACGTACTGCTTGTCGTGAAGTATCAAAAGGAGAAGGAGAGGTGCATGAAGCTCTCAAGAGTCGTCAGAGACTCCAAGGGTAAGACTGAATATACACCTAAGCGCACTCTTGACTCACATACTTCTGAATGCAAGAAACAGGAGGACTCAGCTCAGTCGAAAGACATCGAAAGCAAAGAAGAGAGAGTCACTACCTGGTAAAACTGCAAGAAGCCAGGACACTATCAGTATGATTGTCCTGAGCTCAGTACTGCTGAAAGAGCAGCACGCAAAGCTCGAAGGGAGAAGTTCATTAAGAAACGTCAAGCCTATATTGTCGGTGAACTCTCGGGACGACTCAAATGAAGTCGATTCTTTCATGGATTCATCGACGATGAAGCGGCATTCATGGCCGTAGAGCTTGAAGAAGACTTTGAAAAGTATCTCATGGCGGGGAGAAGAGGATGAGGTAAACTCTCACGCTCAAATTAACTCCCTCTTCACCTTGCACACACGATACTATTTCATGCGCAGATGGGAATATGGACGTCGCGATCGCATATGAAGAACTACACGACGAGCGATTCGGATGAGTCTGCAGGCTCGGTAGGACTCTTCAAGAGTTGGATACCCTAAAAGTGGAGAATCGGAGACTTTCTCAAGAGAGTCGGGTTGCTGCGAGTCGGAAGGACTTGTGTTGAGACTCGGGGGAGGAGATAAACTCTCGATGGCCAACTCTCGGCATCAAGAAAATCGAGATCTCAATCTCGACCAATGACTTGACTCAGAAAGATATTGAACTGAGTCTACTGAAGCAAGAGTTGTCAGGACTTCAGACCGAGCATGAACTGCTGAAGAAGAGTGATGATGTCTGGAGGAACCTGATGACAAAGCGATACATGGGCGCTGAAAAGAAGCTTGAGGCGATGCTAGCAAGCAACAAGCCTAAGCACTGCAAGGAGGGACTTGGATTCAGCCATGGAGCCTCCTCATCTGCCCCCGTACGCTCAGAAAACCGGCTAGCTGATAGATTTGTTCAAGGGGAGACCATCAACGCAGAGATTCTGAACCCCCTAGCCAAGAACAAACAAAAGATGAAGGCACCTCATCCTAGCTATCAGCATTCTGACAAGAAGATCAGTACCAAATCACCCCAGTTCAATCAAGGGGGAATCAGCAAAGCTAAGTGGGCTGATCAGTATCGACCTCCGCAGCGGACGCATCCAGCTCAGTATGGGTCATACTACTATGATCCTATAGTCAGAAGAGGACATAAGAGTCAGAAGAAGAAAAAGAAAGCCGTACAGAAGGCAAAGGTCAGCAGTCCACCTACTCAGAAGATCAGGACTCCTGTAAAGCCTTAGAAGTCAGCATCGACCAGTCCAGTGGTCAAGTATGTTGATCAAAGTGCGAAGAAACTGTCTGAGACCACCAGGGTCGTAAGATAGATCTGGGTTTCCAAAACTAACATCTAAGGACCCAAAATCAAAAATAAAGGGTACCTAAATATAATTATGTCTTGCAGGTGCACAAGGACCCTTGGTATGTGGACAGCGGATGCTCAAGACATATGACATACCAAAAGGACCTACTGAAGAATTATACTACTGAAGAAGGACCCCGAATCGAGTTTGGAGACAACGCAAAAGGCTATACCAGATGCTATGGAACACTCAGCATTGGAACCACAACAGTTCCAAGAGTATCATATGTTGAAGGACTTC
Source organism: Lavandula angustifolia (assembly GCA_028984105.1). Taxonomy (NCBI): domain Eukaryota; kingdom Viridiplantae; phylum Streptophyta; class Magnoliopsida; order Lamiales; family Lamiaceae; genus Lavandula; species Lavandula angustifolia. Next base: position 22,222,787 of record CM054816.1, on the reverse strand, counting down.
AGCATTCTGACAAGAAGATTAGCCAAAAATCGCCCCAGCTCAGTCAAGGGGGAACCAGCAAAGTTAAGTGGGCTGATCAGTATGGACGTCCACAGCTGACACATCAAGCTCAGTATTGGTCATATTACTATGATCCTATAGTCAGAAGAGGACCTAAGAGTCAGAAAAGAAAGAAGAAAGCCGTTCAGAAGGCAAAGGTCAGTAGTCTACCAATTCAGAATATCAGGACTCCTGAACCTATGAAGCCTCAGAAGTCAGCATCAACCATTCCAGTGGTCAAATATGTTGATCAGAGTGGAAAGAAACTATCTGAGACCACCAGGGTCGTGAGATAGATTTGGGTTTCCAAAACTAACATCTAAGGACCCAAAATCAAAAATAAAGGGTACCCAAAATCGAGTTTGGAGACAATGCAAAAGGCTATACCAGAGGCTATGGAACACTCAGCATTGGAACTACCACAGTTCCAAGAGTATCATATGTTGAAGGACTTAGCATAATCTTCTCGCTGTTAGTCAATTTTGTGATAACTCGGATAGAGTGATTTTTTACGCTGGTTTATGTCATGTCATTGATAAATCTACAGGGAAAACAGTGTTATCAGGTTCACGCAAAAAGAATATCTATGTAGCTGACTGGCTGAACCTGAAGCTTGCTTGCTAGCGAAGAATGACAACATAACGGGGTGGCTCTGGCACAGAAGATTCAGCCATCTCAACTTCAAGATGCTCAACAATCTAGCTAGAAACGCTCTAGCAAGAGGACTGCCGAATGAAGTATTCAGCAAAGACACTCAGTGTGAAGCATGTCTGAAGGGAAAGCAAACAAACAAGCAAAATTCGGTTCCATCGCCTTCCACTGACGGAATCCTTCAGCTGCTACATATGGATTTATATGGTCCAGTCTCTACAGTGATGATCAGAGGCAAAAAGTATGCTTTAGTGGTCATTGATGACTACTCGCGCTACACATGGGTCATATTTATTGCCAACAAGTCTGACGTCAAAACAGAGTTGCCTACGCTTCTGAAAAAGCTCAGTGTCGAGAAGAACACCAAGATTATAAAGATACATTCAGACAGATGAACTGAGTTCCTGAATTCGATGGTGGAGGAGTTCTGCAAAGCTGAAGGCATAGAGCATGAGACGTATGCCGCACGCACGCCTCAACAAAATGGGGTTGCTAAAAGGAAGAATAGAACACTCAAAGAAGCAGCAAGAACCCTGCTCGTAGACTCAGGACTCCCAACCAAATTCTAGGCAGAAGCAACTGACACTGCATGTTACACTCAGAACAGGTCTCTATTGACTAAGCAGCATAAGAAGACACTATATGAATTATGGAACGACAGGAAGCCTTTCTTATCTTATTTCCATATTTTTGGGTGTTCGTGCTTTATCCACAATAATGGAAAGGACCAGTTAAAGACTTTTGATAGCAAGTCAGACCAGAGAGTCTTCTTAGGATACTCCCGGGTCAGCAAAGCCTTAAGAGTTTAACTACCGGACCCTTTGTGTGGAGGAAAGCCCTCATGTTGTTTTTAAAGAATTTGCTACTTAGGACAGGAGCAGAAACTCAAAATCAGAATCTTAGGACATCAGTAAGCAGCTACAGGATCTGAGCCTAAAAGATAAAGTTGAAAAAATCCAGCTGTGTTGGGATGATGATTCAGAAGAGGAAACTGAAGATAAGACTACGAATCTCGGCCCGGCAGCAGTAGGTGAGCTGACAGTTGACTCTACTAAACGGAGTCAATCCCGGGGTAACTCAGGTCGATGAAGAAACCCAAGTGGTAAGCGAGACCTCTGCTGAGGATAATAATTCAGGGGGAACAAATGAACTTCCTGAGCTGAATGCCCCTGAACCTGGTGACTCAGTAGACCTAACTCTCGTAATTGTATTACTTCAATCTCAGAATAGTACAACTGAAATGCCTAACTCACCTACTATCTGTGTTGAACAAATTTCAGAAGAAGAGTTGAAACATCGTCGATCGTGGCTGGACGCTCACACTTCTGACTTGATTATTGGAGATCCTTCAGCTAGTGTAAAGACAAGATTTCGCTTACGCTTCTTGTCTGCGATTTTTCGGGGAGAAAGCGCATTAAAGGTTCAGGAGTCCTGATCTTCTGAGTAGGTGGATTGCTGACCTTTGCCTTCTGTACGGCTTTCTTTTTCTTCTTCTGACTCTTAGGTCCTCTTTTGACTATAGGATCACAGTAATATAACGCATACTGAGCTGGATGTGTCAGCTGTGGAGGTCCATACTGATCAGCCCACTTAACTTTGTTGGTTCCCTCTTGACTGAGCTGGGGCGATTTTTGGCTAATCTTCTTGTCAGAATGCTGATAGCTGGGACGAAGTGCCTTCATCTTCTGTTTGTTCTTTGTTAGGGGGTTCAGAATCTCAGCATTGATAGTCTCCCCTTGAACAAATCTATCAGCTAGCCGGTTCTCTGAGCATACGGGGGCAGATAAGGAGGCTCCATGACTGAATCCAAGTCCCTCCTTGCAGTGCTTAGGCTTGTTGCTGGGTAGCATTGCCTCAAGCTTCTTTTCAGCGCCCATCTTCCGCTCTGTCATCAGATTTCTCCAGACATCATCACTCTTCTTAAGCATTTCATGCCCGGTCTGAAGTCCTGACAACTCTTGCTTCAATAGTCTCAGTTCAGTATCCTTCTGAGTCAAGTCATTGGTCAGTATTGAGATCTGATCTTCTTGATGCTGAGACTTGGTCATCAGAGAGTTAATCTCCTCTCTGAGTCTCAACACAAGTCCTTCTGACTCAGTAGCAACCTGACTCTCATGAGAAAGTCTCTGATTCTCCACTTTTTGGGTATCCAACTCCTGAAGAGTCTTACTGAGCTGCAGGCTCATCTGAATCTGCTAGTCTAATAGTTCCTCGTACGCGATCGAGATATCCAGATTTTCTTCTGCACCTAAAATAGTGTCGTGTGTGCAGTGTGAAGAGGAGTTAAATGGAGTGCGAGAGTTTACCTCATCCTCTTCTCCTGCCATAAGATACTTTTCAGCATCTTCTTCGAGCTCTACAGCTATGAATGCCGCTTCATCATCTGATGAATCCATGAAGGAGTCGACTTCATCTGAGTCATCTAAGAGTTCACCGGCAATATATGCTTGACGCTTCTTGATGAACTTCTCCCTTCGAGCTTTGCGTGCTGCTCTATCTGCAGTACTGAGCTCAGGAGAGTCATATTGATAATATCCTAGCTTCTTGTAGTTGTAACAGGTGGTGACTCTATCTTCTTTGCTCTCGCTGTGTTTCGACTGAGCTGAGTCCTCCTGTTTCCTGCAATCAGAAGTATGCGATTCAGAAGTGCGCTTGGGTGTATATTCTGACTTACCCTTTGAGTCTCTGACGACTCTAGAGAGTTTTCTACGCCTCTCCTTCTCCTTCTGATACTTCACGGCAAGCAGTGTGTATTTTTTAGCTAGGTTTCCTTCTTGTAGATCGCTGAGTGAAGGTTCTACCTTGCTAGACGCGGGAGCCACTGTGCTGACTAATGCTTTAAAAACATGGTCAATTTGAGTGTCAGCTTCAGCTCGCTGCTTCCTTTGGGGTAGGCCGAACTCGAACTCCTCAGCTTTTAATTCTGAAAAGATATGATCAGGAGAAACAATATCTAGGTCATAATGTCTCAGTAAGGTAGCGAATGGAGTCCAATGTCCGTCCCACAGTGCTCTCAATATCTTGAGATTCATTTCTCGGTTAGAGAATGTCTTTTCCAGCCTGTTGATAGTGTTCATCAGATCCGTAAACTGACGTTAAGATCTTCTATCGTGTCACCAGGCATGAGAGACAGTCTCTCCAACTTCTGAAGTTCCAGCGCCAGTTTGTTTGCTTTGATCTTCTGAGTCCCCCGACTCAGTAGCACTAGAGCATCCCATAGTTCCTTTGCGGACTTGCAGTCCTGAACTCTTCAGAGATTGGAATCACTCAGGGTGGTCAGTATGACATTTCTGGCAACCCGGTCTAAGTTGTGAAGCTTCTTCTCTTCAGGAGTGAAGAGGCTTCTGTCTTTAGGGATCTTCTTCCCGGTCACCATGCCGCCTCCTTATGCTGGATCTTGGGTTTTGACACTATCAATCATAGGGACGATAGGTCCGTCTTCCAATACCTCTATCATGCTGTCGTGGAGGGAAGTCAGATGTGCCTCCATTCTGACTCGCTATACCCCATAGTTCTCTACTGAGAACATGGGTACCATCCTGATTCCTGATACATCAGACATTGAAAATTGTGATATGAATGAAGAATGATATGTAGTGAAAACGTTTTCTGGATCTGTTCAAGTAGACTAGTTTCAGAAAACAAGAGTCTTAGAGAACTCCCGCTCTGATACCAATTGTTGGTCCCGAGATAAACGTTCAGGTGTGGGAGGGGGGGGGTGAATACACCTGAAAACTTTCTCAACTTAAAACGCGAACAGTCCCTTTCAGGAAGATATCGTACTGATTAGGTTCAGTAGACCAGATAAGCTGTTATGAATCGCGTGGCAGAGTGACTGACTTCACTGAGGCGTGCTAGCTGACTTAGGTCAAAATTCAGTACCGTTCAGCTGAAGTTCAGTAGAGTCCGGAAATGTGTAGGCCCAAATTCAGTTGAGTTAGAAAACATTTTTAAGAAAACTATTTCAGTATATTAGTGCAATCTTTTAAGCTTTGCTGAAACACAGTTGAATGATTTGAAAGATATTTTCAGTATGAACAGTAATCAATGCAACAATAAAGAAAACACACAGAACACAAGCGATTTTATAGTGCTTCGGATCCAACAATCTTACGTCCACTGTCCTGAAAAGATCAGGAGGCTATTTTATTATACTGAGTTAGTCTCAGTCGGTTTGTGTACTGGACAAACACTTTTCTTGAGATTTATACTGAGCAAGTCTCAGTTTACAAGGTATCAAACTTAAGTGTTTGACAAACTCTCCAACTATGAAGGAGTTCTTTACAATAAAGAACAGTTCAGGGATGAACTCCTTCGATCTAAGCTATAGATATGGTCTGCTGAGCTTAGGTTAGAGGGAAGGGAACAAGAAAGTGGCTTCTAGAGCGATGAACGGTTAAGTATAAACTCTGTGTTTGTATTCAGTCGCTTGGATACTAAAGGCTTATGATTTGATTCAGCTCGGTTCCCTTTGAGCAAGTATGTCTCCTTTCGCTGGGAATAACTCTTTGAAGTTCTTGCGGAAAGATTTTAGTTGATTCTGAGTTGCTCGTAAAATGCTCGTGTGTTCTTGTATATGTCGTGAGCTTCGATTTGAAATCTTACCTCTATTTATACATGAGAGGCATGGAAAGATCCGTTGGAGACGACGATCCATGTGTCTCTCTCTTTTGGGTAGCTAACGGCTCTTTCAAAATATGGTGACAAACTCCTTTCCCTCCATTTTCGGAAACATGTTGACTTGCAGCTTTAATTAGAAAGTAGGCAGTTGGCTGCTTGTCATTGTTCAAGGCTGAAGAAAGTAGGTGAGACAAACAGACTTCAAGGCAGATCTGAAGCCGACTTCTCTATACCTCGTATGACTCTGCTGATTTGACTTATAAAATCTCTAACAGTCAGAAGACTGTCTGGCCGTTGTTGAGTCTGATCTATGTTCAGTAGCATACTCCTGCTGAGTTCAGCTCTATTGAAGATCAACTCTGAGTTCAGTGAACTACTCCTGCTGAGTTCAGTTCCACTAACTCCTTTCGATTATCTTTGCTCCGCTTGAGTCCGGTATTTTCGAGTATTCTTCTCATGGTGCGAGGCGATAGTCTGGCGAAGAATCGGCGGAACCGAACGCTGAACCATGTAGGAAGGATGTCTACTGAGTCTGAAACTCTCAGAGACAGAACAAACAAATACAACTGAATGGTTCACCAGTCAAAGTAGGGTTTTGGGATCATTCAAATCTACTGAGCACTAGGCTACTGAATTATCTCCCAACACAGAGCAACCAATATTTCTGCATATATTTCTGGATCTGAAATCATCAAGAATTCTTTGAAGCTTCTGTCTGGATCTGCTGAGTCACTTACTTTCTTCTAGATATAGTAGCTCTTGATGTAATCAATCTTGATCTGCTCCCACTTTAGATTGATCTTCCAAGGTAACCACTGGTCAGCCCTTGGGTGGATGATCCTTTTAATATTATTGCCATGTTCTCTGCATTTGAAGAATTTCGATGTTGTAGGGATGCTCCTATCCTTTTCAGGGATCCTTTCCCTAGATTCTTTTTCAGTCCTCTACCTGAGGGCCTCAAGGTCTGCTAATTTATTCTTTCATTTGCAGCTTGAATTTGACGGGCCTCATCAGTAATGTCTAAGCCTCTTTCGCAGGCATCCTATTGAGCTTTTAACTCTACTTCTTGATCTTTGGAAAGCTCAGTGGAGGGAATGGTCTGCCCTGTTTCAGTGTCGGCTTCAGCTTCGAAAGGCTCGGCTAACTTAGACTTGGACTTAGAAGCTTCAGACTCCTTCTCAGTAGATTTGGATTTTGATGTATGCCTTTCTTCTTGGCTTTTTCCTTGACTTCCTCCTGTTCTTGCAGTTCTTTTGCCAGTTTTTTGTCATATGCAATTTGTTCATCTGGCGTTCGAAATTTTAGCTTCTCGGCTTAGTAGGACTAGGGGGAGTTATTACTTTGCCTTTGGCAGCTGAACGAGTTGGCTCTTCTTCAGTGACCTCTTCTATGTACTGAGCTACTTCATTTACTTCTACGTCAGTGGGTTCTCCTGACCCTTCCCCCTTTTCTTATATTTTCTTGCTCCTATCAGTCGCCTCTTCAGCTTTTATGAGGGTCAGTAGTTTGCTTCTACTTCCTTCCCCCTTTTTGACATCATCAATACAAGTTGCCAAAGCTGTGACCTTTTCAGCAAGGCCGAATACTGAGAGACTGATGGTGTCAAGACTGGCCTCAACATCACTGACGACTTTAGTATACTCATCCCAGTGCTTATCATACTCAGTCTGGGCGATTTTGAGTATTTCAAATTTTGCAGCCTCATTCCATTTTAGGTATGCTTCGATCAATTCAACGACTTTTTTCTCGATAGCTTGGCCGGCATTAGCTTGTTCCACAAGTGCTTGAGAGACACTTTCAGAAGTTAACTTATTTCTCTCTTCGACGACCTTGAGAAAGTGATCCAGTGCAGTTGCCAGTATCATAACTAGAAGGTGCACTGATCCTCTGCACTTCAGTTGTCCGGTCAGTCAACTTTTAGGTCTGAGCCTCAGTAAAGTTGCTCTATTTGAAATTTACGTCTTTGGCAAGAAGATAAATCTTGTGAGCCTGATGCTTAAGACATTTATTAATAGACGTCATTGATATGTCTTTGCGCTCAGCAGCTTGTTAGCTGGATTGTCTAGGCTTTTGCTGAGACGTAGACGACATTGAAATGATGGCACCTGATGAAGGCAGTGGAGGTGGTGAGTCATCATCTCTGGGAGATTTCCCTCGGCAGATCTTCCCTGGTTTGCTTCCGAGTAGGTTGTTCAGTAGTGCCCCTCAGACTCAAGAGCATGAGCATTGATGAGCGAAGGTCGTCCATAGACGCTATGTCAGCTGGCTCTCTGTAGCCTGATTTCTTCTTTCAGCGTCTACTCCTCCTGCATCAGTACAGGGACTTTCCTTAGGTCGATGGTCTCATCCAAGATATCCCACTCAAGGAATCTGAGAGGCATCTAGACCCTAGCCCTGACTGCGATGTCTACTAGATCAGAATGATCTAGTATCTCTGGAATCTGTTCCGCTATCTCTTCAGTAGCTTTGATATGAGCTATCAAAACTTAAGACGGAACTGAAGTGAAGACCTCAGCCTGAGGTAGTTCAGCAGGTATATCCTGCTGAGGCTCCTCTAAGTGTATCCTCTTTACTTTGTCTATCAGAGTCACTTCCTCTTTACTGGACTCGAAATCCGGTGTGGACACACGCTGCTCAGGGATTACTAATGTTTTGGGTTTCTTCAGTAGTTTCCTTTTCTTTTGCTGAGTTGGGCATGGGTCCTGGGTGAACGGAGCTAAGAGCTTATCGTGTATTCCATGCCCTATGGACGTCTCAGCTGCTACCGCATTCTGAAATTTTATGTTCTTCTTGATAAAGGAGTATGCGTCAACAAAAATAACCCTTCCTTGGCAGAAATCCTCGATCAAGATTGACACATTACTGTTGTAGAGAAGCTTTCCTCTCGGGATCAGTTAAAGTGAGGTCTTGTCCTCACTCACTACAAACTTCTGGAACTAAACCTTGAACTCAGTCAGGAAGAACTTAGTCCAATTGATCTAGATGCCATCCATAATGGCCATCATTATCTGGATCCTGACCCTAGATAATTGATCGAAAGATCCAGCTGAGCTTGTCAATACGTGTGACGATGTATGCCAGGCCTTTGTGTTTAGGGAGCTACCTATTCTTGGGAAATGCTGCTTTGAATACTATATCCTTCTGCCCGTTTAATTGGTATAAGTGGCAATTGATGGAAGTCTCCTTATATCCGACCGGAGAAATACCTTTGCTGGAGAGATTGAACCTTTGCTGAAGGCATTCAACAACATCAATATCAACGTTCTTGGCTTCCCAAACATTATCGCTCACTTCTTGCTGATATGATATGAACGATATGTCCTTGAAGTCCTCATTATGGCGAAGATTCATATAGAATTCTATAATTTGTCTAGGGAGGCACAAATGTGGAACCCTAGATAGCAGGGTCTGAAGTACAGATGACTGAAGGGAATCGAAGATTGACCGCATGCAGTCGACTTCACATGATCTAAAAGCAAGGACAAGCTCGAACCATAAGTTCTTGTTACTAATGATCTCCTCCATATCAGACGGAATAAAAACTTCATTACTCGGAGAACTCGCCATTTGAGATATACTAAATCTGCAAAATAAGTGTTAGCACTTGAAAATAGAGTAAGTTAGTTGTTTGCAGATAAATTTTATGAGATTTACCGAAGAACTAGTGCTATGAAAGTGGTAAATTTCGGATACAGTAAGTTGCAGAGCACTAATATGTTCTATAATGGCAGAAAAATAATGTTTCAAATCATGGATACGTGCATATATATATATATATATATATATATATATATATATATATATATATATATATATATATATGAATACAAACAGTTTATTCAGAATGCGGTTGAGATCAAACCGAATTTGAAAGATGGACGACTAAGATTTAATGTTATAAGAAGTTATGCTTACTTTGCCGCCTATAATCTCGACCTATGTATCTATCATCTGAGAGGTAAGGTGAGATTACATGCATTTAATATGCCGCAATCAGTATATGGAATTTCGTGCTTTTAATGAAAATGATTTAATTAATGACATCTTATGAAGATTAATGGCGGGAAATAAATGTAATGAGATGTTGAATAAGGTATGCTGAATAAATACTCATAACCTGTCAGCTGAACATAGTAGTCAGCTGATACCACTATGTAGATATTGAGTAGTTCAGTAGTACTGAGAGTAAGTTCCCCCTTACTCAGTACTTCCGGGATCGTCTTACTGAACTGACTCAGTAGGATCTAGTAAAGCTAGTTCTACTGAGAGTTCGTTGAATCTGGTCTCAACTAGAGGTTTGGTCAGTATATCGGCCCTTTGCTTATCAGTATGGATTTTCTTCAATATGATGTCTTTCTTCTCGACATGATCTCTGATGAAGTGAGGTCTTATGTCCACGTGCTTGCATCTCGTATGAAGAACTGAATTTTGAGTAATTGCAATGGCACAGGTACTGTCGCAGTAGATCGGCATTTCATCTTGATAATTGTCATAATCTTGCAGTTGTTGTCGAAGCCATAGAATCTAGGTGGAACAGCTTTCGACAGACATATATTCGGCTTCAGTAGTGGACGTTGCTGCTGAGTGTTGTTTCTTTGAGAACCAGGATATGAGTTTACTGCCGAGGAACTGATATGTTCCTAAAGTCTATTCTCTGTCGATTCAACATCATGTGTAATCAACATCAGAATAACCAGTTAGTTCAAGATTATTATCAACAGGATTCCATAACCCAACGTTTGGTGTTCCTTTTAGGTATCGGAGAATCTTCTTTGTTGAGTCTACATGACTCCGCTTGGGATTCGCCTGAAATCTCGCGCATACACCTACAACATAGGTTATATCAGGTCTGCTGGCAGTTAAATATAATATTGATCTAATGATACCACAATAATCAGTTGAGTTAACAGATACTCCCTCTTTATCAAAATCAATCCTGAGATTTGTGTTCATGGGTATATTTACTGATTTGCTGGATTCGCAGCCGAATTTCATCATGAGGTCTCTAGTATATTTTGCTTGATTTATGAATATTCCTTTCTTAGATTGCTTCACCTGAAGTCCAATGAAATAATTCATTTCTCCCATCATCGACATTTCAAATTTATCTTTCATCATCTGCTCGAATTTCTGACACATGGTCACATTCTTATATCCAAAGATGTTGTCGTCCACATAGATCTGCACCAGTAAGATATCATTTTCTGACTTAATACTGAATTGGGTGAGATCTATAGTTCCTTTCTAAAAACTTTTCTGAAGTAGAAAGTCTGAAAGGGTATGATACCAATCCCTAGGTGCTTGTTTTAACCCATACAGAGCTTTCTTGAGTCTGTATACTTGATATCCCTAGTGAAGTCGGGCGGTTGATCTACATAAACTTCTTCCTTCAGTACACTTTTCAGGAAAACTGACTTTACATCCATCTGATAGACAGTACTGTTGGTGAGTTGCATATTCTAGGAATAGGCGAATTGCTTCCAATCTTGCAATTGGAGCAAACGTTTAATCAAAATATATTCCATCTGCTTGACAATATCCTTTGGCAACTAGTCGAGCTTTATTCCTGACGATGACGTTGTTTTCATCTCGCTTGTTTTGAAGACCCATTTAGTTCCTATCACATGTTGGTGCTTAGGTCAGTCTACAAGCTCTGAAACAATGTTTCTGGTGAATTGGTTGAGATCTTCTTGCATGGCAGTAAGCCAGTTAGCATCATCCTCAATCGACTAAGGTTCTTCTGTAGACAAGAAGCAGGAGTATAAAGCACTTCCAAAAGTAAATTTGTGCCTCACTTTCAATTATATTTTAGATTTATAATTTATGCGTTAACAATTCAAACAACATCCACGCCTGCCACACTTTTGCAATACGACATATTACAATGTATTTTATTCTTATTTATAATTGGTCCCGAGTTAGGACCATGAATTTTATTATTTTAAGGAGGTTATTGCAATTGTAGTGTTATTATACGAGGTTTTACTGTATATTTATCTATATTTATCTCCGTATTTAAGATAGAAATATCCGTTAATTAATTAAGCTTACTGACAACTTAAATTAATTAACATCTTATATTCCTGAGTAGTACCACTCGACCATATTAACACACCTGAACTTAATCAACCGGCCGGGTTTAGTGTGCTAATCCTTTCAGGTTCCTCAGGGGATATTATCAACCCATTTTACTAGGATACGACTGCAAGATACAGACAACCAGCCTGAGCCACAAATAACTACTAAGACCCAAGATACGTAGATCCGATCGCGATGACGTTCACCATAGTAGGTCAAAGTGATAGATAGTCAAATGCGCCCAGCTGAAGTCTTACAAAGCTTAAGACCAGCTAAGTCACAGAGATCTTGGTTCTCCACTAAGGTCAGTTAGGAGAACACATCTCACTGTGACCCGTCAATACACCACCTTAAGTGTACCAGTAAAGACAAGCAGCTAAGACAAGCCACTTCTTATCTAAACTGCAGCTTAAACCAACAACTTATCCTTAAGTTGTCTCAGCTGTGATAACTGTTTATATCTTGTCAGTTCAACTAATTTGTGTTGTCTTCTGTGATACCCGACACACCACACAAATCTAACTTTTATACGAGATAAAGGATAACATGTGCAAATATACATATTTATCAGATAGGAGAATAAAACAGTGGTAAGGACAAAAACACATTGTATACAAGTATAAAAAGTGCTTCCAGTATACAAAATCCCAACACATATTACTATGATCCTAATGTCAGAAGGGGTCCTATAGGTCAGAAGAAGAAAAAGGCCGTTCAGAAGGCTAAAGTCAGCAGTCCACCAACTCAGAAGATCATAATTCCTGAACCTATGAAGCCTCAAAAGTCAACTTCACCTAGCCCAGCGGTGAAATACGTTGACAAAAGTGGAAAAAAATTGTCTGAGACCACCAGGGTGGTCAGACAAATTTGGGTTTCCAAAACTAACGTTTAAGGACCCAAAATAAAAAAATAAAGGGTACCTGAATATAATTCTATTTTGCAGGTGCACGGGGACCCATGGTACATGGACAACGGATGCTCAAGACACATGACGTACTAGAGGAGTCCACTAAAAGACTATATCATGGAAGAAGGACCCCGAATCGAGTTTGGAGACAACGCAAAAGGCTATACCACAGAGGCTATGGAACTCTTAGCATTGGAACTGCCACAGTTCCAAGAGTATCATATGTTGAAGGACTTCAATATAATCTTCTCTCTGTTGGTCAATTTTGTGATAACTCGAATAGAGTGATTTTTTACAGTGGTCTCTGTGATGTTATTGATAAATCTACAGGGAAAACAGTGTGTTATCAGGTTCGCGCAAAAAGAATATTTACATTGCAGACTGGAACTCAGCAGAACCTGAAGCATGATTGCTAGCTAAGAATGACAATAGAACGGGGTGGCTCTGGCACAAAAGACTCATCCATCTCAACTTCAAGACGCTAAACAAGCTTGCTAGAAACACTCTAGTGAGAGGACTACCAAATGAAGTGTTCAGCAAAGACATTCAGTGTGAGGCATGGTTGAAGGGAAAGCAAACAAAGAAACAAAATCCACCAGTTCCATCACCTTCCACTAATGGAATCCTTCAACAACTCCACATGGACTTGTTCAGACCAGTCTCTCCTGTGATGATCAGAGGCAGAAAGTATGCGTTAGTGGTCATTGACGACTACTCGCGCTACACATGGGTCATATTTATTGCCAACAAGTCTGACATCAAAACAGAGTTGCCTACGCTTCTGAAAAAGCTCAGTGACGAGAAGAACACCAAGATCAGATAGATTTGTTCAAATAGAGGAACTGAGTTCCTGAATGCGATGGTCAAAGAGTTTTGCGAAATTGAAGGAATAGAGCATGAGACATCTACTGCACGCACGCCTCAACAAAATGGGATTATTGAAAGGAAAAACTAACACTCAAAGAAGCAGCACGAACCCTACTCGCAGACTCAGGACTCCCATCAAAATTCTGGACAGAAGCTACTGATAATGCATGTCATACTCAGAACAGATCTCTAGTGACAAAGCAACTTCAGAAGACACCATATGAACTATGGAACGACAGGAAGCCTCTCATATCTCATTTCCATATTTTTGGGTGTTCGTGCTTTATCCACAATAATGGAAAAGACCAGTTAAAGACTTTTGATAGCAAGTCAGACCAGGGAGTTTTCTTAGGATACTCCCGGTTCAGCAAAGCCTTCAGAATTTTTAACTCCCGGACCCTTTGCGTGGAGGAAAGCCCTCATGTTGTTTTTAATGAGTTTGCTACTGAGAACAGGAGCAGAAACTCAAATTCAGAATCTGAGGACATCAGTAAGCAGCTATGGGATCTAAGCTTAATAGAAATGTTGAAAAGATCCAGCTTTCTTGGGATGATGATTCAGAAGAGGATAACGAAGTCAAGACTACTAAATCACAGCCAGCAACGAACGTAGCTGAACATATTGATTCTTCTAAACAGAATCAATCCCAGGTAACTTCAGTGGTAACTGAGACCTCTACTGAGAATAACAACTCAGGGGGAACTAATAATGTTCCTGAGCTAAATCCCCCTGAACGTGGTGACTCAGTAGACCCAACTCTTGTTACTGAATTGCTTCAATCTCAGAATAGTACAACTGAAATGCCTAATTCTCCTACTATCTGTGTTGAACTAATTTCAGATGAAGAGATAAGACGTCGTCGATCGTGGCTGGATGCTCACTCTTCAGATCTTATTATTGGAGATCCGTCAACAAGTGTCAAAACAAGATCCAGATTTTGTCAGGGAGAAAGTGCCTTATATTCCTGCTTCTTGTCTACTGAAGAACCTCAATCAATTAAGGATGCGCTGAATGACGCTGATTGGATCACTGCCATGCAAGAGGAGCTGAATCAGTTCACTCGAAACGACGTCTGGGAGCTTGTTGACAGACCCCGACATCAACACGTGATCGGAACCAAATGGGTCTTCAAGAACAACCATGATGAAAACAACGTTATAGTAAGGAACAAAGCTAGACTCGTGGCAAAAGGCTAATGTCAAGCTGAAGGGATAGATTTCGACGAAACGTTCGCTCCAGTTGCCAGATTGGAGGCAATCAGACTATTCCTTGCCTACACAATACATCAACACTTCAAAGTATATCAAATGGATGTGAATTCAGCATTCCTGAATAGCGTTCTAAAAGAAGAAGTCTATGTGGAACAACCTCCCGGCTTTCAGCAGGGACATCAGGGGTACGACTCAGAAAGGCTCTGTACGGGTTAAAACAAGCACCCAGAGCTTTGTACGAAACCTTGTCTGAGTTTCTTCTTCAGAAAGGTGTTCAGAAGGGCACTATGGATCTTCTATTCAGCATTCGTCTAGGCGACGACATTCTACTTGTGCAGATCTACGTAGATGACATTATCTTCGGTTCAAAGAATGTCATCATGTGTCAACAGTTCAAGAAAATGTTGAAAGACAAATTCAAGATGTCAATGATGGGAGAGATGAGCTATTTTCTTGGATTTCAAGTCAAACAATCAGAAAAGGGAACGTTCATCAATCAAGGCAAATACACTCGAGACCTCATCAAAAAGTTCGATTGCGGATCCAGCAAACCAGTCAAGATCACGATGAACATGAATATGAAGATAGATCTTGACAAAGAGGGAGTATCAGTAGACCATACTGAAATTCATGCAATTATTGGTTCTCTATTATATCTTACTGTTACTAAACCTGACATAACTTATGATGTAGGTGTCTGCGCTCAATTTCAGGCGAATCCTAAGCAGAGCCACAAGGACTCAGATAAGAAGATTCTCCGCTATCTCAGAGGTACACCTGACATGGGTTTACGGTATCCAGCAGATGATAATAGCGAACTAACTGGTTATTCTGATGCTAACTACGCAGGTTGCAGGATTGACCAAAAATCAACTTCAGGAACTTATTAGTTCCTCGACACTAAGCTCATTTCATGGTTCTCCAAGAAACAACATTCAGTAGCAATGTCACCTACTGAAGCTGAATACATGGCTGCCGAAAGTTGTTGCACCCAAATCTTTTGGCTGAGACAGCAGCTACGAGACTATGATGTCATTCAGAATGAAGTGCCGATCTTTTGCGACAGTTCCAGTGCCATTGCAATCACTCAGAACCCTATTCTCCATACTAGATGAAATCATGTGGACATCAGATACTACTTCATTCGCGACCAGGTCGAAAAGAAGGATATAAGAATGGAAAAGATCCATACTGATCGTCAAAGGGCCGATATACTGATCAAACCTCTAGCTGAAACCAGATTCTGAGAACTTGAAGTAGAGCTAGGTCTGCTGGACCCTACTGACTCAAGTCAGTAAGAGGATTCAGGAAAGATGAGCATTCAGCAAGAGGGAATGCCTACTCTCAGTACTGAACTCGTTCAGTATATAGAGATTCAGCAACCAACTACACGTGGTATCAGCTGACTACAATGTTCAGCTGACAGGTTTGCATATCTCTTTCAGTAGTCAACTCAGTAATTAATCTTGTTATGATAATTGCTCAGCATCGTATTCAATGCCTTAAAGAATGCCATTTATTAAAAGCAGTTTCATTAAATACACGACATTCTATGCTGCATATGTTGAACTCTGCTTTGCATTAAATGCATGTCATATCAACTTACCCCTATAGGCTATTTACAACTGGATTTGACTTAGGCGGCATAATTACTTATTACTTTTTATATCATAAAATTGTGACCGTCAACTGAAAAAAGCGGGATTAAACCCTAACCGTCGATCTTTAAACGTTTCACCTTCAAAACATATATATCGATGTATCTATCCAAAAACCACCATTTATGCTCTGCAAATAACTTGATCTCTCTGAAAAACCCTAATCTTTAAACTTTCTATCTACAATCTTTACGTATTTTCAGAGATTTTCTACGGTAAACTTTATATTCTATGGCACTCGTACTAACTTACTCTTTTTTCAAGTGCTAATATTTAATTTTGCAGACTAAGATATGGAGAACATCTTTGTTATTGTTCCTGTGGACATAGTGGAGATCCTTGAGAAGGATCGTATTTGGTGTGAGCCCGTAATGGAGTTCGACTCCAGCGAACTCGAGGTTTTGGACGATGTTTTTTATGCTCTCATAGCATCTAGGCTGGAACGCTTCTTGTCGAATAAGCCATCTTATTTCCTCCCGCGTCAGATAGCTGAACTCTACCTCAATATGAGGAGGTAGATGGGGACTTATTCGGGTCTTCCGTTGTTCATCGTGTTCCTGACCCGACGAAAACCTACTCTCAAGTCAGGAGAATGTCAGTAAGGGAAGCTTTGGAAAGGAGTTTCCAAGTGCCCAGCAGTGGCATGAATCCTTCTGGATACAAGGATTACCTCCTTGTTGAATACCTTACGACGTTCTGTGGATAGACAACCACATTTCGAGCCGATTTTCCGAAGAACAGCATGCTCCTACAATATCGGGCCTTAGCATATGTTGTTAGGCAAGTCTTGACCAGCCAGGCTGGTTCTTTTGATCAAGTGTCCAGGCTTAAGTTGTAGATATTGATGGCCATACATGACAGGGCCCAGATCAACTGGACAGAGTTTTTCCTGAAAGAATTTCAGACGCAATGGGCTAAGTTTGATCGATCTACTGCCCGTCTGAGTGCTAAGGGCAAGCTTCTCTACAGGATGAACCTATCAGCTATGATCGAAGACTTTTGAGGAACTGATCCGATCACATTCGCAAACAAAGGATATTTCAACCCCAAGAAGATCAGATTCCACAGCCGCGCCAGTGCTCTTAAGCAGATTAGTGCCGGTGCCGCTGAAGAGGGTAAGGGCAAGAGGAAAGCCCCTACTCCCGTTAAGAAGGGTACTACCCCTCAGAAGAAGCAGAAAAAGGCTTCTGAGACAGCCATGGTAGTAACCCAGAGCGCTTTCAGACTAAGAGATGAGTCTGACTCTGCTGAGAAGACAGTCTCAGTAGAAAAGGCTGCTTCAGGACTCAGTAGAACAGGGGAGTACTCCTGAAGTTACAACTCCCACATCCAAGTCTCCACTGGATGCTCCCCTATCAACAGTCTCCCCTCTACTGAGAAGCCAGAGTCTCCAATTGATTTAGAGGAGATGGAGATTGGCACTGAAGTCGAGACCCTTGGGTTTGAGATTGATTTACTTCAGGACAGAGCAACCCAAGAGATCTCTGAATCTTTTCCTGAAATCACAAGTCACTCTGACTTGGTGGATTTAGCCAACAGGACTAGGCTTCAGATGTTGTTGAGGTTCCAGGACTGGATCACTCTCGAGCGTCTAATCCGATCAAGTCCTCAAAACCGTTGAACTCCGACGAGCTACAGATTCGACAGTAGATAGGCTACTCAGACCCTGCTGACGTTTTCTTGATCGAGGATCTTAGGGCGGCGATGCTGGCTCTGCTTGAAGACAGAAACCCTTTAGCAACCATCCCTACTGAGGGTTCTTCTGGTCACGATGACCATGACGCACCCAGTGATGCAGGCCCTGAGAAGACTGCTGAGGGTTCTCAACAGGAGGAGGGAGCTCAACCCTCAGCTGATCAACCTATCAGCTCTCTTCCTCCTGGCTCGGCGGCTACATGAACCTCTTAGGACTCTGACCCAGGACAGCTTTTGCTGAGGTCTACTTATGAAGTTGCCCTTGTCGCAAAACGCCAAACATCGAAATCAGTAGCCAAGGCGCTCCTGACGCAAGGGACACAAAATCGTCTCCTTGCAAGGAACGTTCATAAAATCTGGTGTAATGCTGCTAAAGCTCAGTGCGAGGAACTCAGGGAACTAAAAGCTTCAGTTCAAAATTCTCCTTTCCATGACTTCTCATCTATCCTCAAGGATGCTCTAGCCGCACAGAAAGCTGATTTTGACGCTCAGCAAGCATCCATTCAATGATTCGATGACTGCTGCCCACACTACTCTTGTTGAATCTTTCAAGGCAGCGCAATTAGATCATCTGACCAGAATCTCCCCTCTCACTCAGGTTCATGAACTTAGAATCTCTAATATTCAAAAGGAGTATGAGGTGAAGATAGATGCTAACCTGAAGGAAATCCAAGACCTTGTAGACTCCTCTTACCACAAGTATGGTGAAGATCTCATTACTGAGAGGAATGATCTACACGCCAAATTTGAAGGTCTTCAGAAAACTTTGGATAAGCTTAATACTTCCTATCAAGCGCTCAATTCCAAAGTTGTCCCACTTCCCACCACTAGCATATTGGATGATGCCAAAAAGGGGGAAAGAATAGTCAAAGGGAAAAGGTCAGTTCAGGGGGCCCTAGTTATATCTGATCCAACTGCCTTGATTCCAATGACTGAAGGGGAAGAATTTAAGAGAGAGGGTATGGCCCAGGGTGTCTCAGGCACAAGAGATGTAGGTGCTGAGACTGGCCCAAGTGGCTTAGGACCCAAAGAGGCAGGAACAGGCACTTCTAACTCTCAGAAACATATTAAAGAAGTTGCCGACTTCCTGGAGGGGGACTCGGAAGATGAAGAAGAGCCTCCTCTGCCTCCACCAGTATCTGGAAAGGGAAAGAAAGTACTGAAGGTTCCTACACCCCGCCCTAAATCCCTGAAAAGATACATCAGCCCAGCTGAACAAGCTAAGATCGAAGTAGATGAAAAATTAGCAAGGGAGCTTGCTGAGGATGAGGCAGCAAATAAACCAAAGAAGGCTCCCACTAAGGCAAGAACTAAGGTTCCTACAAGGAAACCAACTAAGAGGCCGGCTGCCAGGAAGCTTACCCTCAGTCATGAAGCAGATAAAGAAAAAGAAAAAGAGAGGGAAGCTGAACAGAAGAAGGCTACTAAATCCCAGCAAAGTCAGAAGAAGAGAGTTGAGCCTACGATCGAAGAAACGATTAACTTCAGCATTATCGCTCTGGACAAAAGAGCTAAATATCACCATCTTGAAAAACTCAGAAAGCAAGAAGCTCTAGCCAAAGAGAAGGCAGCTGAAGAGGCCAGAGAAGCTAAGAGACTGAAGCCAAGGCCTCCTCCACCGAAGGATAGGGACATTCCAACTACTTTAAAAATCAGGAGAGGCCGCAGACCCAATGATCATAATATTCATAGGTGGCTTCGTGTTGATCAATGGATGCCCTGGGAGAAGACTCAGTTGTGGGAAACTATCAAAGCCGAATTTATCAAGCGATACTATGTCTGGCAGTTCTGGGCTGACTGGATTCATAAGTGTGATATAGAGATCTACAAAATAGTTGAGAAAGCCATTGAAGCTGATGTTAATGTTTAAACTCCGGCTTTCAGGACTCTGCCCCCACCTCAGAAACTAGACGAATCTCTGTACACAGGCGTGATAGAAGGCGAAATCAGGAGAGCCGTCTTAGCTCTGGATCTTAATCCTAACGATCCTGAAGATAAATAGAAGATTCAGAAGGTGAGAAGAGATACTTTCAAGATGTATGGACTTCCTCTGTCCGAAGACAAATCGAAGGACTTTAAGGCAAGGATTCAGCGCTTCAGATCTATTAGGAAGTTGTCTTGATAGGTGTATCTTTAGCTCCTAGTGTAGCAAGTGATGTAATTGTACTGAATTTCTCATATATATCAATACATCAACTGTTACTTGGCCTGACAATCTCTTTTTGTCTCCATGGCCTACTTCGTCTTACTTTAACACTCACAATCACCTAAGTGATTACTTACTTACACACTCACTACTTATCTGTGTTTGTCTGTTTTTGCTCAGTTTGATTCATGTCTAGGGGAAATTGTGTTGAGAGAATTTAATGAGATAATTTTGTAAACTCCCAACTCTCCTCTGTAGATTAGAAACTTGAAACTACAACTCCACTAATTCTTCTTGTAACATTTGTAAGGAGTTTGCACCTAATAGTTTATAGTGTTAGATAGCTGATAGTAATAGGTTTTGGCATCATAGGGGGAAATTGTTGGGAGATGATTCAGCAGTAGACTGATTAGAAGATTTGGTTGATCCCAAAACCGTATGTTGATTGGTGAACCATTCCTGTGTATTTGTAACGCATTGGTCTCTGAGAGTTTTAGACTTAGTAGACTTGCTTTTAGCATAGTCCCAGGCTCAGAAGTTCTGTCTGGTGAACATCAGTAGACTTTCCGCCTCAATACCATGGAGTGAAGATTCAGTAGTGCTGGACTCAACAGGAGCAACTTACTGAAAGGTGTTCAGGAGCCAATAGAACTGGAATCAGCAGGAGCAGTTTACTGAACTCAGAGTCTTGACCCTCAGTAGAGTTGAACTCAGTAGGAGTATACTACTGAACCCTCGGTCAAACTCAGCAACGGCCTAACGTTTGCCTTAACTGTCAGTGGTCTTCCAAGAATAAATCAGTAGAGTTGTCCGAGGTCGTACACATTAGAAAAGTCAGCTTCAGTATCTACCTTGATGTATGAATGTCTCAATAACTTTCTGGATCTCGACCAATGACAAGCAACCAACTCATAAAGTAACTGGTAAAAGCTGCAAGTCAACCACTTTCCTGAAAAAGATAGTGGACTAAGCCGAATTTCTAAAGAGCCGTTTGCTACCTAAATAGACTGACAAGTGGACAGTTCCTCTCCAATGGATCTATCCATAGCTCACCTCTATAAATAGAGGGAAAATCAAATCGTTGAATATACACAACATATAAGCAGATACAAAAACAAGAACACAAGCTTTACGCGAAGAATTGCAGAGAAAACAACCGACCGCGAAAAGCACTCACACTGATCTAGGGAACCTAAGCTTTCATAGAATCAAAACCTCTAGCATCCAAGTGAAGAACACAAACCCAAAGAGATTATTCTTCACTGTTCTTCACTCTAGAAGCCTTTCTTGTTCCCTTTCCCTCTAACCAAAGCTCAACTGTATCTATCTATAGCTTAGAACCGAAGGAGTTCATCTCTTGAACTCTTCATACTGTTAAGAACTCCTTCATCATTGGAGAAACATTCAAACATATTATTGTTTGACTCTGTAAACTGAGACATGCTCAGTATAATCACAAGGCTATGTTTGTCCTGTGTACAGACCGACTGAGACTAACTCAGTATAATAAAATAGCGTTCTGCCTTTGTTCAGGACAGTGGACGCAGGATTTTGGATATCCGAACCACTTTGAAAAGTCGCTGTGTCATTTCACTGTTTCATTGATTTACTGTTCATTCAGAAAACTGTTTACAAAATCATTCAACAGAGTTTTAGTAAAAAGTTTAACTGAGTGCACTAATCTACTGAAACAGTTTTAGTAAATAAACGTTTTCAAACCAAACTGAATCGGGACTACACAATTCTGCACGCTACTGAACTTCTACTGAACGGTACTAAATTCTGACATCAGTCAGCTAGCAGACCTCAGTACAGTCATTCACTCTATCCACGCGATCTAAAACAACTTATCTGGTCTACTGAATTCATTCAGTCGGCAATGTCCGTAAATCGGACTGTTCACGTTGAAGTTTGAGAAAAAGGTTTTCAGGTGTATTCGCCCCCCCTCTACACGTGTACGTTTGACTCGGGACCAACACAAGGTTAGGGTACACAGAAGTTAAGTTTACACAATGGCCAAGGTTAGGGTACACATAAGTGAAGTTAGGTGTATGGAGGAATACACTTGATAGTGGCAATTTCTTTCTTTGAAGATGGAAGTGAGTATGTGTTGGGATGAGATTCAGTATGATAAGATTTGAAGATCCCAAAACCTCTAGCAGAATGATGAACCTTCGATATTGTAATAGCTTAGTTGAGTTTAGCTTGTTAGGAATTCAGTAGGCTAGAGTTTAGTAGATGTGCGTTCAGTAGAAGATTCTGCACTCAGCCGGAGAACTCAGTATCGAGGAAGTCAGTTGGACAGCTATCGACCAACTGAATCTACAAAGGATTTCGAGCCTGCGTACTGAATTGATAAGATGAATGTCAGTAGAAGATACATTAGTTGAAGGTCCGAGGATTGAGAGGAAGTCAACTCATCATACCTTGGAGTTTGAACAAGCCTCACCTACTCTATGCACTCGACCAATAAGGAGCCGACATTATTTACCTGCTCTGCCATAAAGCTGCTCCTAGAAGGAAAAAGAGGAAATCTCTACCATATCCCTACTTCAATGTTCAAATTAATATGGTCATTTTCCTTGTCTTATTTGACACGTGTCTAGACTCCCTCCAACGGATTTATTCACAAATCGAAGACTATAAATAGAGAAGGTCTTCATGTAGAAAGATAATCGGGGAACACAAGCTTTCAAGCCAACATACTCTAGCGAACTCAAAGCCAAACAAAGCGAAGAACTTGATCATTCAAAGATCATTCTTTAGTTATTCTCTATAGAGATCATTTAGTTCCCATTTTCTATCTAAGCGTGCTCATTGTAATATTCAATAGCTTAGAACCTCGAAGGAGTTCATCTTTTGAACAGTTCTTCTTGTAAGAACTCCTTCATAGTTGGAGAAATTCTAACCTTCAAAGGTTAAGAAATGTAAAGTCACTACGACTATAACTAGAATCTGTCTTGTGTACAAATAACTGAGACTTGCTCAGTATAAGCAAACAAGTGAGAATCTATCCTACGTACAGATAACTGAGACTTGCTCAGTATATGCAAACAAGTGAGAATATGTCATGTGAACAGATCAACTGAGACTTGCTCAGTATAATTAATACAAGAACTTTTGCTTAGTTCAGGACAGTTGACGTAGGACCCATTGTGTCCGAACCACTTTAAAAATCACCTGTCTTGATTTTAACTGTTGCATTGATTAACTGTTCATTCTGCATACAACTGAGAATTAATCAAACAACACAAAACGGCTTTTCACTGAGACGATTTTAAAGGCCTACACTTCCGCACACAACTTCTGTTGCTGAACTACTGTTCACTGACATAAGTCAGTAGGATTGTACTCAGCAGGAGAAACTCTACCCACATGATCGAGAAAGTATATTTGTCTAACTGACAAGTTCAGTAGCAATCTTCAGCTAAAGTTGACTTTCGTGTTCTGAGTTTGAATTTGCATTCAGGTGTATTCACCTCCCCCCTCCCCTCTACACCTGAAGCTCGTCTCTGGACCACCAATTGGTATCAGAGCGGTGTTCTTTTTTTATCATCGTTATCTGAATACTGTTCTAACTCGAACAGATCCTGAAACTATTTTCTCTGTACTTGCATCTCTTAATAGCATCCTACACCATATTTTTCAACATGTCTAATTTCTCAGATATAAGGGCAGTACCCATGTTTTCGACAGAAAACTATGCGGTATGGCGGGTAAGGATGGATGCTCATTTAACATCGCTGCATGACAGCATGGCTGATGTTCTAGAGAAAGGACCTATCGTTCCTATCATCGACATCATCGAGATTGTAGTAGAAGGAGCAGCAGGTGCCAGAACCGGCCCAAAGGTTCCAAAAGACAAGAGTCGCTTCACACCTAAAGAGAGAAAGATGCACAATCGTGAGCGTGTCGCACGAAATGTGATACTGACAACTCTCAGTGACTTGTATCTAGGAAGGGTGCACAAATGCAAGACAACAAAGGAGCTATGGGATGCTCTCGCTGTTTTAAGCTGAGGAACTCCACAAATTAAAGAGAATAAATTGGAGTTAAAGCTGCAGGAACTCGAAGCATTTACAATGCTTCCTAGGGAGTCTATTGATGATTTCAGCGTCAGATTCACGAATCAAATCAATATCATCAACGGAGTGGGGAGAACATTCAGCAACAAGGAGACCAACACAAAGATATTAAGGGCTCTTAGCAGGCCCAAGTGATACTCTTTTGCTACATTTTTAAGAAGAACTAACTTAAACTCTGTTACTCCTGATTATATATTTTTAGAACTTAAGGCAGAGGAGTTTGAGTTTAATCTCCCACACACCCCCAGTGCTGAAGCTGAAGTGCCAATGGATCATGCTTAAAAGGCATCAGTCAGGACACCCGGAGCGAGTCCCTCAACCACAAGTCAGAATGCCGGAAGCTTAGTGACAATACCATCTGCTGACAACTTGGCTGAGAAGTACGCTCTCCTTGCGGTGACGTACCAGAAGGACAAGGACAAGTTCTGAAGAATGAAGATGAAAAAGGCTTCCAGAGGGTATCAAGGTAAGCGAAAGAATGCTCAATCAAAAATGACTCTAAATCTCTTCCTAAATACAGGAACACTGAAACTGCCCCCGCTGGACATAACGAGACACCTAAACGGGAAGGCAGGAGCTCAATATGCTATAACTGCAAGAAGCCAGGAAATTTCCAGTACGAATGTCCAGAACTCTCGACTGCTGAAAGAGCTAAATGGCAAGCTAGGAGTGACAAATTTGTCTTAAAAAGGCAAGCCTACATCGCTGGAGAGTTATCCGACTGCTCAAGTGACACATAACTATTCATGGAATCATTTGATGATGATGACGCGTTCGTCGTGATTGAAGCAGAGGATACTGAACTGTGTCTTTTGGCCGGAGAAGAGGTTGTGGTAAATTCTGATCCTAATATATGCCCCTCTTCACCATGCACACACAACACGAGCTCCATGGAAGGTGAACCACTAGATGTGGTTCTTGCATATGAGGATCTGCTTGAGGAACAGATCCAGATGAGCCAACAGTTCAGTAGGACAATTCAGGAGTTGGAACTTCTGAAAGCTGACAATTAGAGATTTTCGATGAGAAGTCAGGACTTTACTGAGTCTGAAGGACTTGTGCTGAGATAGAACGAAGAGATTAACTCTCTGATGACTAAGTCTCAACATCAAGAAACACTGATCTCAGTCTTGACCAGGGACAACTCTGAGAAACATACTAAGATAGCTAGGCTCAATCAGAAACTCGCAAAAGTTCAGAAGGATTATGAGTCACTCAGGAAGAGTGATGAAGTATGGCAAATTCTGATACAGAGCAATATATAGGAGCCAAGGAGAAGTTAGACGGAATGCTTAGAGCTCAGAGGCCAGTCTCCGTCAAGGAAGGACTTGGCTACACATATGAAGCTTCTACCTCGACTTCCAAAGGCTCAGAAAAGCTGGTTGATCGGTATGTCAGAGGGAAAATTCAAGTTGTTGAACCTATCACCCCTCAGGCAAATAACAAACAGAAATTGATCGCACCTCAGCCCAGTAACTAGAAGATGACCCATGGTTCAAACCCCAAAACACCCAGATCCAACTCAGGGGGAACCAAGAAGGTCAGGTGGGCCGAACAGTGTGGCCAACCGTAATGGACTCATCCAGCTCAATATGGATCGTATTATTATGAGTCAAGAGTGAAAAGCCCAAAGGTTCAGAAGAAGAAGAAAGTTGAACCTCAGAAGAACAAAAAGTCAATATCTCCGAGTGCAGAAGAGAGATCAGCTGACAACAAGGGCAAGAAACAGTCTGAAACCATCAGGGTTGTCAGACAAGTTTGGATTCAGAAGTCCACCAACATCTAAGGACCCAAAGTTGAACCCAAAGGGTACCTGAATCTATTTTTGTTTTGCAGGTGCTAAAAGACCATTGGATTGTGGACAACGGATGCTCAAGATATATGACGCATCAAAAGAGTCTTCTGAGAGAGTATGTTCAGCAAGAAGGGGCCATAATTGAATTTGGTGACAATTCCAAAGGATACACAAGTGGATACGGAACATTGAAGATATGAACTATAACAGTTCCTAGAGTATCATATGTTGAAGGACTTCAACATAATATCCTTTCAGTTAGTCAATTCTGTGATAACTCCAATAGAGTGACTTTTAACACAGATTTTTGTGATGTTCTTGACAAATTTATAGGAAAAACTGTGTTATCAGGATCGCAGAGACGAAATGTCTACTATGCAGAGTGGAATACCGCAAAACCTAAAGCATGCATGCTGGCACACACGAAGTCAGATGACAAAACAGTATGGCTGTGGTACAGAAGATTAAGCCATCTGAACTTCAAGACAATGAACTAGCTAGCAAGGGATGCTAAAGTCAGAGGACTATCCAACGAAATTTTCAAAAGACACAAAAATTGTTAAGAATGCATGAAGGGAAAGCTAACAAAGTCAAGCAATCCGCCTATTCCTTCACCTGCTACTGATGGGATCCTTCAGCTGCTCCACATGGATTTATTTGGGCCAGTCACACCAGTGACGATTAGAGGAAAGAAATATGCTCTTGTAGTCATTGATGACTATTCAAGATATACATGGGTGATTTTCATCGCTAATACGTCTGACGACAAATCTGAACTGCCGAAATTGCTGAAACAGCTAAGCGTCGAGAAGGATATCAAGATTCAAAGAATACGCTTAGACTGTGAAACAAAGTTTCTGAACTCAATGATGAAAGACTACTGTGAACCTAAAGGAATTCAACACTAGACCTGAGCAGCACGTACGCCTCAGCTGAATGGTCTTGCTGAAAGAAAAAATAGAACTCTCAAAGAAGCAGTAAGAACCTTACTCGCAGACTTATGTATTCCATTGAAGTTCTGGGCAGAAGCTACTGAAACTGCCTGTTACACTCCGAACCGATCTCTACTGACTCAAATGCACATGAAGACACCATATGAATTATGGAATGGGAGAACTCCTTCTATCTCACATTTTCATATCTTTGGTTGTTCGTACTTTATAGACAATAACGGAAAGGACCAGTTAAAGGTCTTTGATAGTAAGTCAGACCAAGGAGTTTTATTATGATACTCTAGGGTCAGCAAAGCTTTCAGGATTTTTAATTACCGAACCCTTTGCGTGGAAGAAAGCCCTCATATTGTATTTGATGAACTTACTTCTGAGAACAGGAAGTCAAACTCTCAGCAAGATGATGAAGAGGTCAGAAGCAAGCTACAGGATCTAAGCCTAAAAGATAACATCGAAAAGATCCAGCATTGTTGGGATGATGATTCAGACGATGAGATTCAGAATCAATCAACAGGCAATGTAGCTGAACAGATTTATTCTACTGAACAGAATCAATCCCAGGTAACCCAGGTCAATGAAGAAACCCTAGTGGTAGCTGAGACCTCTAATGAGAATAACAACTCAGGGGGAACTATTAATGTTCTTTAGCTGAATGCCCCTGAACCTGGTGACTTATTAGATCCTAATCTTGTTACTGAATTGCTTCAATCACAAAATAGTACTACTGAAATTCCTAATACTCCTACTATTTATGTAGAATCAATTCCAGATGAAGTAACGAGACGTTGTCGCTCATGCTTAGATGCTCATAGTTCAGATCTTATAATAGGAGATCCTTCATCTAGTGTCAAGACAAGATCCAGATTCTGTCAAGGAGAAAGTGCTTTATATTCCTGCTTCTTGTCTACTGAAGAACCTCAAACGATTGAGGATGCGCTGAATGATGCTGACTGGATCATTGCAATGCAATAGGAGCTGAACTAGTTTACCAGAAATGACGTGTGGACGCTTGTAGACAGACCTAAACATCAGCACGTTATAGGAATGAAGTGGGTCTTCAAAAACAACGAGATAAAAACAATGTCATAGTCAGGAATAAAGCTAGACTTGTTGCCAAAGGATACTGTCAAGCGAAGGAATATACTTCGATGAAACATTCGCTCCAGTTGCAAGATTGGAAACCATTCGTCTATTTCTAGTATATGCAACACATCAGCAGTTCACAGTCTATCAAATGGATGTGAAGTCAGCTTTCCAGAACGGCGTACTGAAGGAAGAAGTCTACGTTGAACAACCGTCTTCTAGCCATGGACGTGTGTAGGGATATGAGTCAGTGGTCTAGTAGATCATTGCTAGGGGTTACGTAGAACTTAAGTCAGCAGTTCATGTAACTTGGGACGATATTGTAATCTCTATTATAGGGGAAATTGTAGTGATACTGAATTGTATTACTATAGAATTGAAGATCCCAAAACCCATCATAAACCCTCTGTGTGTGGAACCGTTATGATGTAATAGGCTAGACTTGGCTTGATTGTTATAGATCTTTTTTGGTCTAACTCTTATAAGGGGTATATTATTGGACTGAACTTCAGTATAGAAGTTAAAGTTCCAGAACCCCAAGTCATCGGTTCAGTGGAGCTCAGTTGTCTTCGGAGTCCGTTGTTGACAGCACTCAGTAGAAGATTCTCTCAGCAGACTTTAGAAGAAGACTCAGTATGTGTCACACCCCAATTCCCGAGGGAAGGCTAATGGGCCGGAGCGCGACTGGGGAGGGGTGAAAGAAGCGGGAAAGAAAGGGGAAGAAATTGAGACATCTGAAATGGCAATAACACTTGTATTTATATAATTAAGATCTAAATACCTTAGTAGAAACAAGAGAGGTCGAGCTTAATGTACATAGCGATACATCGGAAACGTCTTAAAATAGACGAGTATTTGTACAATAACATTTCAGACCAACTCAGCACCGTCACCTCCACACTGCCATCTTCAGCCTGCAAAATCATTTTTGAAAACATTTGGGCTGAGCACTAATGTACTCAGTGGGTAATGCAGCTGATAATAAACCTCCAAAAAAATCCTTTTCAAAATCATGAAATGTTCATGCATTACTGGTATCACATAGACAGTTTTTAAAATCGAAAGCAGTCTATGTATACCAAAACTTTCACTTGGCCAAACCTTTCTTCGTCAGCTATTGGTGCATTCTATACTTCTCGTTAAACTCAGGGAAACACATTCAGCTGAGAGTAACCTCGTTCCCTTCATTAGGCTTGGGAAAAACAGATTCTGCCAAGGCTAACTTCGTAACGTTTGGTGTACACTAACCCTGGCTACGTCTAGCTCAGGATCCGATCGTATTCAATACTTATGGGCAGAGCCCATTTTCATTCAAGTAGATGCACAATTCCAATAGTGAACGAAGCAAATTTTCATGAACATTCATAAACTTTAACTTGCGTAAATATTAGAGCTTAATAGCTCAAACATAGATTTCTTAATCAAAAATAAAACCCACCTTGTTTTACTCTGCTGAATTGCTTCGGTCCTCTTTTCAGTTTTTCAGCTGAACCTTCTCCTTAATTCTTCCAAAGTCTACTTTATTTCAGAGTCTACTGAATTCTCGTATGAAATGGTGGAGGAAAATCAGCAGGTTCATCTACTATTTATAGGACAATTAAAGCTGTTGAGTCACAAAGCTAGTTATAGGTATAGCTTTGCATGGTATTAAGTTATACCTTCCTTATGAATCCATGTGGCAGATCAAACACTCTTTGACTTCTTCCTTCTAGAAGATTATTAACTATGCCCTTTTCACTATATAATAGGTATACGTATCAAATTTTGCTTCTATGACTTATTTTACTAATATAACTTACGGTTTAAAACCATACACGGATACAAATTAAGCATGTACAATTTCATAATGTCTCAACATCCTTATTTAATCTGGCTATGAATCTTCACTTAGGGAATAATCAAAAGTCCTTAAATCATTTCTGAAACTAGGGATATCACAGTATGATCCTTGATCTACTGATTGAGTGAAGAGCTTCATTGTCTTCAAGTCAGAGCTGACTACATTTAGCAGAAGAACCTTATCAGCCGACTCAGATGAAGACTCAGTATGGTCAGCCCTGATCTACTGAATGGATGCAACTCAGTTGCAGACCAGACAAGGAGAAACGACTGCCCAATCCTTATCAGTAGAATGTCAGTAGAGAACATTCAGTATACGAAGTTCAGAGAGTCAACTCAGATAGAAGACTGATGTTTGACAAGTCTCACCTACCGCAAACCTCGACCAATGAGAAGCAACCACAGCTTACCTGCTCTGACTCTAAAGCTGCTCGCATGTACAGAAAGCCAACCGCTCTGCGGCGACATTTCGAAAATATATGGTCGTTTTCCTTGGAGTTTTGTAACACGTGTCATCGTCCTCTCCAAGGGATACATGCCTGGGTCTCAACTATAAATAGAGAAGAGTCTCCAAGCTCAACGCACGGGACATCAAGGGAACACAAGCTTACAAGCATACAACTCTCTAAAGCCAATCCAGCGAAGAACTTACTTATTTGAATATCCTTAGTTCTTCTATCTAGAGAATCTTTAGTTCCCCTTCTCTATCTAAGCATCATTGTAATATCTTTAGCTTAGAACCTTTGAAGGAGTTCACATTTTGTGAATTGTTCTTATTGTAAGAACTCCTTCATTGTTGGAGATCATCCCCTCCCCTTCAAACTTTGGTTTGATTTGTAAAGTCGCTAAGGACTATAACTTAGAAGGGTCTGTCCAGTGCACAGATTCCTTGCTGAGGCTTGCTCAGATTAATCAACAAGACCTCCTGTTCAGCAGGACCGTGGACGTATGATCTTGCATATCCGAACCACATTAAAAATTGCCTGTGTCATTTATTATTTTATTGCATTGCGTTCAAACTATTTAGAAAATTATTCTTTGCATAAAACGAACTTGAAAAGTGCACCAGCCAAAATGGTTTTGGTTTGCATAAAAACGTTTTCAAAGAGATGAAGTCTACCGGGCCCCACACTTATACGCACAGCATTCTGCAACTGAACTTCTCATACTGACCTCAGTCAGTAGAAGGGACTCTGCTGCTGAATCACTCTGACCCGCGATCATAAGGTTTATTTGGCACTGAATTTATTCAATAGCAAAACTCAGCATTCAAGTGACCTTCGCGTTTGAGGAAAAACTTGCAATCAGGTGTATTCACCCCCCCTCCCCCATACACCTGATAATCATCTCCGGACCAACAATTGGTATCAGAGCGGTGTTCTTTTGATCATCGTTTTTGAAAACTTATGTCTACTCGAACAGATCTAGAAAATGTTTTCACTGCACAAGCATCTCTTCGTACATCCTTATACTCTTACCCATAATGTCTAATATGTCAGGTATTCGGATGGTACATATCATCTCTGTGGAGAATTATATGGTATGGCGTGTGAGAATGGAGGCACACCTTACATCGCTGCATGACAGCATGACTGACGTCCTTGAGACAGGACCAATTATTCCCATGATCGATAGCGTAGAATATGCTGCTGTAGGAGGTGTAGGAGCACGAACTAGGTCGAAGGCTCCCAAAGATAAAGCTGCATTCACGCCATAAGAGAAGAAATTGCACAATCTTGACCGAGTGGCGCGGAATGTAATCCTGACAACACTCAGTGATTCTCATCTCGGGAGAGTGCAAGACTGAAAGACGGCAAATGAACTTTGGGACGCCCTGGCTGTAATGAGCCAAGGAACCCCGCAGATCAAGGAAAGCAAGCTTGAGCTAGAGCTTTAGAAGTTCAAAAACTTTACCATGGAGCCCAGTGAATCTATTGACGAGCTTAGCGTCAGATTCACCTACCAGATCAATGTGATCAATGGGTTGGGGAGAACGTTCACTAACAAAGAGATGAACACCAAGATCTTGAGAGCGCTGCCTCGACTGAAGTGGCTTCCTTTTGCTACTTATTTCGTCGCTCTAATCTTAATGCTTTAACTCCTGATGTTATATTTCTAGAATTAAAGACAGAGGAGTTCGAGCATAGTCTACCCAATGGTGCATTAGCGCTCCAGCTGACACTCAAATCGACCATGCTTTTAAAGCAACAGTCAACACGTCTGGAGCTAACCCTGGTTCAGCAAGCAAGACAGTCGCAATATCAGAAGCAAAATCCACTAAGACTCCTGCTACTGAACGACACGCGCTTATGGCTTTTAAATATCAAACGGAGAAGGAAAGATTCACAGAGCTAAAGAAATACCACAGAGATTCTCCCTCAGGTAAGAAAGATAATCTTAAAAGGGAAGAATCTAAACCTTCTCCTGAATACAGGAACACGGAGCTTGCTGCCAGTCCATCCAACAGCACAACTGGAAAAGGTGGCAGAGTTACTGTGGGCTATAACTGTAAGAAAGACGGACATTATTAGTACGACTGTCTGCTGCTCTCAGCTGCCCAACGAGCTGAACAGCAGGCCAGAAGAGAAAAATTTTCCCAAAGAAGGCAGGCCTACATCACCGGAGAGCTGTCCGACGAATCAATAGAGGAAGATACGTTCATGTATTCTTCTGAAGATGAAGCTGCATTTGTAGCTGTTGAGGTCGGAGAATCAAGTCCTGACACATCAACTGAACATTGCCTAATGGCTGGAGAAGAGGCTGAGGTAAACTTCAAACTAAATATAACCTCCTCTTCATAGAGCACACACGATACTTGCTCAGCTACAGGTGAACCTCTAGACGTAATTCAAGCGTATGACAACATGCTGGAGGAGCAAATTCAGTTGAGCAGGGAGTTCAGTAGAACTGTTCAGGAGCTGGAATAGCTAAAAGCTGAGAATCAGAAACTTTCTTCTAAATGTCAGGTCTTTACTGATTCAGAGAATCTCGTTGTGAGACTAAAAGAAGAGATTAAATCTCTTATGACTAAGTCGCAGCTTCAAGAAACTCATATATCAGTCTTGACTAAGGACAATTCTGAGAAACATGCTGAGATAGCTAGGCTCAGTCAAAAACTCGCAGAGGTTGAAAAAGACTATGAATTACTCAGGAAGAGTGATGAAGTATGGCGAGGGTTGATGGCTGAAAAATACCTGGGAACCA
Source organism: Lavandula angustifolia (assembly GCA_028984105.1). Lineage (NCBI taxonomy): Eukaryota > Viridiplantae > Streptophyta > Magnoliopsida > Lamiales > Lamiaceae > Lavandula > Lavandula angustifolia. The sequence goes on along the minus strand of CM054816.1, from coordinate 22,189,959 downwards.
AGGATAAGTTGGAGAGTATGCTTAGAGCACAAAGGTCAGTTGCTTTGAAGGAAGGACTTGGCTACACTAATGAAGCTTCAACCTCTACCTCAAAAGGCTCAGTGGTAAAGTTCAAACTACTGAACCTATCACTCCTCAGACGAAAAACAAACAGAAAATTATTGCACCTCAACCGAGCAATAAGCAACTGACCAAAAGTTCTAGCCCCAAAACACCACGATCGAATTCAGGGGGAACTAAAAATGTCAGATGGGCAGAGCAGTGTGGTGAACCAGTGTACTACTATGAGCCCAGGATCAGGAGGAGCATGAAATATCAGAAGAAGAAAGCTCCTGAACCCAAGACTGCCAAGAAGTCAGTACCTCCATGTTCAGTGGAGAAGAACACTATCAAAAAGGTTCAGAAGAAGAGAGAGTCTAAGACCCCCAAGGTCGCCAGACAGTTTTGGGTCGCAAAACTGCCGACTAACGCTTTAGGACCCAAATTGAACCAAAAGGGTACCTAAAACTGTTTCTGTTTTTCAGGTGCACAAGGACCCTTGGATCATTGAGAATGGCTGCTCGAGACACATGACATACCAGAAGAGCCTGCTGACCAACTATATACAAGAAGAAGGTCCCAGAATTGAGTTCGGTGACAACTCAAAAGGCTGCACAAGGGGATATGGAACGCTGAACATTGGGACTACTTCAATTCCAAGAGTTATATATGTTGAAGGACTTCAACATAATCTTCTTTTTGTTAGTCAATTCTATGATAACCTTAACAGAGTTACCTTTGACGTTGGTTTCTGTGATGTTGTTGATAAATCTACAAGGAAAATAGTGTTATCAGGCTCGCGGACGAAGAATATCTATATTACAAACTGGAACACCACCGAACCTAAAGCTTGCTAGGTTACCCAGATGAGATCTAATGATAAAACAGGATGGTTGTGGCATAAAAGGCTCAGTCACTTGAACTTCAAGGCAATGAACAAGCTGACAAGGGACTCAAAAGTCAGAGGACTGCCCTGCGAAGCATTCATTAAAGACAGAAATTGTGAAGCATGCTTGAAGGGAAAGCAGACAAAGAAAAGCGATCCACCAATTCTGTCACCTTCCACTAATGTTATCCTTCAACTGCTCCGCATGGGCCTATTTGGGCCAGTCACTCCAGTAACTATATGAGGCAAGAAGTATGCTCTCGTCATTATTGACGATTATTCAAGATATGCGTGGGTCATCTTCATAGCCAACAAATATGATATCAAGAATGAGTTACCAATACTGCTGAAAAAACTCAGTGTGGAAAAAGACATCAAGATTCAGAGGATACACTCAGATAGAGGGACTAAATTTCTCAACTCAATTATAAAGGAGTATTGCGATAGTGAGGGGATTCAACACGAGACTTTAACAACTCGCACACCCCAACATAACGGTCTTGATGAACGAAAGAACAAAACATTAAAAGAAACAGCAAGAATGCTCCTAGTAGACTCTGGATTACCCTCAAAGTTTTGGGAAGATGCTACTGACACTGCCTGCTATACTCAGAACCGCTCACAACTAACAAAGCAACACATGAAGACACCATACGAACTATGGAAAGGGAGAATTTCTTCTATTTCTCATTTTCATATCTTTGGTTGTCCTTGCTTTATCCAAAACAATGGAAAGGATCAGTTAAAGGCCTTTGATAGCAAATCTGATCAAGGAGTGTTCTTAGGATACTCCCGAGTCAGTAAAGCATTCAGGGTCTTTAACTACCGGACCCTTTGCGTGGAAGAAATCCCTCATGTTATTTTTGATAAGTTTGTTACTGAGAACAGGAAATCTAATAAGACAAATACTGAAGATGTCAGGAGCAAGCTACAGGATCTCAAGCTGAATGATAAAACTGAGAAGATCCAGCATTGTTGGGATGATGAGTTAGATGAAGAAGAAACTCAAACCCATCCCGCAGGCAATTTAGCTGACCTAGTTGATTTTACAGAACAGAATCAACATCAGGTAACACGGGTCGATGAGGAAGCCCCTGTGGTAACTAAGACCTCTACTTATAATAACAATTCAGGGAAACGATTAATGTTCCCGAGCGAAATGCCCCTGAACCTGAGAATTCAGTAGATCCTAACCTTCTTACTGAATTGCTTCAATCTCAGAACAACACAACATAAATGCATAATACTCCTGTTGACTGTACAGAAGTAATTTCAGAAGAAGAAACCAAGCTCAGACGATCATGGCTAGACGCTCACTCTTTTGATCTCATCATTGGAGATCCATCAGCAACTGCACTTTTTCAAGGAGAAAGTGCTTTATATTCTTGTTTCTTGTCTACTGAAGAACCTCAGTCGATAGAGGATGCACTCAACGATGCTGATTGGATTATTGCCATGCAAGAGGAGCTAAACAGTTTGTCAGAAACGAGGTTTGGGATCTTGTTAACAGACCTAGACACCAACACTTGATAGGTACCAAGTGGGTCTTCAAGAACAAGCGTGATGAAAACAACTTCATAGTAAGAAACAAAGCTCGACTTGTTGCCAAGGGATACAGTCAAGAAGAGGGAATAGATTTCGATGAAACGTTCGCTCTAGTCGCCATATTAAAAGACATTCGTCTATTCCTGGCCTATACAACGCATCAAAGATTTGAAGTATATTAGATTGATGTAAATTCAGCGTTTCTGAACAGTGTGCTGAAGGAAGAAGTCTATGTGGAACAACCACCCGGCTTTCAGCAGGGACATCAGGTTTATAGACTCAGAAAGGCTCTGTAGGGGTTAAAACAAGCACCCACGGCTTGGTACGATACCCTATCAGACTTTCTTCTTCAGAAAGGTTTTCAAAAGGGGACAGTAGATCGCACTCTGTTCAGGATTAAGTCAGCAGATGACATTCTACTATTGCAGATCTACGTGGACGACATCATTTTCAGTTGCAGAAAAGTGACTATATGTCAACAATTTGAGAAGATGATGAAGGAGAAGTTCGAGATGTCTATGATGGGAGAGATGAACTACTTCCTTGGTTTTCAAGTAAAACAATCAACTGAAGGAATATTCATCAACCAAGCCAAGTACACTCGAGACCTCCTAAAGAGAGTTGGTTGTGACTCCAGCAAGCAAGTCAAGATCCCCATGAATACAAATTTTAAAATCGATCTAGACAAAGAGGGAGCTTCTGTTAACTCAACTGACTATAGAGCTATTATTGGTTCTTTATTATATTTAACAGTAAGCAGACCTAACATAACTTATGTTGTAGATGTATGTGCACGATTTCAGGCGAATCACAAGCGAAGTCATCTAGACTCTGGGAAGAAGATTCAGCGATATCTAGAGGGAACACCGGACGCTGGGTTATGGTATCCTGATGATGATAATCTTGTTTTAACTGGATATTCTGACGCTGATTATGCAGGATGCAGGATAGATCGGAATTCAACTTTTGGAACTTGTCAGTTCCTAGGCAGTAAGCTGATATCATGGTTCTCCAAGAAACAACACTCAGTAGCGACGTCCACTACTAAAATTGAGTATATGGCTGTCGGAAGTTGTTGTGCCCAGATCCTTTGGCTTCGACAACAATTGTTTGATTATGGTATCACTTAAGATGAAGTGCCCATCTATTGTGACTCCACCAGTGCCATTGCAATAACTCAGAACCCAGTTCTTCATACGAGGTGCAAGCACGTGGATATCCGACACCACTTCATCCGAGACCATGTCGAAAAGAAGGATATCAGGATGGAGAAAATCCATACTGATAGACAAAGGGCAGACATACTGACCAAGCCGCTGGCTAAGAACACGTTCCGAGAAATCTCAGTTGAGCTAGGTCTACTGGATCCCACTAACCCGAGTTAGTAGAAAGATTCAGTATGGCAAGTCTTGATTTAGTAGGGTGAATCATACAGTACTCAGTAAGGGGGAAAGTGAGACGGATACTGATTCCTCAGTATCACGAAGATCCTCCTGATTTGTAATTGGTAAACAGCTGACCACCAGGTTCAGCTGAAGAGGTCTGAGTATTATGTACAGTATTTTATTCAATGGCATGCTTGCATTTAATTAATCAGTAGCATACATTCAGTGGCGTGAAACACATTTATTTCCCGCCATAAATTCTTAAAGGAAACGTTCAGTAAAACCATTCTTATTTAAAGCTCGTTATCCTAAGAACTGTCTGTAGCACATTTAATGGATGTCATATCACCTTACTCCAACTATACAAATCTTATGTAAGTCGAGATTATAGGCGGCTTAGTAATCATTCCTTCTATAACAACAAATCTTAACCATCTGAGAAAAAATGTGATTTAGTCCTAAACCTTAGATTAGAAAAAACGCTTATTCAAATCTATATATAATCCTTAACTTTCTCTCACATCTCACTTTGCCATTATCATTTAAGATAGCTTTGAATTCATTTAACTGCATACTGATAAGATCTATCTTCTCTCAAGCACTCTTACATTCGGTAAATTTTCTTCTTTACTCTACAAACTAACTTACTCTATTTTCGAGTGGTAACATTCTTTTTGCAGATTTTAGTTGAAAATGGCATCCCTATCGAGCATCGTTCAGACACCTGCAGACATTGACGAGATCATTCGGAGCAGCGTCCTGTTCCAGCCGACCATGGAGTTCCATCTCTCGGAACTGCCATACCTAGAGGAGATTTTCTCCGCTCTTGAGGCATCTGGCCAGAAGACGCTTCTGACGAAGCAACCTCACGCTTATCTTCTGATACAAGTGGTTTAGTTTTACTTCAACATGCGTCAGGTGGAGGGAATGAACGCAGAAGTAACCGCTGTGAGGTATATGAAGGAGGTTTCACCTCAGTCATGGGAGGAGAGCCACGTCGAAATCAATATTCTTGAAGGGATGAAGTCAGCATTCGACCTTCCTGACAACGGCTTATCTCCCATTGGATACAAGGACGCAGAGCTCAACGATTATATCAGGCGTTTCTGTGGGAAGAACGATATTTCCTTCAAAGCTGCTTTTCCGAAGAGTCAGCTGCTGCCAGAATTCAGAGGCCTGGCGTATACAGTTATCCATATCCTCACCAGCGTGGTTGGTTCTTCTTACCAACTTTCCGAACCTAGACTGCAGATGATGATGGCAATCATGGACGGAGCTAAGGTTAACTGGGCTCGGTTCTTTCTTTTTAAACTGAAAGCCAGTCACAGAAGTTTGTTGCCGGAGACACAGGAGAGAGAAGACAAATTAGTGTTGGCAAACTTCTGTATGGGACGAAAGTTTCAGCGTTAATAGAAGCTTCAGTATCATCACATGAGAATCTTAGCGACATAAAATACTTCGACAAGAAACTGATCAAGTTCAGGTCGAAAACAGCTGCTGAAAAGTTCATCGGTCGTGGAGCTGCATTGAAAAGGCCTTCTACTGAATTGTCTCCACGTACCGAATAGCCAAAAACAATGAAGTTGAGTCAGGAGCTTGTAAGGTTGTATTTCTGCCTCCCCCACAGGTGGAAGACTTACTCGATGTGGACACCGGCATTGCAGGTGCCACTCTCAAGGACAAAGTCTAAAGAGTAAGTACTGAAGAAATTCAACTGGAGTTTGAAGATAAACCAGCTGCTGAAGTTTCTTCAGAGCTACCAACCACAGTTCAGCTAACTCAAACTAGTGATCGTTGTTTTCACACTAAACAAAATTCATGTACACACTCAGAATTTTATAATTAGTATAGAACAGGGTCGAACTCAGGGAACAATGAAAATCAACTATATCCATCCTTTTGATTAAAGTTTTGGTAATGCAACCACGCATAAATTTTGGGTTTACTACCTAGGTAAAGAAAATTAAATAGCAGAAAAGTAAATTGAGAGAAACCAAGTAGAGAAAGGTGGACTTGGCTTCAGGTAACTCGTATGAGACAACTACTTCGATCATTGATGCATAGATTTAATTAATTCCAAGGATCAACCAGCTATAGGATATAGTGTTGGACACATGCATACCCCATTTCCTACTTAGTTGGTAATGGCTTGTTGAACAAATTTTCACTACTCCCTAACCTAACCACAACCTAGCTTGTTGAACAAACCTAGATTTCACGTTTAGACAACATTACGAGGAAGGAACCCGATTTTAATATCTACCGCTGTTGGACAAGCTGACATAGATGATTAACCTCCTTAATTCGACTACAGTTACGATAGCTTCGCCACCTAAGTTGTTGAAAAATCTTGCACTAATCTTCATAACCTAAATTGATCAGGTTTAAGTTAATCCAATTAAATATTTCTACCCCGAATTAAGTCGAAACCCTAGTCTTTAATTACTACGTCCAATTAGATCTCACAAAGTTTGTATCGCATACTCATCACCCTCACCAAAGCCCTAAAAAGATTAGCTACGCATGATTAACTTGGATAAACAGAAAGCAGTAACGAACATATTCAGACCAAAATTTATAATGCAAAAAACTGAATGCATAAACTGAAAATAAGAACCTAAAAGCAAACACTGAATACCGAACTGAGTGCTGAAAGTAAGTACTGAATCTTAAATCTTCAAGTGCCACAAACTAAAGCTGAAAACTAAAAAAAGAGAATAAAAGTGTTTGAATTATAGAGTTGAATCTAAAAACTATACTACGGGACTAAGAACGGATGTGGCTGGAGAACGAAACTAAAAGATGATGGAGAGAATGGTGTAAGCGATATGAAGTCGTCGTGTCCAGCCCCTTTATATAAATCTCGAAGCCTATCCTCCAAATGAAAGAATATATAGGGAAAATCTTGTGTGGATCTTGATCTTCAAGACTCATTTTCTAACTATAACTCGGCCCTAAAATATCTTCAAACTTCCAAATCTTTAGCACATCGTTCCTTCTCGATCCAATCCCCTTTTCATCTCCAAAACGTGCCCAAAATATCTCAAAGTCAGCTCCCTGTCCACATCATCACCGTCGAATATCCTGCTGAAATAGGCATTTCTGGACACAAAACAACATCAACTTGGACAATATGAGCGTTAGAACTGGGTGAATTCGAGTAGTATAAAATTGACACAACAAATATCCTCACACTTGAATCATACGTGCCCTCAAGTATGGAGTGAACAAATTAATACTACTACTCGAATCACCATTCCCCAAGACTCAAAACAGACTCAAGGATGGAAATAAAAAAAAACACTAAGACACGAGACTCAGAATCAAAGAACAGAAATAAAACAAACAGACTCAAACATAGCAGACTAAATATTGAAGCATACAAGCAGTCATGAAATTTCCATGATTCTCAATCTCTGCCCAAACATGCAATGCGGTCAAAACCTTCATCAAACTAGTGAAGCAGCATAATTCTCAAGCCATGGTTTCAGATATCAGCTTGGTCAAAACATAAGCATAACTTAACTAGCTCATCGATTAACTCATCTCTCTCTAAACTAGTCCAGGTAAGCCGCTCATAAAAATCATAGTCACGCAGTTACAGTAGCAAGTGGTCAATCTAGTAAATCAAAGAAGTCTTTCTCTTGGATGTAATGGTGTTTAAGGACTATTCAAATATATGACATGGTAGGAAATCCTAGGAGTCCTAAGCTTCTGAAAATTAAGCACAAGTATGCAGCATGCTATTCGCTGAGAAATTTGATTAGGCAAGCATACAGTACGCAAAAGAGATAGACAATTCAGCACAGATGGAGATTTTCTTAACTTTCAAACTGAGCAAGGCAGAATATAAACATTCAGACTTCATCCTTCCCTTTCTTTCAATAGGTGCTCTTCTCTCTCTTTTTTTTCTAGTCATTTTTCTTTTTCTGCACCTTCAACTTTTTTTTATGGCGTCCTTCGCAATTTTTTTCTTTTCAGTATAACACTCTACTTGGCCAAACTGACTGTCGGCATAGTTCAGAATGTAAAATAGCAGAACTCCAGGGGAGATCAATTCAAACAACTATCTCCAACAAATCTCATAAAATCTCTTCAATTAAAAATGGCCTTAAAATTATGAATTACCACAGCACACACATGCATACATAGGGTCAAGAGAAAGGATTTGAAAGGCTTGGCGTCTTTAAATAACTCATGAAAGAAAAAGTCAAGGCTTCAATGTGGCTAACTAGGGGATTGAGCAAAGGTAGGAATTTCAAGAATTAAAAGCTCTAATTGGTCAACCCTAATTTGCCGCCTATCATTTATCACACATGACCACAAGCTATGGATACTTTACAACATATCACTCTCAAGAAAATAGTGGGAAGTGTCCCACTTTAAAGCTCAAATCTCTCTTTAGTGATGCGGTTTAAAAATTCAGTTTTAATATGCTTAAATTTCCTAATCCAAGCCACATACAAAATCCTCCATAGAAAGAGAAAATTCACTCCAATCATACAGAATTCAGTTAAGAAAAACATGCAGTAAAAATCTAGGCAAATTTATCATAAATTCGCATCAAAATCATGAAAAACCTAGCATGCTTCGACCTAGGACGAATGACACAAACCTAAAACAACCTCCTCACATTTCAACCGTGCTGGCCCTCGAGCAAGTAAAAGAAGACAGAGAAGCATGCAGGGGAAACAGACACAAAGACTGGAAATAAAAACAAAGAAAATAAAAAAAAAAACTGACCGGGGGAATGGTATCACCAGTTCTTCAGCTCATCCAAGCGAGCTATCACCTCCTTCTGAAATTCATCCAGCTTCTCCTCAAGTTTTTCCAACCTTGCCTGTATCCGACCAAGCCTGTCATGCTCCTCCTCTTGCCCTGCACCCACAAAATAGCTTGGGACACCAGGTCCCGGCCTAAAGAACTTGCCCAGACCGTCAGTTCTAACATAGGTCAGCCTGGCTGGCCGTAACCGACTAAGGCTCATAGTAACAGGGGGATCACATATAGACAGTAAGTAGTACACGAGATATCAAAGCAAAGTTGCGAACAAAAAAAGTAGCAAGTAAATGACATAGAGTATGGTGCCGATTTGGCCTAGCAGCTATGTTCTCCAAACAATGTGCTATCCAATACCCTAAATCATGTTTAGTCCTTGTATTCATACACCATAGAAAATACAATTGTGTAGCACTCACTTTAGAAAAACCCGTAGTAGTGCCAGTCAAGTTATCGACAATGTAGTTGTGGCACAAACGAAGAACAGGGTTTTCAACATGATAAATGGCAGAACGTGAGGCATAAAACTCATTTGGATCAGATGGAGCAAGTAATTTCCATGCATCCCTAGGACCTATATAATCTGGATTCAACTCAGGCAAACCACGTAACTAAGAGTCAAACACATCATCAAAATAATTAGCGTAATCTAACAATCCCAATCTCATGTTCCAATCCAACAAACAAGTATGAAACTGATATCCACCCCAACGGAAAGCAATGCAGTCATCATTCACATTACGAACATCAACAAAATGAAAAGAAGTGAAAAACACTAAAGCTATATCTTGCGGCAAAGTGAAATGATGAGGGGAAAGCAACCAACTCCAACCAATGTTATGAAAATACTCAAAGAACTCAACACGAATACCTAAATGACTCAAAACTTTAGCATCAACAAACATACATAACTTGCAAGCCTGAAACTGTCTCTTTTCACACTTTACGGCTAACTCTTCCACGTCAAAGTGGCGAAGCCGGAGATGATCTTCCTCAGTTAAGATCCGGATCACGAACATGTTATCGTAACCGTCTTCAGTCGGCTCGGAATTAGAGATCTTCTTTGGATGTGGCATATCAGTGCAATACATTTTGGTCCTCGGCATCTAACATCGTATCGGTTGGGCAATCAACTTCTGGAACATAATCTTCATCTTCCTCATCCAAAGGGTACATGCCATCTACGATCAATTTCGCCCATGGAATGGGAATGGAACCATCCTCTCGTAACCGTGCCACCCACAAGTGTTGCTCGAACTGCGATCGCGCGCTTGGCAGTGGCAGTGGCGGTGGAAGATTCCGCGATTCTGGAGGCGGTGATTGAGGCAGCGGAGACTCTGGAACAGGCGAGTCTTCAAGAGTTGAGGACTTGTTCGGTGGTGGAGATGAAACTCTAGCCGACGACGAACGCAGCGAAGCAACGAGAGTAGTAATAATAGAGGTTTCCTCCGGAACTTACAATGGAGATGGAGAGATGGGGTTTTTCTGCACTTTCGGTGAAGTAGAAGATGATGAGCCATTGATGTGGTGGAAGATGGTGAGGGAGGTAGAGATGGGGTTTTTCTGCACTTCCGTTGTTGGCGAGCCATTGATGTGGTGGAAGATGGTGAGGGAGGTAGAAGATGATGAGTAGCTTGGTCGAAGACGAGTTTGAAAAGAGGGGAGAGAGATTGAAGCCCGGGAACAGTTATCAGGAATGTTCCCCTTTTGAATCGATCTTATAGCTCAACTTTCTGAGGGTTTGCAATTGAGTCCCCAAATTTCTTTTTGTGCGCAAAAACACCCCCGTCTATCAAGAAACTTCCTCACACTTAGATTGTTGTGTTTATTGGACCACAAAAGTTCAAAGTGTTGTGCAATTAGGTCCTCCACCCATACTTTGGCAAATTTCCTTCTTCAAACTCCTTCCTTATTTAGCACAAATCTTGATACTTCCTTCCTAAGTTACGATTTTCTTCCACAAATATCTAGATCTCCTACATAAAATAGTCAGCACAAGAACCCAACACTAAAAACTATATATGAAAAACATAAAATAAATCTAGACTACAAAATAAAATGCCGAAAATTATAAAAAAAAAAATATGTGTGCGGCGCCTCCCACAAGTGCTTTGAGTTAGAGTCAGAGGCTCGACTCTTCCAAGCTCATCAAGTGTATGTTGGGAGGTATAATGGAACCTCGTCCACTATCTTCAATTGATGCAAGTTATGATAGAGCTTCAGTCGATGTCCATTCACCACAAAAACTGACTTAGTTGCGGGATCTTCCAGATCAACTGCTCTGCTTGACCGAACTGACCTGATAACAAATAGCCCTATCCATCTCGAATGAAGCTTCCCGGGCATGAGACGAAGTTTAGATTGATATAAGAGTACCAATTGTCCGACTTCAAACTGTTTAGATCTCAGATTACGATCATGTCAAGCCTTAGTTCGATCTTTATACCACATAGATGCATTATAAGCTTCAAGTCTAAGCTCTTCCAATTCTTGCAAATGATACTTACGTTCCTCCTCACACTTGAGCAAGTTCATATTCATTCTTTTCACGGTCCAAAATGCCTTATGCTCGAGTTCAACAGGTAAGTGACACATCTTCTTGAAGATCAAACAATAAGGGGACATACCAATGGGGGTCTTGTATGCGGTTCTGTATGCCCAAAGAGCATCCTCCATGCGTGTATTCCAATCCTTTCAGGACAGATTAACCGTCCTCTCCAAAACATGCATGATCTCCCTATTGGATACTTCAGCCTGGCCATTTGTTTGGGGATGATACGGAGTAGATAGACGATGTTGACATCTGTATTTCTTCATTAAAGCTTCAATAGTACGATTGTAGAAATGAGTACCACTATCACTTATTATGGTTCGAGGAACACCATATCGGCTAAAAAATTTGGACTTAAGAAATCGAACTATCACATTGGATTCATTGGAGCGAGTTGCTTTAGCTTTAATCCAGTTGGATACATAATCCACAGCTAAGAGTATGTATAGATTACAGAACGAGCTAGGTAATGGTCCCATAAAATCAATGCCCCACACATCAAATATTTCACAAAAGCGCATCGGATGTTAAGGTAGTTCATCTCGTGGACCAATATTACCAAGCATCTGGCAGCGTTTGCAACACTTGCAAAATTCATAAGCATCTCGATTAAAACTTAACCAAAAGAAACCACAATCGAGAACCTTGCGTGCAGTACGCTTACTCCTCCATGTCCTCCATAAGGTGATGAATGACATAGTTCTAAGATCTCAAATGGTTCCTCCTCGTGTACACATCTCCGAATAACTTGATCGTCTCCAACTTTCCAAAGTATATGATCATCCCAAAAATAATACTTACACTCGCTCATTAACGTTCGCCTTTGAGCCATGGTATCTGGTGGCAGCCTTTGCAAAGTGAGATAATTGACAATATTGGCCTACCACGGAGCTTTATCATCCTTTCCTTCAATTTCATAACATTTTGCCTTAGTTTCGTACTTCCACTTGGACAAGCTGGTGGTGGAATTTTCATCAGATGCCTTGGCCAAGTTCAGCGTTCTGTCAACTCCTGAAGTGGCAGAATAATAGAGATGCTCTTCTGGAAATGATTCCTTGATTGGTGCAGCATCTTCTGGATGAACAAGACGACTCAAATGATCAGCTACATTATTCTCAGTTCCCTTCTTATCTCTCACTTCCCAATCAAATTCTTGCAGCAACAAAATCCAACGTATAAGACGTGGTTTTGTCTCTTTTTTTGCGAGTAGATGCTTCACGACAACATGATCAGTGTAGACGATTACCTTTGACCCAAGAAAGTATGAACGAAACTTGTCGAAAGCAAAAACAATAGCTAGTAGCTCCTTTTCCGTAGTGGTGTAATTGTATTGGGCAGAATTGAGCGTCTTCGAGGCTTAGTATATAGCATGACTAGCCTTTTCATTCTTCTGTGCGAGGATAGCTCCAACAGCATAGTCACTTGCATCACATATAAGCTCAAATGAAAGTTTCCAATTTGGAGCTTGCATAATAGGAGCGGTGACCATTTTTTCCTTGAGAAGGTCGAAAGCTTCCTTGCAGTCATCAGCTAGGACAAACGGAACGTCTTGCTGAAGTAACCTTGTTAAGGGTTGAGCAATCTTTGTAAAGTCCCGACTGAATCTTCGGTAAAATCCAGCATGACCTAAGAATCCTCAAATCTACTTGACATTTGTTGAATACGGTAGCTGGTAAATCAAATCAACTTTCGCCTTATCAACTTGGATACCTCTTTCGGATATTATATGTCCAAGAACAATTCCTTCCCTTACCATGAAATGGCATTTTTCATAATTAAGAACCAAGTTCTTCTCGACGCATCTTCTTAGAACCACATCCAAATTTCCAAGACATCGATCAAAAGAATCTTCCTAGATGGTGAAATCGTCCATAAATACTTCGATGCATTTTTCAATAAGATCGGAGAAAATACCCATCATGTAACGTTGGAAGGTTCCGAGAGCGTTGCACAATCCAAAAGGCATGCGACGATAAGCATAAGTACCAAACGGACATGTGAAGGTGGTCTTCTCTTAATCATCCTTGTTAACATAGATATGAAAATATCCGCTATATCTATCAAGAAAACAGAGGTAGGATTGAGCGGCAAGTCTTTCAAGCATCTCATCGATGAACGGCAAAGGAAAATGATCCTTCCTCGTTGCCGTGTTCAGTTACCTATAGTCAGTGCACATTCTCCAACCGATCACCAACCTCATTCGTACCAACTCATTCTTCTCATTCTCAACAACTTGAAAACCTGATTTCTTAGGTACAACATGTACCGGGCTGACCCATTTGTTGTCTGAGATCAGATAGTTAATTCCCAAATCAAGCAACTTCAAAATCTCTTTCAAAATAACTTCACGCATATTGGGATTTAGAATCCTTTGCGGGTCTCGACTTTGCTCACTATCCGACTCCAATAGGATGTAATGCATGCAAACATCCGGACTAATTTCAATGATATCGGGCAACGTCCAACCAATAGCTCGAGTATGTTTCTTCAGAGTTTCGACCAATCGCTCTTCTTGTCCTTCTGATAATTCACTACTGATAATCACAGAAAGAGTCTTATCTTGGCCAAGGTAAACATACTTTAAGTTGGCTAGAAGCTTCTTAACTTTCAGAAGGGCGGTCTGACATGTGGTGGAACTGGTCTGTCTTCCATATTCTTCTTGGGCAAGCAGATGCCGCTACTTGAGGCAACAACTTCTGGAACTGCATAAAGAGATATTATAGCTTCCTTCACTTCCTCATCTAGTATCCCTCCAACATTCATTTCATAGAGACTCTGTGTTAATACTAACTCCAGCTTATCCTGCATCAATGTCGTCTCAAGATGTTCTTGGACAAGAGGCTCAAAAACCTCAGCAGAATAAGCATTTTCACAATCGATGGGTTTTTTCATAGCATCATCAATATTGTAAGTAAACTTCTCACCATGGTAGTCCAAACAGATTGTACCCTTACAAACATCAATTAATGCCTTAGTCGTTGTAAGAAAAGGTCGACCTAGCAAAACTCCCAAGTTCCCTTCTTTCCCTCACAAGTATTAATCACATAAAAATCCGCAGGATATACGAAATCATAGATTTTAACAAGAACTTTTTCCAGAAGGCCTTTAGGGGATATGCATGATCGGCCAGCTAATTGAATAGCAACTTTAGTATTGGTTAATTCAACACCAACTAAGTTATTAAACACAAATAAAGGCATCACATTAATAGAGGCTCCTAAATCACATAGGGCTTGGTACCAACCAAACAAGGCAAAGTAAACATACCTGGATCATTACACTTCTCGGGTAGCCATATTCCAAATGCATTTTTCCTTTTAGATTTATCTTTCCAGCAATGAATTCTTTCAGAAGCTTCCCAAGTTGTGGGATCTTGATAGCATGAAGAAATGGCGGATTGACTTCCAGCTTGCCAAAGATGGACATGTATTCCAGCGTCTAATCCACAGGCTTCTGCTTTCGTACCAACGCTTGTGGAAATGGTGGATTAATCAGAATCTCCTCTTGGACAACCTGTTTCTTTTATTTTCCTTCTTCATCGACTTTCTCCTTGGCTTTCTTTGAGTTAGGTTACTCGGAGATGCTTGGTTTGGCCAAGTCGACAGTGGCATCAGTGCCATTTTCTTTAGCCTTCTTTGGTGCTTTGCTTGGCAGATCTGGGAAATCTCTTCCACTTCAGAGAGTAACATGGCTAACATTCTTTGGATTAAGTTGGACTTGAGAAGCTAGCTTTCCTTGATTCCCTCGAATCTCATTGATTGAAGCAGATAGTTGTCCTATCTGTCCACCCAACTATCTAGTCTGATTTTCCATTCCTTTTGAGAGTTTTGGATGTTCAGGATAGCTTCATTATGAGTCAAAATACTCTGTTGATGGTTTGTTGTGAAATAGCAATTTCAGATAAAATGTCTTCA
The DNA here is from genome assembly GCA_028984105.1 of Lavandula angustifolia. Taxonomy (NCBI): domain Eukaryota; kingdom Viridiplantae; phylum Streptophyta; class Magnoliopsida; order Lamiales; family Lamiaceae; genus Lavandula; species Lavandula angustifolia. Next base: position 22,174,860 of record CM054816.1, on the reverse strand, counting down.
ATTGTCTTACCAGGCTTTGCTTGGGCAGGTGGATGCAAAGGCAGTGGATTTGTTGGATAAGTCATTTGATTGGGAGGGCGGTAAACCTGCTGTTGTGGCTGTTGTTGGAACACTTGTGGTTGATGTTGGGCAAACTGCAGTTTGGATTGATTATCCCACTTCAGATTTGGATGATCCTTCCATCTAGGATTGTAAGTGTTGGAGTAATGATCCTTTTTCTATTGGTTGTTGTTCCAATTCTCAATCGCGTTGCAATCTTCAGTAGGATTTGCTTGAATATTACATTGCAACGAGGTGTGTCCAGACTGACCACATGCTCCACATATTTGCTCACCCAAGCTGGTTGTGGGTGTCTTCTCCATCATAGAGTGCATCAGTTTCTCCAGCTTTGAGTTCATGACCCATTCCAGCTTCTCAAAGCGATTATCTATCCTCTCCATACTACTATCCAGCTTGGTTTCCAGATCTGTGGAATTGACTGAATATGCAGATCTTTTTATAATACGGACTTCTCCATAATCTTTAGTTGCATTACCCAATTATTGAATTATCTTCTCAGCATCATTTACTCTGCAACTAGAAAAAAATGCCTCGACTAGATGAGTTGACAAGATTCTTCGTTGTGATTATCATACCTTGGTAAAAGTAGGTTAACAAGTCGCCCTTTAAAAATTTATGATTTGGACAGCTTTCGATGAGAGCTTTGTATCGAGTCCAATATCCATTTAGTGTCTCATCAAACTCTTGTTGGACTCCAAAAATCTCCTTTCGCAAGGTATTGGTCTTTGTAACAGGAAAGTAGCAATCCAGAAATATTTGTCTCATCTCTCTCCATGTGATGATTGAGTTTGCAGGTAGACTTTTGAACCAGTTTCTTACATGATCCATAAGCGCAAAAGGAAAAGCAGATAGTTTGAATTGCTCCTTTGTTCTATGGGAATTCTTTTGAGCATTGCAGAATCTCACGAATTCATTTAGAAAGCGGAATGAATCTTCATTCTTCATTCCATGAAACTTTGGTAGGGCTTGGATAAGCCCATACTTGATCTCAATCGGCTCAGCGAGCCTTTCAATTTAGATTGGTGTTGGAAGATCTTCACCAACATGCCTTTCAAACTGATCTAGCCTCGGATTATTCTGATCGTCGGCCATCTTCTTGAGTTCAGTCTCGAGTTTTTCTTCAGAAAAGAGTTCTGCTAGGCTAAGTAGAACGTCTTCAGAGTCAGCTTCTTCTTGAGCGAATGAAGTGTCCTGCTTCGGCAGTTGCTGTTCTTGCAGCTTTGTCTCCTTCCTTAGCCTCCTTACGGTTCTTTCAATATTAGAATCAAATATGAGGTTCGGGTTGGAAGACCTGCTCATAAACTGGTTAAATCACAAAAGATCAAAAGGTAAACACAGTTAATTAGAAACACGACTCCCCGGCAAAGGCGCCAATTTGGTGACCGCTGTTTTCACACCAAATAAAATTTCTGCACACACACAGAATTTTATAATTAGTATAGAATAAGGTCGAACTCAGGGAACACTGGAAATCAACTATATCTATCCTTTTGATTAAAGTTTTGGTGATGCCACCACGCATAAATTTTGGGTTTACTACCTAGGCAAAGAAAATTAAATAGTAGAAAAGTAAATTGAGAGAAAACAAGTAGAGAAAGGCGGACTCGGCTTCAGGTAACTCGTATGAGACAACTACTTCGATTATTGATGCAGAGATTTAATTAATTCCTAGGATCAGCCAGCTATAGGATACAGTGTCGGACACCTACATACCCCAATTCCTACTTACTTAGTTGGTAATGACTTGTTGAACTAATTTCCACTACTCCCTAACCTAACCACAACCTAGCTTGTTGAACAATCCTAGATTTAATGTTTAGACATCATTACGAGGAAGGAACCCGATTTTAATCTCTACCGTTGTTGGACAAGCTGACATAGATGATTAACCTCCTTAATTCGACTACCGTTACGATAGCTTCGCCACCTAACTTGTTGGACAATCTAGCACTAATCTTCATAACCTAAATTGATCATGTTTAAGTTAATCCAATTAAATCTTTCTACCCCGAATTAAGTCGAAACCCTAGTCTTTAATTACTACGTCCAATTAGATCTCACAAAGTTTGTATCTTATACTCATCACCCTCACAGAAGCTCTAAAAAGATTAGCTACGCATGATTAACTTTGACAAGCAAAAAGCAGTAACGAACATATTTAGAACATAATTTAAAATGCGAAAAACTGAATGCATAAACTGAAAATAAGAAACTGAAAGTAAATACTGAATACCGAACTGAGTGTTGAAAGTAAGTCCTGAATCTGAAATCTTCGAGTGCCGAAAACTAAAGCTGAAAACTAAAAAAAAATGAATAAAAGTGTTTGAATTCTAGAGCTGAATCTAAAAACTATACTACGGGACTAAGAATGGAAGTGGCTGGAGAACAAAACTAAAAGATGATGGAGAGAATGGTGTAAGCGATATGAATTCTTCGTCTCCAACCCCTTTATATAGATCTCGAAGATTATCCTCCAAAGGAAAGAATATCTAGGGCAAATCTTGTGTGAATCTTGATCTTCAAGACTCCTTTTCCAATATAAATCGGCCATAAAATATCTTCAACCTTCCAAATCTTTAGCACTTCTTTCCTCCTCAATCCAAGCCCCTTTTTATCTCCAAAACGTGCCCAAAATATCTCTAAGTGAGCTCCAACTCTCCACATCATCACCGTCGAATATCCTGATGAAAAAAGGCATTTTCTGGACACAAAAACAGCATCAACTTAGACAAGATGCGCGTCCGAACTGGGTGAATTTGAATAGTATAAAATCGACACATCACAGATACTGGGCACTTTATCTACTGAAGTGAAGAGGATCAGCACACCTTCTATTCTTAATGCTGAAGAGATCCTCCAGAAAGCACTTCAACAGCAGAGGACCGATCTGAATGCTCAATTTCAGATGATATTGCAATCTCAGGAAAAGAAATTTTCTTAAGATATGGCCACTGCAATAGATCGAGTCCTAAAGGCCGTTGAAGAGCGCAATTAGCTCACCACTGAGAGTGTCGCCAAGGCACTAGTGGAACAACATGAGGCTTGCCCGCTGATTAAGAAGGATGCTACAGACTCAGTAGAGGCATACCTTCGATGGACTGAGGCTTCTAAATCTAAAGTCCTCACAGCCGTCAAATACTGAGCATGACAAGCAAAGGACAACTTACATTGATGCAGCTGGAGATGTTACAGCTAAACTCGAGTCCATCAGAATGTTAGTCGAAGAGCTTACTAGGAAGGTCACTGCCCTGGAAACTATCATTGATTATGCCAAAAAGGGGGAAGGAAGTAGAACTGATCAACTACTGACTCTCTTGAAGGCTGAAGAGGCAGGTCCTAGTAAAGCAGCTTAGAAGTCAGTTCAGAAGGAAGCTGAAGGTAAGGGGGAAGAAGCTGAACAGGGCGAAGGCTCAGGAGAGCCAGCTGACGAAGCCATAACTGAAGTGGACAAATACTTAGACGCTTCAACTGAAGAAGAGCCACCACTCAGGTCAGCAGCAAAAGGCAAAGCCCTTGCTTCTCCAAGCCCTCTGAAACCTAAGAAACTGAAGTTCAGAATGCTAGAGGAGCAGATCGCATATGACGAGAAGCAGGCACGAGAACTTTAGAAACTAGATGAGAAGAAGCAGACCAAAGCCAAGAAAGGTGTTCAGATTCGATCTCCTATTCCTACCCGAACGAGATATATAATACCTAGGCAAACCAGGTCAGCTGCTCAAACTCCTCCCAAGTCCAAACAATCTGAGAAGCCCGGGGAACCTAAGTCCACATCAGCCGGACCGAGCGACTCAGAGACTCAGCAGCATATCCCTTCCACTGAGCTCTCTAAGAAACAAGAAGCTGAATTGAAAGAGCTTTGGGATAGCTATAAGAGAGGAATGGACATCACAGCTGAAGCCAGACAGATCAGAGAGGCTAGAGAGAGACTTCATAAAGCTGATCTAGAGGCTCTCAGACAGAGGACGGAGAGAGAAGCTCGAGAGAGAGTTCCTGAGAAGGACATAAGTATTCCTACTACTTCTAAGTTCTTCAGAGGTAGAGAACCAGGAACTGATGTGAAGAGAGTTCTTCACAAGAAAACTGATGAATGGGTTCCGTGGAAGCTAAATCTGAGATGGGAACAGAAGAAGATCGACTTCATCAAGAGCTTCTATATCTAGAAGAGATATGATGATCAATCTGATGCTGATGGCAAATTCAAAGAATATCTGATGCAGAAAGATAATCGGGGAACACAAGCTTTCAAGCCAACATACTCTAGCGAACTCAAAACTAAACAAAGCGAAGAACTTGCTCATTTGAAGATCATTCTTTAGTTCTTCTCTCTAGAGATCTTTTAGTTCTCTTCTCTATCTAAGCATACTCATTGTAATATTCAATAGCTTAGAACCTCGAAGGAGTTCATCTTTTGAACAGTTCTTCTTGTAAGAACTCCTTCATAGTTGGAGAAATTCTAACCTTCAAAGGCTAAGAACTGTAAAGTCACTACGACTAAAAGTAGAATTTGTCCTGCGTACAGATAACTGAGACTTGCTCAATATAAGCAAACAAGTGAGAATTTGTCCTGCGTACAGATAACTGAGACTTGCTCAATATAAGCAAACAAGTGAGAATCTGTCATGTGAACAGATCAACTGAGACTTGCTCAGTTTAATTAACACAAGAACTCCTGCTTAGTTCAGGACAGTGGACGTAGGACCCAGTAAGTCTGAACCACTTTAAAAATCATGTCTTGATTTTACCTGTTGCATTGATTAACTGTTCATTCTACATACAACTGAGTTTTAATCAAACAGCATAAAACAACTTTTCACTGAGACGATTTTAAGGGCCTACCTACACTTTCGCACACAACTTCTGTTGTTGAACTACTGTTCACTGACATAAGTTAGTAGGACTATACTCAGTAGGAGAATCTCTGCCCACGCGATCGAGAAAGCCTATTTGGCTAACTGATAAGCTCAGTAGCAATCTTCAGCTAAAGCTAACTTTCGCATTCTGAGTTTGAATTTGAATTCAGGTGTATTCACCCCCCCCCCCCGCTACACCTGAAGCTCGTCTCTGGACCAACAGTATACACTGAAGGATACTTACTAAGTTAGATGCTCAGTAGGTCAAATAAGCTTCCTGATCAGTAAAGTTGTGATATCAAGTACTACGAGTACTTACTTATGTCAGTTCGTAGACTAAATCAATGCTAATGTTGTGTGGAATGTATAAGTACAAATTTTAATTCGTGTTACTGAAAAAATATTTACATAGAAAATCTTTTATTAATATGCTTGTGCTCGTTTAAGGTTTTTCTATGAACATTTGTATGCTTTTGCAAACAATTTTATGCAGACATTAGTCAAATAAGTCAAGTGTTGGTCCATAGACGAGTCTTGAGGTGTCGGGGGGGGGGGTTAAATACACCTGAGTCCAAGTTTCAACTCAAACGCGAAAGTCAGTCTTTTACTGAATATGTTTGCTGAATGACTCAACTTGCCAATTTAGCTTTATGATCGTGTAGGCAGAGTGATTCAGGAAACTAAACACCGTCTACTGACTTGAGTCAGTCTACAGTAAACTCAGTACAAAGAATGTTGTGCGGAATGTGTAGACCCGTTTGTATCGTCTCTTATTGAAAAATGTTTTTATTGAAAACAGTTCAAGTTATACTTGTGTGAATATTCAGTTTTACTGAAAATCTGACTTATGATTTTTCAAATCGATCTTATGTAGAGTCAACAATAAACCAATAAAACAGTAAATGCACATGAAGTTTTTAAAGTGGTACGGATACACAAGATCTTACGTCCACTATCCTGAATAACAAGGAGGTCTTGACTTTATTATACTGAGCAAGTCTCAGTCGATCCATTCACCGGACAGATCTCTAATTATAGTTCTAATGAATTTACAAGGTTTTCAAAACACAAGGTTTGAGCTTCTCCAACTAAGAAGGAGTTCTTACAATAAGAACAGTTCAACAATATGAACTCCTTCAATATCTAAGTGTATGATGTAACACGATTAGGTTTAAGTAGATAACGGGAACAGAATTACTCTAGAGAGAAGAACTAAAAAGATGTCTATCTATGCAGAGAGTTCTTCGCTAAAATTCCTTTGAGATTACTAGATCTTTGAGTGCGTGAATGCTTGATGTTCCCAGTGTCTTCAACGCTTGAAAATTGATCTTTATTTATAGTTTTGACTCATGAAAAGATCCGTTGGATGAGACCTAGACACTTGTAAAAAACGACAAGGAAAGCGACCATCTCGAATTTGAACGTTGCTGTAGAGATTCTCTCTTTTTCAGTCTTGCAGACAGCTTTATGTCAATGCAAGTACAATGCTGGCAGCTCCTCATTGGTCGAGGTTGAATGGTAGCTGAGACTTGTTCAAACTTCAAGGCTAATGCTGAGTTTACTTCCTCTGATACCTTGAACACTTTAACTGAGTTGTCCACTACTGACATTCTTCTTAAATATTCAGTTGCATGTCGATTCCTTTGTACTGATGTTCAACACACCTTCAGTAGGTTCTGAGCAACCCTACTGAGTCTTCAATACTGAGTCCATCCGGCTGAGAAAAATATACTACTGGGTCTTTCAGCTACTGAACTCCAACTAGCCTACTGAGTTCCTAACATGATGAACTTAACTAAGCTATTCTATTTTATGGTTCATCATTCAGCTAAGGGTTTTGGGATCTTCAAATTTTATCTTATACTGAATCATCGCCTAATGTTAAGCAATAAGAACACAAATTTATATTGGTTCGAAGAAACAACCTCCTAATCCACTCTTTGTGTTCACGCAGGTGTTCTTGTATTTATACATACTGACAAGCTCAGCCAGTCTATGCGTTGGATAGACTGAATCTTAGTTATAGCTCTAAGCAGCTTTACAGTTTCAAACACTCAACTACGTCTTCTCTGAGGTATGGGTTTGTCTATGATTTTAATCTAACTAGAAGGAGTTCTTACAATAAGAACAATTCAATAATGAGCTTCTTCAATCTAAGATATAGAATAGGCACTGAGCTTATAGTATGGATAAAGATGGGGAACGTATACTACTCTAGTTGTGAAGAACAATAAGGATTCTCTTCTAGTTTGAGTTCTTCCTAGATGATTGCTTGTAAGATTGCTAGAGCTTGTGCATGCTTGAAAGCTTGAGTTCCATAGCATTGTTTGAGACAGGTCTACTATATTTATAGTCACAGCCAGAAATAGATCCCATTGTAAAGGAGACATATTCCTATTGACTAGTTGATTATCAAACGGTCTTCAAAATGTATTGAATTATCACTGTAGAGATTCCTCTTTTTCAGGAAAGCTAGTACTTTGAGCAGCTTTTGTCATAAACAAGTACAATGATGGTTGCTCCTAATTGGTTGAGGTTGATCTAGTTAATCTAACCTCATACAATACTGAGTTAATTCCTTGGATAATACATCTACTGTCTTACTAATTGAGCATGTAATGACAGGCTGGATCTATTTGAAGCTTTAGACCGTTATTGACAATACAACACTTCAACAGTATAAGGGTGGCGTTAGTTATTATCGGTCTAACCCTTACCGAGTCTTCAGATAGCTGATCTTCGGGTCACTTACTGACGAATGAGATATTGAGCCTTCTAAGCAACGAATCCTGATAACCTAACTAATACTTTAGCAAACTTCCTAACAAGTAAGCTTGACTAATCCTGACAGGTCTACACAAATACTGGTCATCATCGTTCAGGGTTTTGGGATATATCAGAATCTTATACATTAACAACCAATACTCAATAGTATCATTCCCAAAATTACGTTTCTCCGAGGATCCAATCGTACGTTTTAGTATGCATAGAATGCCTCTTAAGTACTCTATAACTTTTCTTATGCATGGATGTTTCATTTCTAAGGGTTTCCAAAACTTTTCTCAAATGACTAAGCCTACAGGGTGCATTAGTACTCAGTTCTGCAATGATTTTAATTTCAAAATATTTTGCAGATTGAGCCATCGTGGGTAGTGGTGATGTTGAGAAATTGAAGTCATCCAATCTTTGATATGTATATATGACAATGATGAGTCAGGTGAATTTTACTTTCATGTGGTTTCATGAAGGTGCAATTACCCCCTATGGTTTAGAAATGTGTGATTTACCCCCCTGTAGTTTATACATGGTAGCGTACCACCTCCTTCGTGTAATTGAAGTAAATTTTAAGTATTAAAGACAAAAATACCCTTCTTATATTAGAAATTGAATTCTTCGTTATTTGCAATTGCAAGAAACCACATACATAAAAACTCTTCTACTGCCTAGATCGTTCAATATCTCACCTCTAGGGTGTGATTGGATATTTTTAATTCTTTTGACATAGCATTGAAAAGGTTATAGAGCACCATGACATCCAACCAATTTGGTGAGTTAGGATAGACCCATTGATGCAATATTGGTTTAAAAAAGAAAAAATATTTTTTAATTTTCATATTCTAAAGATCGAGCTTTCATTCGAGGTACCAAGCCTTCCTTCTTCATCTAATTAGTCAGCATATGCTGCACCTATCTAAATTTTGTTGATTTGGTGTATTACACGACAGAGTTAAGGTTAAAAGTCATATTTCATAAGTATTGATTTCATTATGTGTTTGCAAATCCATAATATTAAAAGACTTGTACATAGGAGTGGAGAATCATTGAAAACCCCAAAACTCAATTTAATGGTTAATTGTGTGTTGAATATAATATACACACTTTGAATAAATATGATATGTACACACATTTATTATAATATGCACACTTACTGAATGTAATATGTCTATATGCAAGTTAATAGGTGAAGCGTTCTCCGTGTTCAAATGTTGTTGGAAACTAGCAAATCGATCCTAATCCAGAAAGTTTTGTGCATATTTTCTTCAAACGGATATAACATGTCTTCTTCAGATTCATCATTCCGAGATATGATGATGGACAATGGAGTCATGTTTAGGTCTAGAATGTAGCATTGTTTAGCATAATTGGTCATTTGTTTTGGCTTGTAGCATTGTTTGTGACGGTAGGATTGGTGTTTTGACATGTGGAATGTTGATATATGGAATTTGATAGATTTTGGTTTTTGCTGCTGATAGATATCTAACTTGTTGCTGCATATTAGCATTTCTGAATATGTAAGTTCGTGTGTGTTGACTATCTGTTGAGGCTTAGCTTGATTAATACAAATCTTATTATTTTATGATGCTATAGCATTTATTAAATTGGGAACCATAAATTGAGCTTTTTGTATTATGTTTTGATCATGGAAACTTAGAGTTTTGGATTGTTAAATCATGCTTTCATGACTGCATGACACAATTTGAGAAGAAGTGTTGGTTCAAAGACGAGTATTCAGGTGTAGGTGAGGGGAGGGTGAATACACTGAGTCCAGGTTTCAATTCAAACACGAAAGTTGGTCTTATACTGAGTTTGCTTGCTAAAGAGTTCAGCTCGCCAAGTAATTATGATCGTGAGGGCAGAGTGATTCTAGCTACTGAATACTGTTCACTGACTGAAGTTAGTAGAGAGCGACTTAGTACAAGAATTTGTGCGGAAGAGTGTATGCCCGATTCTAATCGTCTCTTTAGAAAAACGCTCGTTCCTTAAAACAATTTCGGTTTATGGTTGTGCATGTCTTAACAGTTTTAGTGAAAACTTAGATTATGATTTTTCGAAATAATTTGAATGGAGGATGAACAGTGAGCGATAAAATAGTAAAGTGACACACAGTTCTTAAAGTGGTTCGGATATGCAAGATCCTACGTCAACTGTTTTGATTTCCAGGAGGTCTTGAATAGATTATTCTGAGCAAGTCTCAGTAGATCAGTGCATTAGACAGATGAACAGTTCAAACACGAGGTTTGAGATTTTTTCCAACTGTGAAGGAGTTCTTATACTCCTACAGTTTCTAAGCTTATGATCTAAAGAAATTCGTAGATTGTAGAAAAGGGAACCTAGTTACTCTAGAGAGAAGAACTATATCAAATATAAATCGGTTTAGAGAGTTCTTCGCTTTGTATGCTTTAAGTATGCTAGAGTTTGATTGCTTTGAATGCTTTGTGTTCCATGTTGTTCCCGTCTTCAACGCTTGAAGATTGATATCTATTTATAGTCTTGACTGATGAATAGATCCGTTAGAGGGGACCTACACACGTGACAAGAACGACAAGAAAAATGTCCATCTTCAATTTGAATGATACTGTAGAGATTCTCACTTTTACTGCTTGAGCGCAGCTTTATGTTAGTGCAAGAACAATGCTGACAGCTCCTCATTGGTAGATGTTTGTTGGTAGGTGAGGCTTGTTTCAAACTCGAACACTGATACTGACTTGACTTCCTCTGATACCTCGGACACTTTACTAAGTGGTCCTCTACTGACATTCTCTAAAATCTCCAACATGTTGGCTGATGCTTCATATTGATTCACAACACTCATTCAGTAGATTCCGCTTAATCCTACTGAGTCTTCAGACAACTGAGTCACAGCAACTGTTGATCATAATAAGCTACTGAGTCTAGCATCAGTTATTGAACTCTATCTAGCCTACTGAGCTCCTAACATGCTAAGCTCAACTAAGTTATACATCTATTACATTATGTTGGTTCATCACTCAGCTTGGAGTTCTTCAAATCTTACATTAAATCATCACCCAACTAGAAATGTTCTTGAAACTTAGAAACTTGAAGGTATTATCTTCTTCAAAGATTCTTGGTTTATTAAACATCAATTAAATCTTTTATTTTTCACAGTATTCGAGTAGATGGAGGTGGATTGCACCACTTTGAACACCACAAGTGATCTCAATACACCATTTGAAACCACAGGGGGGGCATTTACATTTGGGAAAAACCATATGGTGGTATTTACACCTTAAAAAAAACCACATGGGGCTATCTGCTGCTTATCATAATTTGGGTTTTACAAGTTGAATTGCATGGTAGACGCGTGTACTTCAAACCCGATGCATCTTTTTATAAATCAAGAGCAGGCGGAATGAACCTTTTAAAATGAGGGGGGAGGGGGTTATTTGCACCTTATTATTCAAACCATAAGGGGTAACTTAGCCAAAAACCCGACAATGACTCCAAACTTCTTTTAATCAACTCCTGGGTCTTTCTTCTTTTTGGTAATGGTCCTTGATGGTATATTATGAATAAATGAGGGGGGGGTTAATAAGTGTTGTTTCTTTTCTTCCCTATTAATTAAATTCAACCATTAATCACACTCTGGTACTCATGCACTCGGGAATCAAGGTTGTGATGAAAGCTCATTTATTTTAGCATTTCAGCATCTTTGTTAATAAGAGCATCCACATTGTCGTAAACCATTTAACACCCATCCATCACATTATCTCTCCTTCATATCAGCTTTTTTCTTAAACACTCAAGTTTTAAATACACAACCACATTCCTTCATCCATCTATATAAACAAATTCTACTTTATTGGATCTCACTACTCCGTTGTTAGGATTTTGTATATCTTCCTCCGCTGCTCGATCCTCTTCCTCCGCTCAGCGTTCGCCTTTAGCTCCAATTGTGTATCTTTCCTTGATATCAAATCGTTTACAGTAGCTTTTAATTTATCAAAATGTTGCGTTAACCCTTCAGCTCGATCCTCTCCACTGTTGGAAGCTACACCTTTTTTCTTCGCCTTTCTCTTGGCAACCTTCTGTCCGATCAGACGTGTTTCTTCATTTAAATCAAAATTAACACTTACGTTTTGTGTGGAAGATGTGTTGCTCGCACCCGATTCTAAGGTCCTTGTCTTCTTCGTTACAATATCAAGGGAGTCAGACTGTGCTTGAAATGATGGATGGTGTTTCAGGATTTGCCACACATGATTGAGTGAAAATTTGGCGTTGTCTCCGAGGTACTTTTCCAGTGCCATTTTGTACACGCCTTCACTAATAGACCCGCTTCTACATATTTCGCTAACGAGATTGTAGCACTCGTTGAATTTTACCATAAACGGCTTGATGTAATGTCAGTGCGACCTCAAGGTGCTAGACGTACGTGTAGGAAGGCTAGTAATCAGCAAAACGATTCCAAAGGGCCCTCAGTTGCTGACTATTACCGGTGATTGGATCTTCGGATATCGTGCACCATGTATTTGCTAGACGTACAGCCTCTTCTTTTTGCCAATTGAGTTGTTTGCTCTTGCCGGTTGCCCCGCCAGTTGCTTGCTCCATACTCTCGATTGAAATGGGCGACTCTTCTTGTTGGAATTAAATCTCCGGAACTGTAGGTGGAGAGCTCATTTCTTCCCTCCCATAAGATCTAAACCGATGGTTTGATGATGGTGGAGTAGAAAATCCAAACATTGGTGGATTGGATGTGAAGTTCGGCATATTGGGTGGATTGGAGGTAAAATAAGGATAATTTGGCATATAGTCATGACTCGGTATGTTTTGAGAATATGGATAAGGGGGTAGAGAATTTGGTAAATAAAATTGTGCTGGATGATTGAATTGTAAGTAAGAAAAATTTGAAGGAACTTGATAATTTTGAGCAGATTCATCTTTTTCAAATTTTGATAATTCGGTCAATTAAAATTGTTATTCTTATCCATTTCGAATAAAAATTAAAGGTGAATGAGTGTTCGGAAATTCATCTCAAATGGTAAAATATAACGAATATAATTTGTGCCACAACTTACTTTCTCCTCTCAATAAATAGGCCTACCAAATTTGTATATGAAAATCATAGTCTTATCAGCTGGACCCCACCATCATCTTTTCTCTCTCCATTTGTACTTTAAATTAAGAAACATCTCTCCTCTTTTAATTAGTGCACCGCAACACCACAACATTCATCCATCACATTTAAATATTTTTAAATTGTGCCATTGCGGATGCTCTAAGCATGTAAGCTTGCTATTGGGAATTTGTTTTATTGAAAATTACTTATTGTCCAACTTTAATTACACTCTTATGTGGTCGACTTTTAATATTGTAAGAATTAAATAGTGCATGATTAATTTACATATGTAGTTGATATATCAAAGTGAATTTATTTTTCAAAAGTTAAATTTTCGATAAGTGGAAATAAGTGTGTATAAAATTGGCTACTTGAGAATAACATTATGTAAATGTGAGTGACATGAATGCGTCCAACATCCACAGAAGAGCCTTAATTGCGTGTTTAACTAACAACTCCGGTGCACTTGTGGAGTGGAGTGTTAAGCAACGTATGTCGCTGCCTACACATGTGGGCCTATGGCTTGAATCTTGAGTTAGACCTGACATTTCTAAATCTTATTCTCTCTGTTTTATTATTAATATTTCGTTTGTTTTTTTTGAGTTATCCCATTATTGATGTGTCATTTCTAAAGTGGATACAATGAGTGGATCAATCAATTTAAACAAATAGACCTCACTATTTATATCTTTACACCACCGCTTTATTTCTTCTAACAACTTTCTTAATTCCCATAACAAAATCTCATAGAACTTAAATAATGAGACAAAGGGATGGGCCAAACTGACTTGTTCTGTGTATATGATTCGCAGTGGCGGATCCAACGAGGCCGCTCAGGGCAGCCACCTCATGTCGAAGTGTGATTTTATATATAATTTTTGATTTATTTATTTATTTGTATTTCGCACCCTGATTTCTGCACTTCGTCTCTTTTCTAATGAATTTTTAAATTTCACACCCTTCCCTCGTAATCTTGGATCCATCTTTAATGATTCTTAATCATGTAGTGGCATTCAAGACCACTCCTTGATCATGAATAGTGTGGATCTTGAATGGTAGTGGCTCATAATGAAGAATGCCGTAAATCACTCATTTAGTAGAAACCATAAAGAATACACATGAATAGAACTCAATATGATGTCAAACGGTTATTGCTTTAGGGTTTGAGCAGTTGTGTTGTGCTTTGCCTTTAGTCGTGTTTTGCTTTATATGTGATCAGTGTCTGTTACTCGAAAGAGAGGCGTGCACATTTTTTGTAATCGCTATTTAGTAATGTGTTTTTCTGAATTGAACTGAGTACTATGAACAAACAAAATTCTTGATGAAAATATTCTGTCCCACAATGTATCACACTTTATCTCACAATCACAACGGTTTTACAACTGTCACATGTCATTAATCTGAGTTGTGTGTCAGTACATAATTTGGTACATAAAAACCTTTATGCCTCTAGATTGTGTCAATAACTAAAAAGAGACAGCGAAACTAAAATTCCAATACTTGTTTGACTGTGTCCAATCCAACGGCAACCCCACCAAAAAATTAGCTGGGAACTTGGCACAATTGAGTAGGATACATATAATACGTATATTAAATTTCCATAAGCAAACATGAGCATCAATCAGTACAAACGGAAAAACAACCTAGCACGAATTCTGAAACACGCGTTCAATCAAAACTCAATCGATTTACTCTCACAATGAGTTTCATGTCAACCCGGTAATTTCGGATCCATTGTTCCAGTAGCATTTCCTTCTCCTGACAAGAGCTGGTCCGGATCCTGAAAACCAACGGTATCATTACTTACACAAAACCTCAATTCAAAAGATATTATAGTAGATGGGTTTACCTCCATTCCCCACTTGATGTAATCTGGGGACTCGCAAGCCTTGTACTCATCCACAAGACTCTCAATTATATCTCTTGATTCGTCAAATTCTGAGAGATCATTGTCCTGAACATGTTTCAACCATGAAATTAGATGCCCATCCTCAAATTGGAAGAGAGCTCAGCTGACTATGTTATCCAATTAGATTTTACAAACGTAATCAGCCTGTTCCGTTTTGGAGTGGCAGAAATGAGAGAAATCAACATGAAATTGTCTTTCTTAGTAGTCAATGTTACAGATTCAGTTATATCAATCAACAAAAATTCAAGAAACATATACTAAATACCAATGCAATCGCACAAAGAACAACATACCAAATGAGAGAGATAACTTACAGCAAACATTGGGTGATTCCTGTAATTATCAAGAAAAGCTTGCCTCTTTCTCAGCTTGTCATATTGGCTCAAACACTTGGAGAATAAATGGCGGATGCCAGTATGACTGGCTAACATGAGTCCACTTACCTAAGAAAAACAGAAAAAATATATAATAACAGAGCTAAAGTAGAAAAACTAGTAGGGTGACCAATTGATCAGGTTTACGAAAAAATTGAGATGAGTTTAAATCAAGATTCTGAGTTAGCAAAAAGATCAACTTTCTGTGGATGAAAACATAATCAGGGAACACATGTTCTCACTACAGCACCACCTAGGTTGAATAAGAATAGATTGGACATCTTCCAGCAATCACTCAAGTACGAGGCCATATGGTTAGACTTGCTACCTTGAACAAGGTCTACACAACAACCCCAATATATCCAATTTACAAATCATGGCTGATGTAACATAACACAGAAAAAAGGTAACCTTATTACTAGCAATAATGAAAGGAAGAAAAAGTTGGAAAGCGAAAAGTACATTTCACAAGCTATGAAACCAAGTTCTCTCAGGCGGTTGGGCATCATTCTCCCAATGTTATGAGGCAGAATATGCAAAAACAATAATAGAGCTATCACTAGCCCTATGCCTTGGAGGGTGGGGAAACATTTCTATATATTTTCTCTCACTACTAATAGTCTAATACAAGACATTTTTATCCCTAATCGAAGGAAAAAATATGAGTCCATGCATATGCCATGCTTATCTAACCTCCTCTACATATTGACATAGAGCTGACATACCCACTGTATCCCTAAAAGTGCAGCTACTCCATTCTATCGTCCACAGGCAATTACTACTTACTTATCACTTTCTTCAAAATGTTTACTCAATATGATGGGAAAGTCAGTCCACTACTCTCATAGAAATGATTTAGGATATATTGTGAAGTACAAGAAGTTTATATATGTTAACAGATTCTGTGGAAAACAGACAAAAATAAATAAATAAAAAACTTAGCAACAAAAAAATTCCGGTTCTCTCTTTTAAATGTTGTACTTGTATCATGCCTACTTTAATGTTAAGATCACTAACTGTGAAAAGCCATCATAAAAAGAACTATGAATTTTATGTGGTCAAAAGATGAGGTATCTGGTTTGCGGATAGCAATCGTGAAACAAGAGTTAGCAAGCTACTTGACTAAACGGGAAATCACCAGATTTCAAATTTTTCCTGAAATGAAATTCGTATAAACAGAAATTGAAGAAGTAAAATCTTACACGGTGAGCTGTTTGAACATAAGGAGACTTCCTGGACAAAGCAACCTATTAAAATAATACAATATAATCAGTTCACAATAACTTTATTTCATACACCAAATTTAAAGGAATTGAAGTTCTGAAGATACTTGGATGCTAGCAGGGCCCCATTCAATAAAGTTAACGAGTTTTCTTTCTCGTATTCTCTGCAAACTGTCATGAACCTGGTTTTAAGATCACTGGAGGTTAGTAGTCGTACAAGTTGGACGAATGTAACCTTACAATGGTTTGACATTAAGAAGCATAGAACCATCAAATTAAGGCATGCATCCATCTCACTAATGACATGGGTCTATAGTTCCAGAATTCCCCGAATACTATAGTTCCGGAGCGCACTCAAATATTGGATTTTCAGTTGAGCCCTCACTGGAACAAAAAAGCTATCAATTCATGTATTTATTATTATTCTACAGTTTTCAAGAAATTAAACCTTTAGTGATGCAAAATGGAACGAGATGAAAAACCCCAAAACCACAAGGCTGCGCCTTGTTCTGTTCTTATGTTTTATTTTTTTTCACAAAAGATAGTTCAATACAACTCATTCAAAGACTTAAATACTTCAGTCCACAAACCCTACTTAACTCCCACTATCACGACTATTAAATAAAAGTGTGACATATGATAATAATAATTAAATAAGTAGACAACTCCTAATTGATTTAGTGTTGCCCGTTGACTTCAACCCCTGCCTCTCCGCACATACACCCGCCACGGTTTCTCTCCGCCTTCCACCGCATTTCCTATCGCTGGCCCAACATCCTCCCCCACGATTCCATCTCTATCCCTATCAATTGCCTCCCCCTCAATTTCCGCCTTGTCCTCAAGACGGAGACCGGAAAATTGGTTTCGCAGCTCTTCCGTCTCCACCCACGTTGCCTCCTCGGGAGATAAGCCCTACCACTGTACCAAAGCCTCGCGAATGGTGCCGGAATCAGTCCGACGAGAACGATAACGGAGGATGTGCAATGGATCAAATACCATCGTTTCACTATCCGCCAGGGAGTCGGGAAGGGACGCCTCAATTGGATGATCTCCTACGCCTGCTTAAGTAAACTCACATGAAAGACGGGATGCATCCTTCTATTGGCCGGAAGGCGCAGCTCGTAAGCTACAGCCCCCACACGACGGATAACCTCAAAAGGTCCGTAAAATTTTGCCGCTAGTTTTGTATAGCCGCATTGCGCAAGCGAAGTTTGACGATATAGGCGGACCTTTAAGAACACGTGGTCCCCCACCACAAACGACACATCTCAACGATGTTTATTAGCCTGCGAACGCATATAATCTTGGGCCCTTTGGAGATTAAATTTCAAAGTTTCAGCGCGTCATCGCGACTCATAAGCATTTCTGCCACCGCATCCACACAAAGACTCTTTCGAAAGGAAACGATGGAGGGATAGGGGTGGCCGGCCGTACTACAATCTCGAAAGGGGTTAGCTTAGCGGATTGGAAGGACGTATTATAAGAGAACTCTGCCCAAGCTAACCATGCCGCCCACTTCTTGGGCTGTTGCGAAGAGAAGCACCTCAAGTAAGTCTCTAATGTGCGGTTTAAGACTTCCGTTTGCCCGTCCGTCTCGGGATGATACGACGTGCTGAACTTCAAGTGAGTTCATTGAGACTTGAAAAGCTCAATCCAGAAAGAACTCAAGAAGAGAGGATCTTGATTGCTAAGATGCTAACGATTGTTCGGGGAAACCCATGCAATTTAACTACGTGTTGGATGAATTGTTCCGCTGCTCTCCGGGCTATGATAGGAGTCTTGAGGGGGATGAAATGTTCGTACTTAGACAATCTGTCAACCACTACCAAGATGCAGTAAAATCCAAGGGACGGGGGTAAGCCCGTAATAAAGTCAAGTGAAATGTCTTCCCAAACCAAATCTGGGATGCGAAGTGGCTGCAAAAGGCCCGCCGGAGAACGCGCATCATACTTGGATTTTTGGCAGATTAAACAACTTGCCACATAATCACGTACCCGCTTAAACATACCTCGCCAATAGACGCTCGCCGCCAACCGGCAATAAGTGCGTTGCGTTCCGGCGTGCCCACCCAATGGTGTATCGTGGAATTCGTGTAAGAATGAGGGTATCCACGCTAAATTTACCGGGAGAACAAGGCGCCCTTTAAAGAAAAGCCGCCCTTCGATTACCTTGTACCCCGGATGTGACTCTGAATCTCCACTCACTTCTTGTATTATTTTTTGGAGTTGTGGGTCAGTTGCTTGTTTAGCCCAAATGTCCGGTAGGTTGGCCCACATCGGTGTGCTCATCACACTACACTCCAACTCATGTTCATTTTGGCGAGATAGGGTGTCAGCGGCCCGGTTTGAAGTTCCCGATTTGTACTCAATAGCAAAGCCGTACCCCAACAGCTTGATCTTTATGTTTGTTGCGCGGGAGTGGCGATTTTTTGATTCAAAAGGTGACGTAGGATGTGGTGCTCAGTTCTTATGGTGAAGCATCGACCAATTAAGTAAGGTCGCCAATGTTGCACGGCAAGTACGAGACCCATGAGTTCACGCTCGTAGGCCGATTTCGTAGCTCCTCCTACCCGAAAAGACTTACTAAAATATGCAATTGGACGCCCTCCTTGCATCAAAACCGCCCCAATACTCGATCCGGACGCATCACATTCAACAACAAATAGTTGAGTGAAGTCCGGCATAGCAAGAACCGGAGCTGCTATCATGGTCTCAAATGCCCATTAGGCAGCCTCTGTCCAAATAAAACGAGGTAATAATTCCTTCATAAGAAGTTGGGTGAGGGGCCAGGCTATCTCGCCATAATTCCGGACAAATCTTCGGTAGTACCCTGTGAGACCAAGAAACCCGCACACTGCCCGGATGGATTTTGGTAGTGGCCACTCCAAAATCGCTGGCACCGTTGCCGGATCCATTTGTATCCCCGAAGCCGGGATAATGTGGCCAAGGTAATCCACCTGTAAGCAGCCAAAAGCACATTTCTTCCTATTAGCACAGAATTGATGTGTTCGCAGCACCTCTAAAATCCTTCTCCAAATGGGACTTGTGTTCCGCCCACACCCTGCTATACACAAGTATATCATCAAAAGACACCAGCACAAATCGCCGAAGCCAGGGACGGAATAAATCATTCATTATGGATTGGAACGTTGCAGGGAGTTCGTCAAGCCGAACGACATGATGAGAAATTCGTAGTGTCCACTATGCATTCGAAAGGCGGTTTTGGGGATATCGGCAGCATTAACCCGAATTTGATGGTATCCGGATCTGAGGTCTATTTGAGAAAATACAAACGCTCCAGATAACTCGTCGAGCATTTCATGTATACAGGAATTGGGTACTTGTCGAGAATCGTCACCTTGTTGAGCTCTCGATATTCGACGCAAAAGCGCCAACTCCCGTCTTTCTTTATAACTAGAAGGACGGGGCAGTTGTTACTGGATCGTATAATTCCCCCCTACATCATCTCATCAACAAGACGTTCAATTTCATTCTTCTATGCTTGATTGTAACGATACGGGCAAACCGACACTGGCCCGGTTCCTTGTTTTAAGGTGATGCGATGATCCGCCTCCCGCGGTGGTGGCAGTCCTTGGGGTTCTTTGAAAACATCCGCGAACTGCTCCAATGTGTCTTGCAGCTCCCCGCCGGCCGCTACCGATTCATCGACTACTGCACAACAATCAGCAGAATGCACCAAGACTGTTGAAAATTCAACTTCACTCAATTTCAACAGTGCCTTAAGAGTTGGACAAGCCACGCCATCCCCAAAATTGCGTCAATCCCTCCCAGGGGAAATACATGGTAATCCGTCTTAAACAATAGTGCTTCCAACTCCATGAGAACCTCCCGACACACTCCCAAGGTATTCGCGCGATGACCATCGCCCAATCTCACCCCGCACAGATCCCACTATCAATGTGAACTGAAATCGGTTTTCCCTTGATTTTTGCTCGAAGCCGAATAGATAGAGGTCCAGTAATTCCCACAGCAGAACAAAGGGAAAGCTTTGCCAATTTTCCTTCTCCCTTCTGCTATTGTCTTTCGGTTTCCTCTAGTTGGGCTATTTCCTCTTCATCCAATTCTTCTAATTCCAACGTCGCGCTCCTCATCTGGCACAAGTAGGACGCGCAACCTTTCATCGGACACTCATGTTGCGTTGGATGATATGGGGTCTTACACCTAAAACATAATCCCCTTCGCCATAAATTCTCCCTCTCCGAATCAGTCATCCGCCAATAATGAGCTCGTTGGGAATTACGATCTTGGGTTCCCACCTTGGCTTGGCTATTGCTCCATGTAGCGGAATTTGCCGACGTTAGGGGTAGTGCTAATTCGGGTGCTGGAGCTCCTAATTTAGGCGTAGGCTGAAAACTTCGAGTCCCATTTTGTCCACCCCCATAACTTCCCCCTCTGTAACTCTTACCTCCTTGCCTATGGGCTGGAATTCCCAGATTAGCTTCAGCAATCCTCGCAATTTCTAAGGCAGTTTCCATGTCTTAAGGCTTTAAAATTCTTACTTGCCCTTGCATCAAATCATCTAGCCCTTGAATGAAAAGACTCACGAATCGCTCTTGAGACAAGTTCGAAACCTGATTTGCGAGTTACGTAAATTTATCCACATATTCAAGCACCATCCCTTTTTGTCGTAGCGTCGTCAATCGACTAAACGAGTCATCTTCACCCGTAGAGTCTAAATGCTTTATCAACGATTGCACAAATCCGTCCCATGAAATTACCCCTTTCTCGCGTTTGTACCATCGGTACCAATTTAACGCTTCACCATCCATAGCTACCATAGCAAATTGAAGCTTTATCCCGACTCCACGGCTGTGAATTTCAAAGTGTTGAGCTACTCTATTTAACCACCCTATCGGGTCCTCTCCGTTAAAGTTCGGCAACGGAGGAGGAACCTTAACTTCTGCTTCCGTCTCCCCCATTGATGTTTCTTCGCCCTCTCCGCCAGTTGTGCCGCTACCAGTTCTTGGGTTTGACCCTCCACCCACTTTACACTGCAATTTTTCAATTAAAACCCATAACTGGGACTCCAGCTTGTCAAACCGACCCTCGTCACCCGTCGCTCCTCCAACAACACGCCTAACGTCTCTTCCAGCCCGATTAACTTATTCTCCATCGTAGACATTCTGTCATTGAGTTCAGTTGTCCTGATAGTCATCTTCATTCCCCCACTTCCACGTTCACCGCACCAATTGATGCAAAATGGAACGAGATGAAAAACCCCAAAACCACAAGGCTGTGCATTGTTCTGTTCTTATGCTTTTTTTCCCAAAAGATAGTTCAATACAACTCATTCAAAGACTTAAATACTTCAGCCCACAAACCCTACTTAACTCCCACTATCACGACTATTAAATAAAAGTGCGACATATGATAATAATAATTAAATAAGTAGACAACTCCTAATTGAATTAGTGGTGCCTGTTGACTTCAACCCTTGCCTCTCCGCACATACACCCGCCACGGTTTCTCTCCGCCTTCCACCGCATTTCCTACCGCTAGCCCAACATCCTCCTCCACGATTCCATCTCCATCCCTATCATTTAGCTCATAAAAGAACTATATATAACTGTTTCGTACTTCTGTACATATCCAATTAACCTATAGCAACAGCAATGATTTATTTTTCTGAATTCATGATACTTCAATTATAGCTGTAATCTTAGGAAACTATAACTCAAAACACATTTCCTTGCAAAATCATCTGTGCACAAGTTCATTTAAGTTTTGCATTCTATATGTGAATTTAGCATTGGCAGCACAAAGATGAAGTTTTAAGAACCAGACATTTCAAGTGACCGTGGTCCCTCAACAATTAAGATAACTGCAGTGTCATAAAGAAGACAGCGAACATCATAATTATTTACGTATACTTTTAACATGTGATTCTTTGAGTAAATATAGACCTCTTTCTTTTAAGTAAACTGTAACACCAACTATGCAAAATTAATGGCTACATATTTAATTAGCATCATAAGTTAGCATATACCAGAAAAGATACACTAGGTCACAACCTGATTAATCTTATGGCTAATAGAAATTTAGCAATCCTAAATGAATCAATTTAGATAAGCTGCAGGCTGCAGATTCTCCTTCACAACCACAAAAAAGACAGTTTGCAAGTATACTGTAAAATACAATTCCTGGCACTAAGAAACTGTATCCTAACTTATTTGCAATTTAGATAAATACCTGAGTGGGATCCACTTCTCCCTGAATAATGTTCAAAATTGATATATACTTTGCCTGGCTAGCAGCTTTTGTTCGTGCACACGATGAAACCATGATATTTTTTGTCTGTAAACAACAATACCATTAGGGCATTTTTCAAAATTGTGAGAAAAGTGAAGAAAATTCTCTTGCCTGAAGAAGTCTTCTCATTACATCAAGTACGGTGGTTTTCCTAATTACATTGGCCTGCCAACAGGAACATCAGCATTAGATTGCTACTTACACTTTCATTAGAACTATGCTTGATCTCTAAGCCACAACATGTAGAAGAAACTAGGCCTGCTTTGTCTTCAAAATAAAATCATAATTAACACCTACACATAAACCGTTGCAGGTGAAGGATAGCCACATCTTCTATCTAGACCAAAATTTATGAAAGATATTCAACAGAAACTTGACAGATTTGATTCATCGTTATATAATCACTGACATGTTTTAAACCAACGAATTCCCTGAACTGGGCAGATAAGATGCAACTTAAATGCATCGAATATGACTTCGCAAATAAGAGTAACATGCATATATAACAGTTTAGAGGGAGAGTGTAGGACACTTCTGGATTTAGACTAACAGCAATACATCCAAATGTATGCTTTTAAGTATTTTTATTTAACATAATAATTTTATAAGCTGGTATCATTTCAAAGGAACTAACAGTTAATATCAAAAAGTGCCCATTGTTACTTGAATGAATATTTAAAAACAAGATCGAAAGCAAAACATGAATTGATCAACTGAACATAAATGATAAAACAGTAAATTATAGAGGGCAATAGATCTATGAGCTCTTAGAACCAGTGAAGCTTAAGAATATACTCTACGAATTAAGACTAGCACATATTGTCAAACAGAGCAAACAGAGCCATCCTAAACATTATTGCACTTCTCTGCACAAAAAGATTATTGCACCACTAGGCAGTTATATCACCAAAAACAAACATGGGGGAGAGGACCAAAAAATGCCATTTTGGTAAGAGTTTTACCAATTAATATCAAATTGACAATATTGGCTATGAATATGTATCAGTTAGAATTTAGAAATTAGTGACGAATTAGATGGAGAATTATCGGTGCATTAGTCCCTAAAATATATTTTTCTGATAAATATACAACAACATTATTGAATAAAGGAGACCATTATTGGTGAATTTTTTCTGATAAATATACAACAACCATTATTGAATAATAAAAAACAATCAACTAGGTAATTATCTAATACTAGTGAATGATATCTGACCTGGCGCTCCACAGTAAGAGGAGTATATCCTGCCATTAGAAAGTGGCACCGAGGTGTCGGGATCAGAGAAGCAAGGAGGCCAACCAAGTCATTATTCATATATCCTGGATAACGTAACGTTGTTGTGCTTGCTGACATGACAGTAGAAACTAGAGAATTTGTTTGAGCAAAAGTGGGAGTTGTGATATGAAGTCGCTCTACAGCAATCCTATTAAGTGCGGTGTTATCAAGAACGACTACGCAATCGGCATTCAATGTCAAGCGCTTAAGGGTTAGAAGGGAATTGTATGGTTGTACCACCACATCACTGGTCTCATTTTGGTTAGGAAATACACTATAAGTCTGTACAAGTTTTTTGCTGTATCTATCATTCAGAGTCTCCAATAGATAAGAACCCATCCCTGTGTTATAGAAAAAACAATTTAGTACTAGCATATAATAATCAGCTGGGACTAGTGATTACATTAACAGACATAACTTTTCAATTCCTTTGTGAAGAATACAAATTAGTCCAAGAAAATGCTCCATAAGACAAAAGGGCTATAAAAATAAATTCAGTAACAGCCTATTTAAGAATAATAGTAGTGCCCACTGTCCAATGACCATGACAATAAGTTTCTTATCTACACCATTGGACTTCCATACATTAATCGTTTGCCATTACTGATAATCCAAGACCACCTGCATTTGCAGAATGAAGTTACCTGAGCCTGTTCCACCAGCAATTGAATGACACAGCACAAAACCTTCCAGACTATCACTGCCATCTGCCTCTCTATCAATCATGTCCATCAAATCCTCCTCATATTGCTTGCCCTAATCAAAAGAAACAAAAAACTTCAGGAACAAAAATATAGAAAGTCATTGAATGAGTCCATATTACACAAACACAAACACAAAAAGTGAGATGTTTAATTTAACAGATCAGAGCTCAAGTAAAAAAACTAAGTATGTGTAATCTTTTTAAGGTAAGGCGTGTTGATTACGTTTTGATTTTTCACATAAAAATGCTGGGACCTGATGGTATCCTGAGCATTAGAGAACTCAAAGGCACTGAGCATCAAAAGAAGCGTTAGCGCTTACCTGATGGTATCCACTTGCCCAGTTATTCCCAGCACCTCCTCCATGATCAGCTATAAATACGTTCTCATGATTGTAGAGATTCCTATATTCACCATTTTGTATTCCATTAATCACTCTAGGCTCCAAATCCATAAGCAGTGCACGTGGTATATAATGCTGGTCATCTGCTTGATAGAAAAACACATCCTTACGATCACCTCCCTGTACCATGAACATTGTTTATGCAGATAAGCTCAATATTAGTGTATAGACGACAAAAAATTTGCCAATGAGAAGACAATTTATATTACTTTCCACTGAGATTATTAGATAAAAAAGAGTCGCACATCTTCTTTGACATCTTATTAATATGTCTGCACCATTTTCCAAGAAAGTGCATGGGTGGTGACTATCAGTCATAACACAAAAAGAATTCGACAGAACTAAGGAGCTATTGTACACAGTTAATGTACATTTCCTGGCACCCAATTTTTTTTTCCAAAAAGAAAGTAGTCTGGCCCGAAGTCGTAACACCACAGGTACTGGCTTGGATTCTCAGCCTTTAACGATCGTGCATCTTAGAATAAGTGACACCGAGTAACCTAAAAGAACACGTCCCATACAGTGATATTAAATGATTAAACACCCCAAGAAACAAGAGGATGCACCAATCCAGACCCCGAGAGACAGGAAAATCGACATCGTGCGGAAAGGAGGGCTAGAAGAAGTACCAACCTGAGTAGCAAAGTCTTCGAGAATGCCGTCTTTGTTGATGCCATGCTCGAGGCAGAGCTGCTTCCAGAATTCCATTCCGATCTGGTTGCCACATTGCCCCACCTGCAGCGTAATTATTTCCCGAGGCATTTCTGTTTCACCGATCAATTGAGATGGAACTAGGGTTGCACTGAACTTTGAAACGGAAAAAAGTGAAGCAGCAGCGGATTGGGGGTTTTGGAATTCCCTTCCTTCGCTTTTTTGTTGGTATGGCGGGGTACGCAGTCTATACTCTATAGATATTAGAATTAGAGATAAATTTCGGTTGTTCCATTCAAATCAAAGTAGCGCATTCTTCAATCGATTTCGCATGGTGATGTAATTATGCTATGGTGATGTTATTAGTTGGGCTGAAAATTATTATAAAATCTATCCATATACATAAGTGACAACTCTCTTATAATATAGTGTCAAGAAAAATTGATAATCTATTCTTTCAATTTCAATTCAATTGAATTCAAATTGAATTACGAATAATAAACCATTTTGAAAAGAACTGAAACAAGAATTGTAAGATGGGTTAGAATAATGTTAGAAATATAATTGAAGTTTATTTTATTCTTTTATTGAAAATTTTCAATTCAATTTCTTCATCAAATTGTTTAAATCCAATATGCAATTCAATTTTGGATTTTTGCAAGGCACGGGTAATTGTTAATCCATGAACACGATCTATACATCTCGATCAGAAAAGAATCAAGAGAAAAAGAAAGAATCGGAATTGATCGATAGATTTCTCGGCTTAAATTTCTAGCTTATTCTATTTTGGTAGTTCGATTCTTTCCCCCGACCCCACTACTAAGAAAGATGTTCACTTCTTAAAATATCCTATATATGTAGGAGGGACAAGCTCGCGGAGCAGTCCAACTTAGATAAAGAAAACGAGAGGATAGAAAGACTGAGACGAAAAAAAACATTAAGAAGAATTATGCAACATTATTTTCTCAACATTTCCTTTAATAAGTAACTTCAATTGTTGTTATCATGAGTTTCGATTTATAAAATAATTCATTTCTAAAGGTGGGGGTTACACAATGGAGAATAGTAAAAGCAAGTAGAGGTCGTCGTAATGCTAATAAATATAAGATGGCAGCCCACTATAAGTGTTCAACTTTAAAGGCATTTTTCTAGATTTCCTATTTAGCACAATTGCATGAATGAAGACATTCTATATGGGCGGGATAATTAATTTGAAGTTTGAATTATACAAACAATGTGTCTCTGTAGCATGAGGTATTTACTAAAGATACAATTAAAGCACAAGGTAAAACATTTTCTCCTGTGAAGTAGCATACTCAGATAGGGTTTAAAACTCAGACAAAGCTATTTGAACACAACAAATTATAGGCATAAGGAAATATGAAGCGATTGAGGTTTAAAATACAATATGTACTATAACTGACAAACTAATCGAGGAGTAAGTATGAATAAGTAGAGACCTGAGTATCCTCGAAAATGTAGTGTTGATATTTGGTGCTGCCACTCCGTGCATGTAACTCCGGAGTCATGGCAACAACTTTGACAATGGCTTCCCAGCCTTTTTTTGGGGGGATGGTATGTCCGTTATAGATAGATAGTGTTCCATCTATTTTTGTAGAGTGTGGTTCCTGAATCAGATATTAGTTCCATGGTTGGTAGCAAGAATCAGATCACGAGTGAGTAAATATGGACAAAAGCAGAAACTCAAATATAGAGGCATAACATAACTTAAAAGAAGAAATAGTCAGAGTACAATTAGGGAGAAGTAACACTGCTTCATAAGCGAATCAGCATGTAGTTATACAAATGTAAATTCTCAATTACTAAAAGAATGTATAGTTGTCCTTACGCACATTGTCAGAAAAGTAATACTAAGAAAAATGCAAAAATGGTAATGAACAACATGCAGTGAACTGGGTAAAAAGGAGAAAACTATATATTTACAATCATTCATCATATAAATAAAGTGTATAGTAATATTTCCACAAATACCTCTGAGCTTTCAAGAAAAATGTCCAACTTATAATGTAAGTCCATGGATACAATGATGGAAATAATAGGAGAGGAATTGTACCTTCCTCCGCGTATGTTGTTGCAGCTTTGATTGTTACTCGTGTTTCAGATCTTCTGATTTGTGTCCCGACCTTTTTTCCCTCTAGGTGGTCAGAGAACTGAAGAAAATTAAGATTTCGTCCCTCTCGCTCAAACGTGTATAACGTCTGAATGATGAGTGTGTGTTCTATTTATGAACAGAAGACTAATATATATAGGCTTCAAGAGCCAATATTATATTAATATATGTAGTCCATTAATTTAATTATATTCCTAATGGGCTTCTACATCAATTAGCCCATAATATAATAAATTAATCTTTTGGACTACTTTTATTTATCAATTAATTGGTCCATCTAATTAATTCCAGATAAATAATATTATTAAATAATATAAAATATATTGATCTATTAATAATGATTTTTGAGAGACAATAAATAACTAGACAACTAATTGGGCCAGATCAGGGATCTAATACAAGAAATAAAGCAGGGCCTCAAATTAAATTAATTATCTACGCTCAACCCAGAGCAAAATTAATTAATAAACATAGATTCATTCCATTAGAGAATCCGTGCTGACTTACCCCTTTATCGCAAATTGAGCAAGGGCTTGTATTTTAGACTTAATCGATCCCCGTATTTAAGATAGAAATATTCGTTAATTAATTAAGCTCACTGACAGCTTAAATTAATTAACATCTTATTATGTTCCTGGGTAGTACCACTCAACCTCATTAACACGCCTGAATCAACCGGCCGGGTTTAGTGTGCTAATCCTTTCGAGTTCATCAGGGGATATTATCAACCTATTTTACTAGGATACGGTTGCAAGATACATACAACCAGCCTGAGCCACAAATAACTATTAACACCCGAGATACGTAGATCCGATCGCGATGACGTACACCATAGTAGATCAAAGTGATAGATAGCCAAATGCGCTCAGCTGAAGTCTTACCAAACTTAAGACCAGCTAAGTCACCGAGATCTTGGTTCTCCACTAAGGTCAGTTAGGAGAACACATCTCACTGTGATCCATCAAACACCACCTTAAGTGTACCAGTAAAGACAAACAGTCAAGACAAACTACTTCTTATCTAAACTGCAGCTTAAAGAGACAACTTATCCTGAAGTTGTCTCAACTGTGATAACTGTTTATATCTTGTCAGTTCAACCAATTCGTGTAGTCTTCTGTGATACTCGACACACTACACAAATCTAACTCTTATACAAGATAAATGATTGCATGTGCATATATATATATATATATATATATATATATATATATATATATATATATATATCATATAGGAGAATAAAATAGTGGTAAAGACAAAAACACATTGTATACAAGCATAAAACTATCTTCCGGTATACAAAATCCCAACATATAATACAGACAAAGGTGACTATTATAGAAGTGACATAAAAGATTGCTTCATTGCGGTATTTATAACATTACAACAAAACTATATATGGATTCCAAATAGCATAAGCCAATCACACCAAGCATGTAGGACCCAAATCATATATCAGCTAGACGTTTTATCTAACACAAACAAGTAACACGTGCAAATTATGCAATAAATTTTGTATACCAGTTTGTATATTCATCAATCACTATTTTTTTCTGGTTTGAACTTTGTAGCATTACTAAAGGAAAGAGAATTTAAGGTCTACATGTATTTTTTTCGAGGTTTCACACTTCGTATTTTTCTTCTAGACCAATACGAAATTGAGAAGCCAAAAATCAAAGTTTATCAGAAGTATGCTCTAAAATTCCTGAAAAATTAGCTTTTTATGATTATATTGGCAATAATTTTACAAGAGCTACTTACAATAACAATGATTTTTAACATAAAGATGCATAAATTTTACAATCCGGCTAAATAAGTTGTAACAATCACATGAAATTATGGTAAAAATTTAGTCTTTTTGCAAAATTGTCAAAGGAAAAAGGGATTCCAGATATAAGAACAAACCATTAAAAAATACAGCGCCTAAAAAGGAGAAGGGTCGGGAGGGGGGAAAAGGCGCAAATATTGAATAAATTTATAATATCTTGCGAAGAACAATAATACTTCAATCTTATTCTATATTGTAGTAGAATATGCATATCACCCCTTCTTTTGTCTTTTTATGTCTTTTTTAATTTAATTTGTTTCTTGAATTTTAAATTTAGCTTCATTATTAGTCAAAGATACTAAATCCGCATTTTTAGGACGGTGCATTGAATTCCATGTACTTTTAATCATACATTAACGATTTTTTTCTCTTTTATTTTCTTCTTCCTTATTTGTTTATTATCTCTTTTATTTTTAACTTTTATTGTTCTATCAATCATTTGATGATAAAAATCCTTATATTTAGGAATTAGCATTTAATTTTGTGGACTTATGAGGGTGTTTGAAAATGATTTTTTAAGTGCTTATTAACTTTTTTAATTGTTTAAGTACTTCCAATAATGTATTTGCAAAATAAAATTATGTGGTTAATTAGCTAAAATTAAGCAGTTTTAAGTACTAAAACCACGTTAAGTTAAAAGCATCAAAATATGTGTTTTTTATTGCTTAAAATTGCTAAGATTCAGGATATACATTAATTAATATTTATAATATTTTTTATGGTCTATAAATTTGAGATTTTATTTTAAACAAGTGTTTTCATTGTTTTTTTAACCAAACACCAAAAAATTAAATTCTACTACTTTAAGTTGCTTTTTATTCCTAATACCAAAAACTACCTACATTTGTTTGAAAATAACTTTTTCCAACTTTAAGCAAAAGCAAAAACAAAGTACTTATATTAAGCATTTGCAAACACCCCCTAAATAAAACGTTATCCTACAAAAATCATATACTTTAGTATTACTCTAAACTCTAATAGAAATCCTTATAACGTAGATTTAGCATTGAACTACAAAATCTTTTTGTAGAAAATTCAATGTCATCTCATTCTGGATTTGATTTGACCCATAAACTTTTCTATTTAAGTAGTGGAATGCAATTAGGTCATTTTACTCTCTACTTGGTCTGGTATTCTTATAGGGATATGAGTCAGGAGATGATTCATAGTTCTTCCTTAGGGGGAAATTGTTAGATTTTATCTAAGTGTACGAGTTAGTGGTTACGGGGGAAATTGTAGGGAGATGATTCAGTACCTCTGATTGATTGATTGATTGTTGTATATTTTAATGAGGAATTGAAGATCTCAAAACCCCTGAGTGTGTGATGAACCGACATGATGTAATAGGCTAGACATGTTTGATCTTTCTAGATTATTTTGTCTAAGATCTGTAAGGGGTAAATGTTGGACTGAACTTCAGTAGAGAAATTAAGGTTCCAGAACCCCACGTCTATCATTGGTTCAATAGAGCTTTGTCAGCAGCTGGAAGTACTCAGTAGAATATCAGCTTCAGCCGATTCAGATACAAGAGCTCAGCTGTTTGTCTTCGAGTCAGTTGCTGGAAGCACTCAGTAGAAGATCACTCTTCAGCCGACTCAAAAAGAAGACTCAATATGATCAGCCTTGATCTACTAAAGAGCTGCGACTCAGTTGCAGTCCATACGAGGAAAATCGACAACCTGACCTTTATCAGTCGGATGTCAGCAGAGGAATACTTAGTGTTCGAGGTTCAGAGGAAGTCAACTCAGCTAGAAGATTGTTGTATGTCAAGTCACACCTACCGCCATACCTCGACCAATGAGAAGCAAGCGAAGCTTACCTGCTCTGACACAAAAGCTGCTCTCACGCACATAAAGCCAACAACTCTCTACAGCGACATTCAAATTATATAGTCGTTTTCCTTGGAGTCTTGTGACACGTGGCATGGTTCCCTCCAACGGATCTATGAATGGGTCACGATAATATAAAGAGATCATCTTGAAGAGTTCAATAACGTTCAACACGAACCAATGAGGAACAGATACGCTTAAAAGCTCACGAATACTGTTGGGATGAAGATTCAATAGACATATTTATAAATTTGAAGATCCCAAAACACCTAGCTGAATGATGAACCTTCGATTTTGTAATAGCTTAGTTTGAGTTCAGCTTGTTAGGAACTCAGTAGGCTAGAGTTCAGTAGCTGCAGAGTTCAATAGAAGACCTTGCACTCAGCTGATGGACTCAGGATCGAAGAACTTAGTTGGTCAGCCGACCACAAACTGAATCTGCACAGGAATTCTTGCCCATGCACTATACTTAGAAGAACGTCAGTAGGAAGTCACTTCAGTTGAAGGTTCGAGGATTCAGAGGAAGTCAACCTTGATGTTTGACAAGTCTCACCTACCAATCTACCTCGACCAATAAGGAACCAACAACGCTTTATCTTTTCTGACAAAAGTTGCTCCCAGACTGAAAAGAGGCGTATCTCTATAGTGCACTTACTCATCAACGTTTAAATTTGAGGAGTCATTTTCCTTGTCGTTTTGACACGTAGCTAGACCCCTCTCCAACGGATCTATTCACAATCGACGACTATATAAGAGGAGAGTCTTCATGCAGAGACAACACCGGGAACCCAAGCTATCAATGCACAAAAACTCTCAACGCTTTCAATCGAAGAATCCAGTGAAGAACTAGCATTCATCGAATAACCCTTTAGTTCATCACTTAGAGTTATCCTTGTTCCCCTTCTCTTATCTAAGTGAGCCTTATTGTAATATTCATAGCTTAGAAACCCCGAGGAAGTTCACATCATTGTGAAACTGTTCTTATTGTAAGAACTTCCTCATAGTTGGAGAAGCCTCAAACTCTTTAAGTTTGAAACCCTTGTAAAAGTCACTACGACTATAAGTAGAGAATCTGTCTTGCGAACAGATCACTGAGAACTTGCTCGGTATAAGCTTCATGTTTGTATCTGTCTTGAGAACAG
The DNA here is from genome assembly GCA_028984105.1 of Lavandula angustifolia. Lineage (NCBI taxonomy): Eukaryota > Viridiplantae > Streptophyta > Magnoliopsida > Lamiales > Lamiaceae > Lavandula > Lavandula angustifolia. The sequence goes on along the minus strand of CM054816.1, from coordinate 22,142,359 downwards.
ATCACTGAGACTTGCTCAGTATAAATATAACAAGTATCCTGCTTTGGTAAGGACAGTGGACGTAGGACCCAGTGTGTCCGAACCACTTTAAAAATCTGCTGTGTTGATTTACTATTTTCTCTAACTGATCATACTGCATTAAAAATGTATTTCATCAAACTCAGTATAAAACCAGTTTTCCAACCGAGACGTTTAATTAGGCCTACACTTTCGCACACAACTCTGATGTTGGACGACTGTTCGACTGACTCAAGTCAGTAGAGCTGAACTGAGTAGAAGAACTTCTTACCCACGCGATCTGAAAGCATATCTGGCTACCTGACTCAGTTCAGTAGCAAACTCAGCTAGAGCTAACTTTCGCATTTGAGAAACGAATTTGTATTCAGGTGTATTCACCCCCCCCCACACTTGAACCACGTCTCAGGACCAACAATTGGTATCAGAGCGGTGTTCTTAACTGATCATCGTTTTCTGAAACTAGTCTATCTCGAACAAAGATCCTAGGAAAACCCATTTTCACTGCATCTTGCATCTCTTCATTGCATCCTAGATCGTATCTTTCAATGGCTGATATTTTAGGGATTAGGACGGTACCCATGTTTTCAACTGAGAACTATGCGATATGGCGAGTGAGGATGGAGGCACATTTAACCTCGCGCAGCATAACCAACGTCCTGGAGAAAGGACCTATTGTTTTGATGATCGACTCAGTCGAACTTGGATTAGACGGAGCAGAAGGTGCCAGAACCGGCCCGAAGGTCACCAAGGACAAAAGCCTCTTCACTCCCGAGGAGAAGAAACTGCATAACCTCGACCCAATTGCTCGAAATGAAATACTGATGACACTCAGTGACTCGTATCTTGGGAGAGTACATGATTGCAAGACTGCAAAGGAGCTATGGGATTCTCTCGCAGTATTGAGCCAAGGAACTCCACAGATCAAAGAAAACAAACTAGAGTTGTAGAAACTCGAGGCATTCGCTATGTTACCTGGGGAGTCCATAGATGATTTCAGTGCTCGATTCACAAACCAGATCAACATCATCAACGGACTTGAGAAAACTTTCAACAACAAGGAGACCAACACAAAGATTCTAAGGGCTCTTAGCAGGCCCAAGTGGTATTCTTTTGCTACGTGCAAACTGGAGTTAGAGCTGCAGAAACTCAAGGCATTCGCTATGCTGCCTGGGAGTCCATAGATGATTTCAGTGCTCGATTCACAAACCAAATCAACATCATCAACGGACTTGGGAAAACTTTAAGCAACAAGGAGACCAACACAAAGATTCTAAGGGCTCATAGCAGGCCCAAGTGATATTCTTTTGCTATGTGTATGAGGAGATCTGACTTGAATTCTTTTACTCCTGATTATGTGTTTTCAGAGCTAAAAGCAGAGGAGTTCGAATTCAACCTCCCACACACCCCCGGTGCTGAAGCTGAAGTGGCAATGGATCATGCTTATAAGGCATCAACTAGCACTCCCGGAGCAAGTCCCTCAGCAACAAGCCAATCAACTGGAAGCTCAGTGATAATACCTACTGCTGACAACTTGGCTGAGAAGTATGCTCTCCTTGCTGTGAAATACCAGAAGGAGAAAGAGATGTTCAGAAGGAAGATGAAAAAGGCTTCCCAAAAGTATCAAGGTAAGAGATATCATAATCGCATGAAAAGTGAAACTAAATCTCTACCTGATTGCAGAATACTGAAGCTGCTCCCATGGAACAAAAAGACATATCTAGAAGGGACGACAGAACCTCAGTATGTTACAACTGCAAAAAGCCAGGACACTTCTAGTACGAATGTCCTGAACTCTCAGCAACAGAAAGAGCTGAAAGGCAAGCCCGACGCGACAAGTTCGTAAAGAAAAGGCAAGCCTACATACATGGAGAGTTGTCCGATTGCTCAAGCGATGAGAAACTGTTCATGGAATCGTCTGATGACGATGCTGCATTCACGGTAATCGAGACAGAAGATGTTGAACCGTGTCTGATGGCCGGAGAAGAGGCTGAGGTAAATTTTGAACCCATCTTATGCCCCTCTTCACCTTGCACACACGACACAAGTTCTATTGCAGGAGAACCGCTGGATGTGGTTCTTGCGTATGAAGATCTGCTTGAAGAGCAAATCCAGATGAGCCAGCAGTTCAGCAAGACGATTCAGGAGATGGATATCCTGAAAGAAGAAAATCAGAGACTTTCAAAGAGAAGTCAGGACTCTACTGAGTATGAAGGACTTTTTCTGAGACTGAAGGAAGAGATTAACTCTCTGATGACTAAGTCTCAAGACCAAGAAGCACAGATTTCAGTACTGTCCAAAGACATCTCTGAGAAAGATACTGAAATTGCTAATCTCAAGGAGAAACTCACACAGTCCAGAACAAAATATGAAGCTCTGAGGAAGAGTGATGAAGTGTGGAGTACCTTGATGACAGAGCAATACATTGGAGCCAAGGAGAAGTTGGAGAAGCTGTTACGATCTCAAAGACCATATGCCACTAAAGAAGGACTTGGTTATACTTGTGAAGCCTCCACTTCAAGACACAAGAGCTCCACCAAGCTAACTGATAGGTTTGTCCAAAGAACAAGCAGAAGATTCAACCACCTCAGTCTAGCAACAAGAAGATGACCCATGGTTCTAGCCCCAAGACACCAAGAGCAAACTCAGGGAAAACCAAGAAGGTCAGGTGGGCCGAACAGTATGACCACCAACAGTTGACTCATCTAGCTCAGTACGGATCGTACTACTGTGAGCCAACAGTCAAAAGCCCTAAGGTTCAGAAGAAGAAGAAAGCTGAACCTCAAAAGACTAAGAAGTCAGCTACTCCAAGTTCAGTGGAGCAGATTACTGACAAAAAGGGAAAGAAGAAGTCTGAAGCCATCAGGGCTGCTAGACAAGTTTGGATCCTAAAATCTAACCATTAAGGACCCAAGCTGAACCCAAAGGGTACCTGAATCTGTTTTTGTCTTGCAGGTGCTACAGGACCCTTGGATTGTCGATAGTGGATGCTCAAGACATATGACACAACACAAGAGCCTACTGACCGACTATGTTCAGCAAGATGGAGCCATAATTGAGTTCGGTGACAACTCCGAAGGCTACACAAGGGGATACGACATACTGAAAATAGGAACTGCAATAGTTCCTAGAGTATCTTATGTTGAAGGACTTCAACATAATCTCCTTTCTGTCAGTCAATTTTGTGATAACTCCAATAAAGTGACTTTTGACGCAGGTTTTTATTATGTTCTTGATAAATCTACAGGAAAAACCATGTTATCAGGATCGCGGCGAATAAACATATATTATGCTGAATGGAATACCGTCGAACCTGAAGCTTGCCTGCTAGCGCACACGAGGTCAGATGACAAAACAACATGGCTGTGGCACAGACGACTGAGTCATCTGAACTTCAAGACAATGAACAAGCTAGCACGTGATGCTAAAGTCAGAGGACTGCCCAATGAAGTGTTTAAAAGACATACAAATTGTGAAGCAGGTCTGAAGGGGAAGCAAACAAAGTCAAGCAATCCGCCAATTCCGTCACCTTCCACTGATGGAATCCTTCAACTGCTGCACATGGACTTATTTGGGCTAGTCAATCCAGTGACGATCAGTGGAAAGAAATACGCTCTTGTAGTCATTGATGACTATTCAATATATAATTGGGTGATATTCATCGCCAATAAATCTGACGTCGAACTTGAGCTGCCGAAACTACTGAAGCGGCTGAGCTCGAGAAAGATATCAAGATTCAAAGGATACGCTCAGATCATGGAACTGAGTTTCTGAACTCGATGGTGAAAGACTTCTATGAAGCTGAAGGCATTGAACACGAAACCTCCGCGGCACGTACGCCTCAGCAGAACGGACTTGCTGAAAGGAAAAACAGGACTCTTAAAGAAGCAGCAAGGACGTTGCTCGCAGATTCAGGTCTACCATTGAAGTTCTGGGCAAAGGCTACTGACACTGCCCCTGCTATACTCAGAACCGGTCTCTATTGACTCAGATGCACTTGAAGACGCCTTACGAACTATGGAAAGGGAGAACTCCTTCTATTTCGCATTTCCATATTTTTGGTTGTCCGTGCTTTATCCACAATAACGGAAATGACCAGTTAAAGGTCTTTGATAGCAAGTCAGACCAAGGAGTTTTCTTAGGATACCCCTTTGCGTGGAGGAAAACCCTCATGTTGTATTTGATGAATTACTTCTGAGTTCAGGAAGTCAAACTCTCAGCCAGAAGCTGAAGAGGTCAGGAGCAAGCTACAAGATCTAAGCTTAAAAGACAACACTGAAAAGATCCAGCATTGTTGGGATGATGATTCAGATGATGAAGTTCAGAATCAACCAACAAGCAGTGTAGGTGAGGAGATTGATTATACCAAACAGGATCAATCCCAGGTAATTCAGGTCGATGAGGAAACCCAAGTGGTAATTGAGACCCTACTGGGAATAACAACTCAGGGGGAACTATCAATGTTCCTGAGCTAAATGCCCCTGAACCTGGTGACTCAAAGACCAAACCCTTGTTAAGTAATTGCTTCAAACACATAATAGTACAACTGAAATTCCTAATACTCCTACTGTCTGTGTTGAACCAGTTCCAGATGAAGTAACAAGACGTCGTCATCGCTCGTGGTTAGACGCTCATTCTTCAGATCTTATTATTGGAGATCCCTCAGCTAGTGTTAAGACAAGATCCAGATTCTGTCAAGGAGAAAGTGTTTTATACTCCTGTTTCTTGTCGACTGAAGAACCTCAGATAATTGAGGATGCGCTGAATGATGCTGATTGGATCACCGCCATGCAAGAAGAGCTGAATAAGTTCACGCAAAACGATGAATGTGAGCTTGTTGACAGACTTAGACATCAACACGTGATATGAACGGAGTGGATCTTCAAGAACAAGCGTGATGAAAACAACGTCATTGTTAGGAATAAAGCTTGACTCCTTGCCAAAGGATATTGTCAATCTGAAGGAATAGATTTTGACGAAACATTCGCCCCAGTCGCAAGATTGGAAGCCATTCGTCTATTCCTAGCCTATGCAACACATCAGCAGTTCGCAATCTATCAGATGGATGTGAAGTCAGCTTTCCTGAACGGCGTGCTGAAGGAAGAAGTCTATGTAGAATAACCACCCGGCTTTCAGCAGGGACATCAGGTTTACAGACTTAAGAAAACTTTGTATGGGTTAAAACAAGCACCCAGGGCTTGGTGCGATACCCTCTCAGACTTTCTACTTCATAAAGGTTTTCAGAAAGGAACAATGGATCGCACCCTATTCAGTATCAAGTCAGGAGAAGACATTCTACTGGTGCAGATCTACGTGAACGACATCATCTTTGGATCAAGGAATCTGACTATGTGTCAGAAATTCGAGCAGATGATGAAAGAGAAATTTGAAATGTCGATGATGGGAGAGATGAACTATTTCCTTGGACTTCAAGTCAAACAATCAAAGAAGGGAATATTCATTAATCAAGCCAAATACACAAGAGATCTCTTCAAGAAAGTCGGCTGCGAATCCAGCAAGTCAGTAAAGATACCCATGAACACCAATCTCAAGATTGATCTTGACAAAGAGGGAGTATCTGTTAACTCAACTGACTATCGTGCTATGTTGGTCCCGAGTGTACGGTCAGGTGTAGAGGGGGGGGGGTGAATACTCCTGATTCGATTTCTCAATTTCGAACTTGAACAGTCCTATTCAGGATGGTGTGCATGCAAAGCTTGATTCGGCGAGACCGGACAAGCTGTTACGAATCGAGTAAAAGGCTAAAAGAGTCTTGACTCGGGTGAGATACGCTAGCGACTAGGTCGGATTCAGTATCGTTCGGTGAGAGTTCGGTGTGCGGAATTGTGTAGGCCCCAAATCAATTTTTTGTGAGAAAACGTTTTAAGTCTCGGTTCGGTAGATTTAAAAGTTCGGTATCTTTGAGACAGTTGATTGATTTAAATATGATGTTCGGTATGAATAGTAAAATCAATGCAACGATTAAGAAAGCGATAAGAGACACGGGATTTTTAAAGTGGTTCGGATATCGCTCAAATCCTACGTCCACTGTCCCGAATGATCGGGAGGCTATTTATTATCCGAGTTAGTCTCGGTCGGCTTGCACACCGGGCAAAGCCGCGTCTTGGTTTTTTTTATGCGATCCAAGTCTCGGTTTACAACACTATCAAACTTAAAGTGTTTGACAAACTTCTCCAACGAGTGAAGGAGTCCTTATACAATAAGGATTGGGTTCAAATGTGAACTCCTTCGTCTAAGCTATGGATATAACAAGTGAGCTTAGGGTTAGAGGGATAAGGAACGAGAATGTAGCTATCTAGAGCGACGAACAGTGAGGATTTAGCTATAGGTTCGTGTCAATCGCTTGGATGCTAGAAGCTTATGTCGGTTCGGCTTGGTTCCTTTTGAAATTTGGATGTAGTCTTTCGCCGGAGATAACTCGGTTGTTTCTTGCGGAGGACTTAGTCGTTAATTTCGCTCGTTTGAATGCTTTCTCGTGTTCTAGGCGCGCATTCTCTTTTAAATCTTGAATGATCCCTCTATTTATAGAGCGAGAGATTGAAATAGATCCGTTGGAGACGATCTTCTTCTCTCTCTCTCTTTTTGGTAGCAAACGGCTCTTTTGGTGTAGGTAACGGTGTACTTTCCCACCTTTTTAGGTAAAAGGTTGACTGCGGCTTTAGCGGTGAGAAGACACGTGTATGTTTGTCATTCGTTGAGGTGAATGAAGTGGTTGAGACAAAGCACAAACTTCGAGACGCATGAAGGCGACTTCTCTCTTCCTCGTACATGACAATGCCGATTCTCTTTCAAAAGATTCGACGATCCCGAAGACTATGCGCCGTTCTTGAGTCGACCTTGTATTCGGTAGATAGCCGCTGAGATAAGTCTACGAAGATCAGCTACGAGTTCGGTGAACTACTCTGCTGAGTTCGGTTCAACCGACTCTCTCGCATATCTTGCTCCTGCTTGAGTCCAATATCACTGAGTCTTTCGATATCTTGCTCCGCTGAGTCCGGTATCACCGAGTCTTACATGCTTGTGCTTTGAGGCAAATAAGCTGCGAGCGCCTTGACCGAGAGCGAGAGTGTCTACCGAGTCCGAAACCTCGGAGACAAATACAAATACAAAGGAATGGTTCACCAATCGGATAGGGTTTTGGGATCTTCAAATCTTCTCAACGAGTTCGAGCACGAGGCTACGAGCATGATTTAGTATGGAAGATAAGAGTCATTTCCCACAAGTATGGTCATGCTTGAGGATTGAATCATCACCCAACAATTTCCCCCTATTTGATGATGCCAAAACCTATCATCTATGTCCTATCAACTATGCTTAAACACTAACTTACTCGAGAACGAGCTCCTTACAAATATTACAAGTAGAATCGGTGGAGTTGTGCGGTAAGTGCTAGACTACGAGGGAGACAGGGCGGAACAATTTTCCCTTTTTCAATAATTCCCCCATGCAACAATTTTCCTTAAGAGAAATAATAACTCTCCAGAAAGTCTAGTCTATCGGAGATCTAACCGAGCAAAAAGCCGACAAGTAAATAATCAACGTGTGTGTCGGTAATCACTTCGGTGATTACGAGTGTTAAAGCATAAAGCAAACACGGCTATTTAGACAACAAGTAGTTGTCGAGCCAAAAGAAGATTTGTATATATATAATACACGGTTCAAGTACATTACAAATCTTGCTAAGCTAAAAGAAGAACTAAGAGGGAGAACCCTTAAAGCTGCTGAATCCTATTCATGAAACCTTGGGATTTATCTTCGGGCGGTGGAACTCCATACATTACGAACGTGTTCTTCCTCGGCCCCGGATATTCGGCGAAGTCTGTTGGATCATCTTGTTCTAGTCCTACGTTCAACGCAGCATTCTTCACTTCTTGTTCAATCATTCCGAGATGTCTTGAGTCGTCTTGTCTTACGGGTGGAGGAATGATCCTTGCTTCGAGGAACTCGACTACTACCCCTTCGATTCTTGCTCTGTGCATATATGGGTAAAGATCGAGGTTCGGTAATGGTCATCCACTCGACATAGGCATCGGCCTTAGAGCATTTCGAGGCCGAATCGCCGGAAATAATTTCTCTTGATAAACTCTATCTTGGCCGATTCCCATCTCTCGATTGAACCGAATAGGCATCCATTACGTCGATCTTGGCCATCTATGTGTTTTCGGATCGTTTGGCTTCTTGAACCTTACGTATTGATAAGGAATGTCGGCTTTCGAAGGAATTCTCGGCTGGCCTCTTGTTCGATGCGTTTCTTGAGTGCCTCAAGTGCGCCAAATGTATCCTCCGTGCGGCGGCCTCTATCCGTCTAGCTTCCTCTCCTCCGTAGAGATATCTATCCATTCGAGCAAATATTTCTTCAATTTACGCATCTTGCTCTTGAGGCTTTTGAGGAGCTTGTTCGATTCGGCGGGGTACTAGATCTAGATTTGGATGTACCACCGCCTTTCGGTATTCTTCTTCTTTGCTCCTTTTCTTTTTCTCTGTCCTCTTCATCTCGTTATGATGAGCTTTCTCGGAGCGATCTAGCGGTTCTCTTTCCTCCTCTGGATGGAGCTTTAGTCTTTCCTTTGGCGAGGCTTAGACTTTGGCTTGTTAGGCGCCTCGGCCACGCAATTTCTGCGGCCGCTTCTCATCCGCAGCTATTTGGGCTTCCTCCTCGGCAGATATGTATCTTAATCTCTTTCTTTGGAGGGGTTGGAATTTTAAGCTTTTGTTTGCCCTTACCTTCTTGAAGCGGTGGTGGAATGGGAGCTTCTTCTTCTTCGAGTCCTCCACCGCCTTGTTCGGCGTACTCGGCAACCTCCTTAATAATGTCTTTGGGAGTGCGGGATGTCCGAGTAGTCTGCTGGGGTCCTGAGCCACTTGGGCCGGTTTTAGGCTGTGCTCGCGGCCGAAACACCACGGGCCTCACCCTTACGAGACCGAGTTTGAGGCGGCTTCTCGGTACTCTTCTTTCCTTCCCTTTTTCCTTCACTTTCCCCCTTTTTGGCATCATCAATGAGCAGGGGTAGGGACTAGGGACCGACTTCTTGATTTTTGTAGGAGGTTGACGGCTCATCGAGACGATCGTGGAGCTTAGTCGGAGCCTCATGCAACTCGTTCCTCTCCATGGTAAGGTGTTCCTTGTATCTGCTTGTGAGAGAGGTCAGTTGCTTCCTTGAAGTCTTTCGGCTTCTCGGTGATCTTGTCTTCCAAGGCCAGTTGGATATTCTCGAGTCTTTGTTCGGTGGCCTCGGATTGTTCGGTGATAGCGTCGGTATGAGCCGTTTAGAGGCCAAAAATTCATCCGGTAGCTTGGCTTGGCTCTCTGAAAGATCTTGAGTTGAGCTTCGAATTTGACTTCTGGCTTGAGCCAACGCTTCGAAATAAGCGTGGAAACATCGGGGGCGGGCGATGAAGAGACGAGAGGACTTCGCCATTCGAATTTCTTTAGTCGTGGCTTGAGCGATGCTGCTTCCATGTCCTATGGATAGCCTTCGCAAGATCTCGATTTTTGATCCCCTTGGGCGGTTAAGGCTTTGGCCGGCTGAGCGAGATACGCTTTGCGGTCAGGCTGGCGGGCGCCGAAAGTCGGCTACGGCCAGAGGCGAGCGGGCTCTGCGAGGACGAAGCACCAACCTTGGACTTCTCGGGACCAAGGATGCGAGAGGTGGGGGCAGTTTCGGTATGGGTATCCTTGTCCCCCGGATGTCCCTCATCGGGCTTTCCGGGGCACGAATCACTGGGTGGGTCGTCATGGTCGACCCATTCGAGGGTCTTTGGGCCGGAGCGTGCTTGTCGATCATGAATCATGGCCGGCATTGCGGCCCTCGGATTGTCCATTGAGCTGAGGTCTTCGGGCTACGAATAGCCTATCTCCTCTCTCGGTCTCAATTCCTCTTCATGCACTTGCGACGGGAGTAGTGTAGGACAAGGCGCGTAGACGAGGCCACTCCCGATGTCGCGGCAACATGTGGAGCCTTCTTTGTTTTGGCGATGAGCAACAAGTCCGAGTAGTCGGCAAGCTCCGGAACTAGTTGTAGAATTTCTCGGGATGCTCTGGATATAATCACTGAAGCTTCCATCCCGATTGATTCACCTTCGAGATGCGTCTCGAGACTCCAAGTCCATGTGTGAAGTCTGCTCTTCGGTTGGAGGGACGGGCGAGTGGAGGGACGAGAAGGGGCGTCCCAGGCGGCCGAATATCTGCGCTACGAGCTGCGGAAGCATCCCCTTGGTCCTTTTCGGTGGAAACAATCTTTTCCATCGGCGAGTCTTCTCGGAAGACTCGGACTCATCAACAGTTTGCATGGGGTGAGTAGTCTTCTCGGGGAGCACGTTCGGCGGGCACTTGTGGAACCTCCTCGATGGCGGCACCTCAACGGCTTTCTTCGGTTTCTTTGCCGGTGCCTTAGGAGTTTTAGCGGGAGGAGTTCTTTTCTTTGTAGGCGTAGCCTCTTGAGACTTTGATTTTGGAGAGGCTGGCGAGGGTCCCGACCCTATCTGGCGAAGGCTTTGTCTTGTTGTGAAATCCGACCTTCTTCACATTGAAGTACTCCTTGTCACTTGTAGGTGATAGGCTCAGATCCACATAAATCTTCGATCATGATGGACAGTTTGAGTCCATACAACAATTTGCCCTTTGCGCTCAGCGTGTTCGATGCTTTGTCGAACTTAGCAGGCTGAGCCATGAATTCTCGGAGAAAGAACTCTGTCCAATTTATCTAGGCTCGGTCGTATATGGCCATCATTATCGAATCTTAGGCCTCGACACACTGGTCAAGCGACCACCTTGGCTTGTCGGTAGGCTGCGTCACTATATAGGCAAGTGCCACGAGCGAGGCACCATCTTTGTTCTTTGGAAAGGCAGCTCTGAATGTAGTGGGCTTTCCACAGAAGACGGTAAGGTATTCGTCAACTTGGTCGTCTCTGTACCCGACTGTACTGGTCCCTTCGGAGGGCAGATCAAAACTCCGCTTCAAGGCATCCTTGATGGACATTTGCTTCAGCTCCATAGTGGCGTTTTGGATAGAATGGGCAACGAATCTCGCCACTATATCTCCGGGACACGGTGTACGAATTCAAGTACGGCTACGCAACTTTGTCTCGGGAGGAAGAACGAAGGCCTCCTAGACAGAAATTTCTCCGGCCACGACTCGCGCAGAGCCGAGAAGATCTCATCCATATACTCCGGATCGCATGAATAGAAATCAATGGTGGGTTCAAACCACACGCGATCCTTCTCCAAAATGTTTCGCATATCTGCTTTGGAGATATCATAGAGATATTGGTTTCCGCCATTGTACTGTGACAAGAAATGAATCGGTACTATTTTTGGATAGAACAATGCTTGTGCAATGCGATCTTGAAACATATAACAAATACATTAACGAGATATAAGCATACCCAATGGATAAAATTCGAGATAAGATTGAGAGTGTAATAGCAAGTAAGGATTGCGAATGCGAGATCTCGGATTTTTCGGAATTTGAAAGTTATGAAGTATGCTAATGGCGGTTCTTAAGATTTGATCGAATATATATCAACTATGAAGGTGAACGGTTTTCGATCGAAGGCTGAATGTAAACTTGCTTTATGATATGGACGGTTAAGATTAGAAGTTAAAACAATAGGCAATGATCACAAAAAGGCACCTAAGTCAAAGCTAGTTGTAAAATAGCCTAAGTAGTAACTGTGAAAAGACATGCATTAAATGCGTGCGAGTTCGACAAGCTTATGTATGGAATGTCGTGCAATAAATGTGAGTCGTTAATAATAAAGACAAACCAAAAGATATTAATGTCATGTTGAATCTTTGCCATAAATGCAAAATGCTGTAGTATTAAATTACTACGAGTAGAGATACGCAAACCCGTCGGTGAACATAGTAGTCGGTGATACCTCGTGTAGATGGTTTTTCGAATCTCTATGTCTTGAACTTACTCGATGCGAGAGTGATCATTCCCCCTCACTTGGAATGTTCCTCTCCCGAAACCTTATTACCGACTAGGGTCGGTAGGGTCCAGCAGACCTAGCTCTACTGAAAGTTCTGCGAATGCGGATTCGGCTAGAGGCTTAGTCGGCATATCGGCCCTTTGCTTGTCGGTATGGATCTTTTCCATTCGATATCCTTCTTTTCGACATGGTCACGAATGAAGTGATGTCGATGTCCACGTGCTTGCATCTTGTGTGAAGAACGAGGATTACGAGTGATTGCAATAGCACTGTACTTGTCGCGAGAAAATCGGCACTTCATTACGAATGACGTCATAGTCTCTCGGTTCTTTGTCTCGGCCCAAAGGATGCGGGCGCAACAACTTCCGGCAGCCATGTATTCGGCTTCGGTAGTCGGCGTGGCCACCGAGTGCTTGTTTCTTTGAAAACCATGAGATCGGCTTTTCGCCAAGGAACCGACATGTTCCCGAAGTTGATTTTCGGTCGATTCTACATCCTGCATAGTCGGCATCGAGAATAACCGGTTAGTTCAATATTATCATCGTTGGATACCATAAACCCATGTCGGGTGTTCCTCGTAGATAGCGGAGAATCTTCTTTCTTGAGTCCATATGACTACGCTTGGGATTCGCCCGAAATCGAGCACTGAACCTACTACGGCATAAGTTATGTCAAGACGAGTAGTCCGTTAGATATAATAAAGAACCAATTATAGCACGGTATTCGGTTTGGTCTCTCGATACTCCCTCTTTATCAAGATCTATCTTCATATTCGTGTTCATCGGGATCTTGATAGGTTTGCTCGGATGTGCGGCCGAATCTTTTGATGAGGTCTCGAGTGTATTTGCCTTGGTTGATGAATGTTCCCTTCTCGGTTGCTTGACTTGAAAACCAAGGAAGTAGTTCATTTCACCCATCATCGACATCTCGAACTTATCCTTCATCATCTTTTCAAATTGTTTGACACATGATGACATTCTTCGAACCGAAGATAATGTCATCCACGTAGATCTGCACAAGTAATAAGTCTTCTTCCGGTCGAATGCTTGAATAGAGTGCGGTCTCTTGTACCTTTACGAAAACCTTTACGAAGAAGAAACTCGGGACGAGGGTATCGTACCAAGCCACGGGTGCTTGTTTTAACCCGTACTGAGCCTTTACGAGTCCATATACTTGATGTCCCCTGCTGAAAGCCGGGCGGTTGTTCCACATAGACTTCTTCTTTCGGCACGCCATTCGAGAACGCAGACTTCACATCCATTTGATAAACTACGAATCTTTGATGTGTTGCGTAGGCTAGGAATAGTCTAATTGCCTCCAATCTTGCAAGCTGGAGCGAATGTCTCATCGAAATCTATCCCTTCGGCAGCGGTAGCCTTTAGCCACGAGTCTTGCTTTGTTCCTTACTATAACGTTGTTTTCATCTCGCTTGTTTTTGAAGACCCATTTGGTTCCTATGACATGTTGATCTTTGGGGTGCGTCTACAAGCTCCCATACGTCGTTTCTCGTGAACCGATTTAGCTCTTCTGCATAGCAATGATCCGGTCGGCATCTTTAAGTGCATCCTCAATATTACGAGGCTCTTGGTAGACAAGAAGCGGGAAAATAATGCGCTTTCTCCTTGTGAGAATCTGGATCTTGTCTTGACATGTCTTTGAAGGATCTCCAATTATAAGATCGGCGGTGTGAGCATCTAGCCACGATCTACGATGTTTTAACTCTTCATCGAAATTTGTTCAACACGAGATAGTAGGTGAGTTAGGCATTTCGGTTGTACTATTACGAGATTGAAATAATTCGGTAACAAGAGTATGATCTATGAGTCACCGGGTTCGGGGGCATTCGGCTCGGGAACATTACTAGGCGTTCCCCACGAGTTGTTATTCTCGGTAGTGTTGGTCTCGATTACCTCTACGGTTTCCTCATCGACCTGAGTTACACGGGATTGATTACGTTCGGGAGAATCAATGCGCTCGGCTACTTGCTCGGTGGTTGAGATTCGGTAGATTTGTCTTCGGTTTCTTCGTACGAATCATCATCCCAACATAGGCTGGATCTTTTCGATTTGTCTTTTAAGCTTAGATCCCGTAGGCGCTCTTGATGTCCTCGGATTCGGAATTTGAGTTATTGCTCCTGTCTTCGGTAGCAAACTCATTAAAGACAACATGAGGGCTTTCCTCCATGCAAAGAGTCAGATAGTTGAATACTACGAAAGCTTTGCGACCGAGAGTATCCTAAGAATACTCCACGATCGACTTGCTATCAAAAGTCTTCGGTGATCTTTCCCATTATTGTGGATAAAGCATGAACAACCAAAAATATGGAAATAAGATAGAGAAGGCTTCCTGTCGTTCCATAGTTCATTTGGTGTTCTCTTATGTTGCTTTGTCGGTAGAGATCTATTACGAGTATAACAAGCGTATCGGTAGCTTACGCCCGAGAATTTGGTTGGGAGTCACGAGTGCGAGTAGAGTCCTAGTTGCCTCTTTTAGAGTTACGTTCTTTCGTTCGGCAACTCCATTACTGGCGAGGTGTGCGTGTAGCTGAAGTCTCATGCTCTATTCATACGCTTTGCGGGAACTCCTTACCATGGAATTAAGGAACTCGGTTCCTGCTGTACGAACGTATTTTTCGATCTTGGTGTTCTTTTCGACACGAGCTTTTTCGAAGCGTTGGTAACTCTGTTTTGACGTCGAGACTTGTTGGCAATGAATATGACCCATGTGTAGCGCGAGTAGTCATCTATGACCACTAATGCGTATTTTTACGCCTCGATCGTCTTTGGGGAGGCTTGGACCGAACAAATCCGTATGTAGCGGTGAAGGATTCCATCCGTGGAAGGCGATGGAGGCCCGGAGGATTTTGATTCCTTGTTTGCTTTCCCTTCGGACATGCTTCACACCGAGTGTCTTTGCTTGAATACTTCATTCGGCGGTCCCCTTGCTAGAGTGTTTCTTGCAAGCTTGTTGAGCGTCTTAAAGTTGAGATGGCTGAGTCTTACGTGCCATAGCCACCCCGTGCGGTTGTCATTCTTCGCCCGATAAGCAAGCTTCGAGGTTGGTGAGTTCCGGTCGGCCAGCATATATGTTCTTTCTGCGCGAACACGATAACTGCTTGTTTTCCCTGTGGATTTATCAATAACATCACGAAACCGGCGTCAAAAATCACTCTATTTGAGTTATCACAAAATTGACTAACGAGAGAGAAGATTATCTTTGAAGTCCTTCAATATATGATACTCTTGGAACTTTGGCGGTTCCTATGCTGAGTGTCCCATATCCTCTCGTGTAGCCTTTGGCATTATCTCCAAACTTCATTGCGGGTCCTTCTTCGGTGATATAATTCTTGCGAGACTCCTTTGGTATGTCATGTGTCTTGAGCATCCATTTGTCCACATACCGTAGGTCTTTACACACGCAAAAGCGAGAATTATATTCGGGTACCCTTTATTTTTGATTTTGGGTCCTTAGATGTTAGTTTTCATAACCCCAAATCTGTCCTAACAACCTGGTGGTTTCGGGCATTTTCTTTCCACTAGAGTCGACATATCGACCCTTTGGGTGGTCAAAGGTGACTTCGAGGCTTCGAGGTTCGGGAGTCCGATCTTCGAGTTGGTGGGACTGCGACCTTAGCCTTACGTGTGGCTTTCCTTTTCTTCGACATTTGGAGCCTCTTCGACTATAGGTTCATAATAGTATAACCCATGCGAGCTGGATGTGTCGGCTTTGGAGGTCCATCTTGATACGCCAATTTTAATTTCTTTGGTTCCCCCTTGGCTTGTCTTTGGGGTTTCTTGGCACGATCTTCTTGTCGAGAATGCGACGTGTGGGATGAGGTGCTTTCATCTTACGTTTGTTCTTTGCTAGGGGGTTCGGTATATTTGCGTTCATAGTCTCCCCTCGAACAAATCTATCGGCAAGCCGTACTACGAGTGTCTTGGGGCGAGATGTGGAAGCTCCTGGGCTGAATCCAAGTCCTTCCTTGCGGTGCTTTGACTTATTGCATGCTAGGATAGCCTCTAATTTCTTTTCGGCACCCATGTACCTCTCGGTCATCAAGCTCCTCCAGACATCATCACTCTTCTTCGGTGTGTCGTGCTCGGTCCGAAGTCCCGACATTTCTTGCTTCGGCAGACTTAGTTCGATATCTTTACGAGTCAAGTCATTGGTCAAAAGCGAAATCCGATCTTCTTGATGCTTGAGACTTGGCCATCGAGAGAGTTTATTTCCTCCCCGAGTCTCAACACAAGTCCTTCGGCCTCGGTAGCGGCGACTCTCTGAGAAAGTCTCCGATTTTCTACTTTCGGGGTATCCGACTCCCGAAGAGTCTTCTTTGCGAGCTGCGAGACTCATCCCGAATTTGTTCGTCGAGCAGTTCTTCGTATGCGGTTGCGACGTCCAAATTCTCATGCACACTTTGAAATAGTGTCGTGTGTGCGGTGTGAAGAGAAGTTAAGTGGTTCATGAGAATTTACCTCATCCTCTTCGCTCTGCCATCATGCACTTTTCGGTGATTCTTCGACTTCAAGCTCTAAGGCCATGAAAGTTTGCTTCATCGTCCGATGAATCCATAAAAGAGTCGACCTCTTAGAGTCATCACGAGATTTCACCGGCTATGTAGGATTGTCTTTTACGGGCGAATTTCTCTCTCCTTGCCTTACGTGCTGCGCGTTCGGCACTGCGAGCTCGGGACAATCATGCGATAATGTCCCGGCTTCTTGCGGTTGTAACAAGCGATGACTCTTTCTTCTTTGCTTTCGCTATTCTTTGATGGTTACGAGTCGTCTTTCTTTACGCATTCGGAAGATTATGAGTCGGGAGTGTGTTTCGACATATAATTTGACTTACCTTTCGTTTCCCGATAGGCTTTAGTCACTTTTCTGCGTCGCTCCTTCTCCTTCGATACTTTACGGCGACGGCGCATACTTACGAGCGAGACTTCCTTCTTGTAGATCATTGAGTGAAGGTTCGGTCTTACTCGTCGTTTTGCTCGTTCTTTGGAGATCTTTGTCTTGGTGATGCTTTGAAAGCATGGTCGATTTTGTGTCGGCTTCGGCTCTGCTTTCTTTGAGGTGCGTCGAACTCAAACTCCTGCCTTTGTAGTTACGAAAAGATATGGTCGGGAGACACATCATCTAAGTCGGGAATGTCGCAATAGAGTGGCAAAAGGTGTCCGGTGTCCGTCGGCGGTGCCCTCGAGAATCTTCGATTCATCTCTCGGTTCTTTGAATGTCTTTCCCGGCCCATTGATAGAGTTCATCGGGTTGGTAAATCGGCGTTCGAATCTTCGATTTTGTCACCGGCGCATGAGAGACAAGCTTTCCGGCTTTTGGAGTTCAGTGCTAATTTGTTGGCTTTAATCTTACGAGTCCCTCGACTCGGTAGCGCAAAGCATCCCGAGTTCTTTAGCGGTCTTGCATTCACGAACCACGCCAAGATAAGAATCACTAAGAGTGGTCGGTATGGCGTTTACGGCAACACGGTCTAAGTTGTGAAGCATCTTCTCCTCGGGGAGTGAAGAGACTTGTCTTTGGGAATCTTCTTCCCGGTCACCATTCCTCCTCCTTGAGCTTGGTCTGAGTCACGACACTATCAATCATAGGAGCGATAGGTCCATCTTCAAGCACTTCGGTCATCTTGTCATGGAGGGATGTCGGATGTGCTTCCATTCGACTCGCCATACTCCGTAATTCTCCACCGAGAACAAGGGTACCATCCTTATACGACATATCGGCCATGAAGAATATAGATATGAATGTAGAGTGATATGCGGTGAAAAGCGTTTTCCCTCGGATCCGTTCGAATAGACCAGTCTCAAAGATAACAAGAGTCAAAGAACTCCTGCTCCGATACCAATTGTTGGTCCGAGTGTACGATCGGGTGTAGAGGGGGGGGGTGAATACACGATTCGATTTCTCAATTTCGAACTTGAGCAGTCCTATTCGGGATGGTGTGCATGCGAAAGCTTGATTCGGCGGACCGGACAAGCTGTTACGAATCGAGTAAAAGGCTAAAAAATCTGCGGCTCGGTGAGATGCGCTAGCGGCTAGGTCGAATTCGGTATCGTTCGGTGAGAGTTCGGTGTGCGGAATTGTGTAGGCCCCAAATCAATTTTTTGTGAGAAAACGTTTTAAGTCTCGGTTCGGTAGATTTAAAAGTTCGGTATCTTTGAGGCAGTTGATTGATTTAAATATGATGTTCGGTATGAATAGTAAAATCAATGCACGATTAAGAAAGCGATAAGAGACACGGGATTTTTAAAGTGGTTCGGATATCGCTCAAATCCTACGTCCACTGTCCCGAATGATCGGGGAGGCTATTTATTATCTGAGTTAGTCTCGGTCGGCTTGCACCTTGGGCAAAGCCGCGTCTTGGTTTTTATGCGATCCGAGTCTCGGTTTACAACACTATCAAACTTAAAGTGTTTGACAAACTTCTCCAACGAGTGAAGGAGTCCTTATACTGATAAGGATTGGGTTCAAATGTGAACTCCTTCATCTAAGCTATGGATATAACAAGTGAGCTTAGGGTTAGAGGGATAAGGAACGAGAATGTAGCTATCTAGAGCGACGAGCAGTGAGGATTTAGCTATAGGTTCGTGTCGATCGCTTGGATGCTAGAAGCTTATGTCGGTTCGGCTTGGTTCCTTTTGAAATTTGGATGTAGTCTTTCGCCGGAGATAACTCGGTTGTTTCTTGCGGAGGACTTAGTCGTTAATTTCGCTCGTTTGAATGCTTTCTCGTGTTCTAGGCGCGCATTCTCTTTTAAATCTTGAATGATCCCTCTATTTATAGAGCGAGAGATTGAAATAGATCCGTTGGAGACGATCTTCTTCTCTCTCTCTCTTTTTGGTAGCAAACGGCTCTTTTGGTGTAGGTAACGAGTGTACTTTCCCACCTTTTTAGGTAAAAGGTTGGTTGCGGCTTTAGCGGGTGAGAAGACACGTGTATGTTTGTCATTCGTTGAGGTGAATGAAGTGGTTGAGGACGGCACAAACTTCGAGACGGGCGAAGGCGACTTCTCTCTTCCTCGTACATGACAATGCTTGATTCTCTTTCAAAAGATTCGGCGGGTCCACGAAGACTATCTGCCGTTCTTTGAGTCGACCTTGTATTCGGTAGATAGGCTGGCGAGATAAGTCTGCGAAGATCGGCTACGAGTTCGGTGAACTACTCCTGTGAGTTCGGTTCAGCGACTCTCTCGGTATCTTGCTCTGCTTGAGTCCAATATCCTGAGTCTTTCGGTATCTTTGCTCCTGTTGAGTCCGGTATCACTGAGTCTTTACTTGGTCTTTGAGGCGAAATAAGCTGCGGCGCCTTGACCGGAGCGAGTGTCTGCGAGTGCGAAACCTCGGAGACAAATACAAATACAAAGGAATGGTTCACCAATCGAGATAGGGTTTTGGGATCTTCAAATCTTCTCAACGGTTCGAGCACGAGGCTGCGAGCATGATTTAGTATGGAAGATAAGAGTCATTTCCCACAAGTATGGTCATGCTTGAGGATTGAATCATCACCCAACATGCTATTTTTGGTTCTTTATTATATCTTACAGAGAGCAGACCACCTGACATAACTTACGTTGTAGGTGTATGCGCGAGATTTCAGGCGAATCCCAAGAAGAGCCATACAGATTCAGCGAACAGAATTCTTCATTACTTAAGGGGAACACCTGATGTTGGATTATGGTATCCTGCTGATGATAACCTTGAAGTAACTGGTTATTCTGATGCTGACTATGCAGGTTATCGAATCGACAAAAAGTTAACCTCTGGAACTTGTCAGTTCCTCGGTAGCAAGCTCATATCGTGGTTTTCGAAGAAACAACACTCAGTAGCAACGTCCACTACTAAAGCTGACTATATGGCTGCCGGAAGCTGTTGCGCACAAATATTGTGGCTTCGACAACAACTGAGAGACTACGACATTCATCAAGATGAAGTGCCGATCTACTGTGACAGTACCAGTTGCTATTGCAATCACTCAGATCCCAGTTCTACATACAAGGTGCAAGCACGTGGACATCCATCATCACTTCATCAGAGATCATGTCGAGAAAAAGGATATCAGAATGGAGAAGATCTACACTGATAAGCAAAGAGCTGATATCCTGACCAAACCTCTAGCTGAGACCAGATTCAACGATCTCTCACTAGAACTAGGTCTTTTGGATCCTAGTGATACGATTCAGTAAATGGTCCAGGAAGTACTGAGTAAGGGGGAACTTACTTTCAGTACAGCTGAAATACTCAGTCTCATCAAACGTGGTATCAGCTGACTATGATGTTCAGCTGACAGGTTATGAGTATTAAATTCAGCATTTGGTGATTCAGCATGTCATAGCATTTATTTCTCGCCTTTAATGTTCATCGTACTGCATTGAGTATGTCATTTTCATTAAACTCATGACATTCCATAAAACTTACTGCGGCGCATTAAATGCATGTCATTTCACCTTACCATTTAGGCGATAGAGATAAGTAGGTGAGATTATAGGTGGCACAGTAATCATAACCTATTATAACATCCAATATGGGCCGTCCACATTTTAAAAACCAATTAATCTCAACCGCATACCTTAAAAATTGCCTCATATTCAAATCTGAATATATATACGCATATCATCTCTAACCTAAATCATATTTCCGCCATTCTCGAAGATCCGTGCTTTCTGCAATTGTTCAAAACTTGCATTAGATATATACAGCATTTTAAGCACTTACTATTTGGTAAGATTTCTATAACTAAAATCTACTTACTTTATTTTCGAGTGCTAACCTTCGTTTTGCAGATTTTAGTTCATTTCGATGGCGTTGATCGTAACTACCAGTGACGTTTTGATCCCAGAGGATATCGAGGATATCATATCACGGAAGAAGGTTATGTTTGAGCCCGTTCTATTTGTGAGGACATGTGGCGTGGAGTGCATGACTCCAATATTCGACGCTATAGAGAGATCGGGCCTCCTACCGATTCTTTCTTGTTCCCCGTGTCAGTATCTTCCGCGCCAAGTTGCCGAGTTCTTTCTGAACTATCAGAGGGATGATGATTCGAATGATATCTCCTCTGTTATCTCAAGGCATGAAGTCAGTCCCAATCAGTGGGAGGATAAGGCAACCCAGATCAACCTGGCAAGACGTCTTCGTGTCAGCTTCGGACTTGCAGACGAAGGGACACCGATCGCCAGGTATAAGGAATCCGAGGTAGATGAGTACCTTTGCCGTTTCAGCGGTGAGAAGAGCATCGTATTCAAAGCTGCCTTCCCGAAGAGTCAGCTGCTCCCACAATACAGAGGGTTAGCTTACATCGTCAACCATATTTTGATGGCGATTGTGGATGAGGCCCCCATTAACTGGAACGCCTTCTTTAGGGCTGAATTCAAAGCTCAATCTCAGAAGTTTATAGATTCTGAAGATGGCATGAAGCTAATTCTGAAAGGAAAGCTTCTATATGGGACCAAGGCGTCCATAATGATTGAGGACGACCTCCCTAATAGAGTATCATTCGCAGATGTATATTACTTTGATCAGAAGCTGTTGAAGTTTCTCAAGGCAGTAGCCGCTGAAAAATCTATAGGGCGAGGATAGGCTCTTAAGCGTCCTCTGGAGATCAAGCAGTATCCCCGCCCTACTGAGCAACATCAGCCGAAGAAGTAGAAAACGCTGAAGAAGCCAGCTTCAGTCGTAATCCCTCCTTCACCTATATCAGTCAAAGACTCGGGGTCGGTTAAGAAGGATGTGACCCTAAAAGAAAAGGTGAAGAGAGTTCTCTCTGAGGAAATTCAGGTGGAGACCCATGTTGAAACTCAACATGCTGAGATTTCCTCACTTCCGACTTCAGTTCTCAATGCTCACATACGTCTCAAGATATTCTTGGATAATGCTATCAATGGAATCAGTAGAAAAAGAATTCTCATTCTCATGATCTTAGGCTTTTTTAAGTGCTTTAGCAATGCGATGAACATAAATTTCATTATGATATGCAACACTTATAGAACCCTCATCCACATTAATTATAGCTTTTACGGTTTTTAAGAATGGCCTACTCAATAACACACCCGCAGTTCCCTCAACTTGCCTATCATTAAATGATTCTGACTAAAATGTTCTCCAGTAGTCCAACCGGAGCGATGTAGGACCTATCCGCTAATTAAATGATTACCTTCGTGGATACTAACTCTGCTCCAACCAATATGTTATATACGGATAAAGGCATAACATTTATAGATGCACCTAAATCACACATCGCTTGCTTAATCATAACATCACCCATCAGACAGGGCAGTGCAAACATACCTGGGTAGGCATTTTTAGCAGGCAGCATCCATTGTATGATTCCTGACACAGTATGGTCCATCAAAACTTTTCCGAACTTGGGAACTTTCCGGCAATAAATTCCATCACAAATTTCCCAAACTTGGGGAACTTTACAGCTTCAAGGAAAGGAATATTAATCTCCAATTTCTTGAACAGCTTCAAGTAATCCATGCTTTCCTTGTTCAGCATTCTCTTCCTTTCCAAAGCTTCCGGAAATGGAGGAGGTAGTATTGGTTCAGACTCTGATTGGCCAGTGGGAACACCCTCCTCATCCTGTTCTGGTTCAACATCTTCAGCATTCTGTTCAGCGGGGTAGTATGCTTGTGCACGCTATTCTGCAGCCTTCTTCCTCTCTACCAGCTTTTCTGGGAGTCTTACTTGCACAGTCGGGCCAGGTAGTTCTTTTCCTCCACGTAATGTAATCTGATTGCAGTTATGGGCATTTGGATTTTGCTTGATTTTGGTGGAAGGCGCCCTTGAGAATTCTTCATCTCCTCCATGGTAGAATTTAACTTACTCATCTGCTTGGCCAACTGATAGTAGCTTGTTGATCTTTCTTCGTCTGATTCATCTCTCGTTGAGTTTTGATCATGTCCTTCTGCATTTGTTGTTGAAATGCAGTGGTGTCCTTCTACGTAGAGACCATTTCGGCCAAAAGCTTTTCTAATGGATTCTACTGCTCTAGTTGCTAAAATTGTTGTTTGGACGGATTCCTTGGTTGAAATTGCTCTTCCGGTTATCTCCATCTAAGGTTCGGATGAACCGCTTGTTGTCTGCTCCAATTTCCAGCTACATTAACTTCTACAGCCGGACATTGCAACGATGTATCTCCTTTCTCACCGTAGGCTCTACATCAATGATCGACAATCGATCGATTTGAAGCTGAAGCATTCTGCTTAAGCAGTAGGTCCAGCTTGTCTTGTAACAGGCTAAATTTTGCCTCCACCTTAGTATCGATCTTGTCCATGTAGTCGGAATGAGACCAATTGACAACTTTCCTTGTTGTTCTCGGTCCCTTGTATTGCGAGGGGGATTCCGCAAATCCTTCAATTATGTTTCTTGCATCTTCGTAAAGACTTGTATGGAAATTCCCTATGAGACCAATATCGACCATGGCTTTTGCTTCATCGGTCATACCTTGATAAACGATTTATAAAATCTCCACATCTGAGTGACCATGGTTAGGATAACATTCGACAAGTCGTCCAAATCTCTCCCAATAGGCACCGAAGGTTTCGTCTATTTCTTGAGCGATCCCATAAATTTGCTTCTTAAGTGCATTCGTCTTTGCTTGCGGGAAATACATCTTCAAGAAGGCTGTACGCATTTGGGCCGATGTCGTGATCGTGTTTGGATTAAGTCGCGAGAACCATGCTTGTGCTCCGTCTTGAAGTGTGAATGGAAAAGCTTTGAGCTTGAATGCATCCAGATTGCCTTGCCTGTGCAGGTTGCAGACTTGATTGAACGACGCTAAAAAGGAATTTGGGTTTTCGTTCGTCCTCCCATAGAATTTAGGCATGGCTGCGACCATATTTAGCTTGACATCTATTTGTTAAGTAGTTGTGATTTGGATTGGATAGTCCGCTCCCATGTCAAGCGATCCGATATTCATCCTCAAAGGTAGCGGTTGATTATCTCCCTCTTCCATCTCTTCCTCCTCTGATTCTGAGTTGTTTATAGGAGTGTTCTGCCTTGTTTTGTCGAACAAATCAGTCTCTGGTTCTGAGTCGCTGGTCTAATCAACAGCATCTAAACTATCTCTTTACTAGGCAATTAAGACGTTTCCTGCCTCGGACATAATTTGTTGCTTTTGCAGCTTCTCCTTCTTCCTATTCCTCTTTGTTGTTTTCTCGATCTCAGGATCAAATATGAGATTAGGGTTGGAAGACCTGCTCATGCAATACTTAAAAACACAAAAAGATTAGTAGAAAAATAAATAGAACTAGATAACACCATTCCCCAACAAACAGCGCCAATTTGATGATCGCTATATTGAACCAAATAATCCTGAAAAATCTAAAAATTAATTCAGTATAGTCTACAGGGTATTTAACACAGGGAACGGAGGACTAAACACATTATTTTCCTACTTATCTAGAGTTTTGGTTAGCAACCACACAAGTTTGGGATTTTACTAAACTAGGAAATTATAAAAACTAAACTGAAATGAAAACTCTATTGACTGGGCAATTAAGAGACAGGTCCATCAGAATATTCACACATACGTAATTCCAATCATCGGCACTTAATATGAATTAATCTTGAGAATCTACTTGTTATAGATTGTTGTAATTAAACTGACACAACCCTCACTCCCACTTACTTAGTCGATAACCGCCATGTTGGGCATCAAAACGGCTACTTCCTTAATCTAGCTACAACCTACGTTGTTGGGCAATCAATAGATTTAATAACTAGACAGATTTATCGATCTAAGGGAGCCTAGTATAGGAGCCTACTCGTATGTTGGGCATCTAATAGTTTCCTATCGGTTTAATCTAATTACTATTTCGAATAATTTCGCTACTTACCTAGCCTTGTTCCACGAGAAACGATGGAATTACTAAGTTAGCTACAGACTGGGCAACCTAGGGTGATCAGACTTAAATTACTAGTCAGATTAATTAATTTAGAATTAACCCGAAACCCTCGTGATTAATTATTCGCACCTAAGCCTCATGTACTGATTAGTATGTGTTTCACATCCCGTCGGACCCTTAAAAACTTAGCTACTCAGGTAGACGTCTTGGTTGTGCAAGCAGGATAGTTCACATAATAGAAACGTAAACATGTGTAACCTTAGATCTAGCATGCACGAAACTTAAACCAATAAAACACGAAATAATAGAATACTTAAACCTACGAAGCTGAACTAGAATACTTGAATTAAAATAGAACAAGAGTATCAAATATATATCCGATCTCTCCCTCTTGAAACGATAAGCAACAAATGGATTTAAAACTTAAATCCAACTTCGAAAGCTTAAACCAACAAACCAACGGAAATTAAAGTGTTTCTTCTTCAACTAGTAACTTCGAATGGCTTGGATTCTTGAACGGAATGGAACGGCGGTGTGGATCTAGCTACGGCGTGGACGGCGGCAGTCGGGAATGGAGCTTCGAGAGTTAGGGTTTTAAGCGTGAATATGGAATTAAAGTGACGGCGCGAATGAACGGGCATAAGGCTCTAATTTTCATCCTCCTTCTCTTCTTTCTATACTCCCTTTCTTGATCTCTAAGTTAGGTTAAATCCCTCCAAGATAAGGAAAGAGATTTGGATATTCTTATCCCTCACAAATATGATCAAGATTCTCCTTCATTCGAATTCCACGTCCACGTCAGCAATCTCGCGCCTTCTTCATCATGAAGGAGAAGGATGATGGTCATCATGAAGTTGGAAGGAGTTTTGTCTCCAACAATGAAAGAGTTCTTACAATAAAAATGTTTAACTAAAAGTGAACTCCTGCGAAAGTTCTAAGCTTAAGATCTAACAATGTTGGCTTAGAAGAGAGATCGGGGAACACTCTAGAGAGAAGAACTATAGGGAAATCTCTGGGATTTCTAGTTCTTCGCTGGATGTAACAGTGAGTTTGCTAGAGTGCTTGAGAAAGTATTCGTGAGTTTCTTGCGTTTCTGTTCTAGTTAGTCTGTTGTAGACATTGGTCTCTTGCAGACGATCTCCTTATATAGTTGTGACCCATGCATAGATCCGTTGGAGAGGACCATGCCACGTGTCACAAGACTCCAAGGAAAACGGCCATATAATTTTGAATGTCGCCGCAGAGTGGTTGGCTTTGTGTGCGTGAGAGCAGCTTTTGTGCCAGAGCAGGTAAGCTTCGGTTACTTCTTATTGGTCGAGGTGTGGCGGTAGGTGAGGCTTGTCAAACAACAGTCTTCTAGCTGGGTTGACTTCCTCTGAACCTCGGACATAAGTATTCCTCTGCTAACATCCGACTGATAAAGGTCAGGCTGTCGATTTTCCTCATGCTACTGCGCAGGCGGGTTGCGGCTCCTTGATAGATCAAGCTGATCCTACTAAGTCTTCTATCCGAGTCGGTGAAGAATGATCTTCTGCGAGTGCTTTCGGCGGCGACTCAACTTTAACCTCTCTACTGAAGTTCAGTACAACAATTTGCCCCTTATAGGACTTAGACAAAAATAATCTATGAGGATCAAAGCAGGTCTAGCTTATTACATCATGTCAGTTCATCACACACTCAGGGGTTAGGACAGGGGTTTTGGAATCTTCAATTCCACAAAATAATACAGCTTAGTATCCCTATAATTTCCCATAAATCACTGAGTCATACTTACAATCTCTTTTGTCAGTAGTCTCTATATATTTTACAATTTCCCTTTATTATATAAGCTATGTAGAAACATCTCTTGAGGCGTATCCTATGTATCCCCCAACAATGGTATCCTTAACCAGCGGCTCGTATATCTACAATCATCATCCCAACAATGATAGATATTTTCTACGTTATCATTCATGCTTAGATCTTGTAGCTTGCTGCTGACCTCTTCAGCATCACGCTGAGAGTTTTGTTTCATGTTCTCAGAAGTAAATTAATTAAATACAACATGAGGGCTTTCCTTCACGCAAAGAGTCCGGTAGTTAAAGACCCTGAAAGCTTTGCTGACCCTGGAGTATCCTAAGAACACTCCTTGGTCTGACTTGCTATCAAAGATCTTTAACTGATCCTTTCCATTATTGTGGATGAAGCACGAACAACCAAAGATATGGAAATGCGAAATAGAAGGTGTTCTCCCTTTCCATAGTTTATATGGTGTCTTCATGTGCATCTAAGTCAATAAAGACAGATTCTGAGTATAGCAGGTTGTGTCAGAAGCTTCTACCCAAAACTTTGATGGTAGACCTGAATCTGCAAGTAGTGTTCTTGCTGCTTCTTTGAGTGTTCTGTTCTTTCTTTCAGCAAGACCATTCTGTTGAGGTGTACGTGCAGCTGAGGTTTCATTTTGAATTCCTTCGGCTTCACAGTAGTCTTTCATCACTGTGTTTAGAAACTCTGTTCCACGATCTGAGCGTATTCGTTGAATCTTGATATCCTTCTCGACATTCAATCGTTTCAGTAGCTTTGGCAGTTCAGATTTGATATCAGATTTGTTGGCGATGAAGATCACCCATGTATATCTTGAACAATCATCAATGATTACAAGAGCATATTTCTTTCCTCTAATCGTCACTGGAGAGACTAGCCCAAATAAATCCATGTGTAGCAGCTAAAGGATCCCATCAGTAGAAGGTGACGGAATTGGCGGATCGCTAGATTTGGTTTGCTTTCCTTTCAGGCATGCTTCACAATTCTTCTATTTCTGGAACACTTCGTTGGACAGTCCTCAGACTTTAGCATCTCTTGCTAGCTTGTTCATCGTTTTGAAGTTCAGGTGGCTTAATCTTCTGTGCCACAACCACGTTGTTTTGTCATCTGACTTTATATGTGCTAGCAAGCAGGTTTCAGGTTCAACGGTATTCCAATCTGCATAATAGATATTTCTTCGCCGCGAGTCTGATAACACAGTTTTTATTGTAGATTTGTCATGAACATCACAAAAACCTGCGTCAAAAGTCACTTTATTGGAGTTATCACAGAATTGACTAACTGAAAGGAGATTATGTTGAAGACCTTCAACCTATGATACTCTGATAACTATTGCAATTCTTATCTTCAATGTTCCGTATCCCCTTGTGTATCCTTTGGAGTTTTCACTAAACTCAATTCTGGCTCCTTTTTGTTGAACGTAGTTGGTCAGCAGATTCTTTTGATGCGTCATATATCTTGAACATCCGATGTCCATGATTCAAGGGTCCTTTAGCACCTTCAAAACAACAATAGATTCAGGTACCCTTTGGGTTCATGTTGGATCATTAGAGGTTAGTGTACTTTGGGACCCAAGCTTGTTTGACAACCCTAATGGTTTCAGATTTCTTCTTGCCCTTGTTGTCAGTTGATCTCTCTACTGAGTTGGGAGATATTAACTTCTTGATCTTATGAGGTTCATGTTTCTTCTTCTTTTGAACCTTTGGGCTTTTGACTCTGGGCTCATAGTAGTATGATCCATACTGAGCTAGATGAGCCCATTGTGGATGGCCATACTGTTCGACCCATCTGACCTGCTTGGTTCCCCCTGAGTTGGATCTGGGTATTCTGGGGCTTGAACCTTGGGTCATCTTCTGATAGCTGGGCTGAGGTGCTTTCATTTTCTGCTTATTCTTTGTCTGAGGGGTTGAAGATTCTGCGTGTTGAGTTCCCCCTTGGACAAATCTGTCAGCCAACTGATTTGAGCTTTTCTGTCTTGAGGTAGTTGCTTCATAAGTGTAACCAAGCCCTTCCTTCGTGGAGCATGGTCTTTGTGATCTCAACAACTTCTCAAGCTTTTCCTTAGCTCCTATGTATTGCTCAATCATTAAGGATCTCCAAACCTCATCGCTCTTCCTCAGAGCTTTACACTCAGGTCTAGATTGTGCAAGTTTCTCCTTTAGACTGGCAATTTCAGTCTTTTTATCTGAGTTTTCCTTAGTCAACACTGAGATTTGTAATTCTTGTTGTTGAGACTAAGTCATCAAAGAATTAATCTCTTCCTTCTGTCTCAGAATGAGTCCTTTAGACTTAGTAGAGTCCTGACTCCTCATTGAAAGTCTCTGATTCTCAGCTCTTAGGAGTTCCATCTCCTGAAGTGTTCTACTGAACTACTGGTTCATCCAGATTTGTTCCTCAAGCAGATCTTCATATGCGAGAACCACATCTAATGATTCACCTACAATAGAGCTTGTATCATGTGTGCATGGTAAAGAGGGGCATATATTAGAGTTAGAATTTACCTCAGCCTTTGCTCCAGCAATAAGACACAGTTCAATATCTTCAGCTTCGACTGCCCTGATGGCTGCTTCGTCATCGGATGACTCCATGAACAACTCTTCATCACTCTAGCAATCGGATAGCTCTCTGGCTATGTAGGTTTGCCTCTTCCTAATCAACTTGTCGCGCCTCGCTTGCCTTTCAGCTCTTTCAGTTACCGTGAGCTCTGGACATTCAAACTGATAATGTCCTGAATTCTTGCAGTTGCAGCATACTGAGCTCCTGCCTTCCCTTTTTGGTGTCTCGTTGTGTCCAACGGAGGCAGTATCAGCATTCGTGCATTTAGGTTGAGATTTAGATTCATTTTTCGTATGACTGTTCTCTCTCTTATCTTGATAGCTTTTTGAAGCTTTCTTCATCTTCATCTTTCTGAGCTTGTCCTTCTCCTTCTGGTATTTCACTGAGAGGAGAGCGTATTTCTCACTTAAGTTGTCAATAGTAGGGATTGACATGGAACTTCCCGTTGATTGACTTGTAATAAGAGACTAGCTCCAAGGGTGTCGACTGTTGCCTTGTAAGCATGATCTATTGGCACTTCAGTCTCAGCACTCGGGGTATGTGGAAGATTAACCTCAAACTCCTTTGCTTTTAATTCTGAAAATATATAAAAAGGAGTAACAGATTTCAGGTTAGTTCTTCTTAAACATGTAGCAAAAGAGTACCACTTGGGCCTGCTAAGAGCCCTTAAAATCTTGGTGTTGGTCTCCTTATTGCTGAATATTCTCCCCAGTCCATTGATCATGTTGATTTGATTAGTGAATCTGACATTGAAATCATCAATAGACTCTCTGGGAAGAATTGTAAATGCCTTGAGTTTCTGCAGCTCCAACTCTAGTTTATTTTCCTTGATTTGTGGAGTTCCTTAGCTCAGCACTGCAAGAGCATCCCATAGCTCTTTTATAGTCTTGGAGTCATGCACTCTGCCGAGATATGATTCACTAAGCGTAGTCATTATCGCGGTGCGTGCGACTCGGTCATGATTGTGTAGCTTTCTCTCTTCTGGTGTAAAGAGGCTTTTGTCCTTGGGAACCATTGCACCGGTTCTGGCACCTACTGCTCCCTCAATTGTAAGTTCGACGATGTCGTTCATGGGAACAATGGGTCCTTTCTCCAAGACGTCAGTCATGCTGTCATGCAGCGACGTTAGATGTGCCTCCATCCTTACACGCTATGGCGTGTAAGGATAGAGGCACATCTAACGTCGGCATGGCATATTCTATATTACAAATATACTTTCTATGAAAACATGGGTATCATCCTTATGGTATAGGATTTTCTGCTGAAAACATGGGTATCGTCCTTATCGTATCGTCCTTATGCCTGAAAACATGGTATAGGATTTTATGAAAATATAGGATTTTCAGCATAGTTTTCTGCTGAAAACATGGGTATCGTCCTTATGCCTGAAATATCAGACATTTTGAAGAATATGGTATAGGATTTTATGAAGAGATGCAAGTGCAGAGAAAACAGTTTTTCATGATCTGTTCGAGTAGACCGATTTTCATGATCAGAAGAACATTGCTCTGATACCAATTGTTGGTCCAGAGACGAGCCTCAGCTATAGAGGGGAGGGGGGGTTGAATACACCTGATGACAAATTCTTACTCATAACGCGAAAGTCAGCTTAGCTGAATGTTGCTACTGAACTAGTCAGTTTTCGCCAATTATACTTTCTAGATCACTTGGGCAGAGAGATCCTCTACTGAGTATAATCTACTGACTTATTTTAGTGAACAATAGTTCAGTATCAGAAGTTGTGTGCGGAAGTGTGGCCCAGAATATATACTCTCAGTTGAAAAACCCATTTTATATTGTTTGATTTAAAGTCAGTTTTATGCAAATTTGAACAGTAATCAATGCAACAGTAAATTAACACAAGTAGTTTTTAAAGTGGTTCGGATACACAGGATCTTACGTCCACTGTCCTGAACAAAGCACGAGTTCTTGATTAGCTTATACTGAGCAAGTCTCAGTCGATCTGTTCACTGGACAGATACGTTCTTATTTGCTTATATTGAGCAAGTCTCAGTTAATCTGTACGCTGGACATATATATACTTATAGTCGTAGTCACTTTACAATTCGCAACCGTATAGGTTTGAGTCTCTCCAACAATGAAGGAGTTCTTACAATAAGAATAGTTCACAAAGATGAACTCCTTCGAGGTTTCTAAGCAAGTGATATTACAATAAGCACGCTTAGGTTAGAGAATGGGAACTAAAGGATCTCTAGAGAGAAGAACTAAAATGATCTTCAAATGAGCAAGTTCTTCGCTATGTTTGGCTTTGGGTTCGCTAGAGTATTTGATCTCTTGAGTGCTTGGTTCCCTTGTTCGTTATCTTTCTGCATGAAGGCTCTTATCTATTTATAGTCTTCGATTTGTGAATAGATCCGTTGGAGGGAGTCTAGACACGTGTTGAATAAGACAAGAAAAATGAACATATTGATTTTGAATATCGTTGTAGAGATTTCCTCTTTTTCAGTTTAGGAGCAGCTTTATGGCAGAGCAGATAGAGTATTGTCGGCTCCTCATTGGTTGAGGTTATGAGAGTAGGTGAGGCTTGTTCAAACTCTAAGTGTACGATATAATACAAGATTAGCTGTGAGAATGATTCATCTGATAGGAACCTTAATCTAACCATTTGCAAAGGCAATGGCTAAAATAACAAAGGGAGTGGACATAACAAATATGATTATATAAGGGAGTGGTGTTTTCATAGGATTCTCCCCTTGTCTCTCACCAGTTGTTTGGAGTTGACTTCCTCTGAATCCTCGGACCTTCAACTGAATTATCTCGTACTTATGCTTCTGAGATTCGTAGCTCGAATTCGTTTAAAGATTCAGTTGGTTATAGCTTATCCAACTGAGTTCTTCGATACTGAGTTCCTTCGGCTTAGTGGCGGATCTTCTACTGAATGCACTAGCTCTCGAACTGCAGCCTCTGAGTTCCTAACATCTTTGAACTCAACTAAGCTATTACATTATTGAAGGCTCATCATTCAGCTATGGTTTTTGGGATCTTCAAATCTTATCATACTGAATCTCATCCCAACAGTGGACTTAATTAATTAACGAATATTTCTATCTTAAATACGGAGATAGATTAAGTCTAAATACAAGCACATGCTCAAGTTGGGATAAAGAGGTAAGTGAGCACGAATTCTCTAGTGAAATGAATCTGTGTTTATTAATTAATTTTGTTCTATGCTAAGCATAGATAATTAATTAATATGAGGCCCGGATTTATTTCTTGTATTAGATCCCTGATCAGACCCGATTAGTTGCCTAGTTATTTATTGTCTCTCAGAAATCATTATTAATGGATTAATGTATTTTGCATTATTTAATAATGTTATTTATCAAGAATTAATTGGTTGGACCAATTAATTGATAAATAGATGTAGCCCAATAGATTAATTTATTATATTATGGGTTTATTATGTGGAAGCCAATTAGAAGTATAATTAAATTAATGTGCTACAAATATTAATATAATATTGGCTTTTGAAGCATATATATTAGTATTATGTTCATAATCAGAACACACATTCACATTCTCACAAACGATATACGCGAGTGAGAGAGAGAGACAATATTCATATTTTTCTTCAGTTCTCTGACCACTCGAAGGAAGAAAAGGGTCGGGATACAGATCAGAAGGTCTGAAACACGAGCAACAATCAAAGTTGCAACAACATACGTGGAGGATAATTGATTCTACCCTCCTAATCTATCAATTGGTATCAGAGCCATGGTTTTAGGCTCTGATTGTTGCTTTTAGGAGCATGTTTAGGGTTTTATTCCGTCGTTATCGGGTTATTTTTGTGCTTGGGCGGCATGTGTGCCGCTGTTTTGACCCCTTTGTAACGTTTTTCTCGTGAGAAAATCCGCGAGTAGTTGATGAGACCAATGTGTTACGTGTTTATACTCTTATTGTGCTGTAACATTTGGTTCGGGATGCATGAAAATTGAGGCGAAAGCGAAGAAGATGTCACAGCCGAAATCCTAATTTTCTAGGGTTCTGCCGCTATTTGCAGCGGCAAGTGGCAGCCCATCCGGCATCCTCTGGCCAAGTGGATTGCGCTGTTTGCTTTGTCTTGTCATGAGCTACGCGTTGATGTGTTGTATGGGGTCATTCGACCTCGGGTGCGATCGGATCGACGTCGAAAGTTGGTTGCTCAACTTAGATTTTTTTGGCGATTCCTTTGAATTTTGGGGAATTGATGGACTAATCTCGATCGAAATCCATTACAACATGGTTGTGAGTGTCCAAACATCGTTTCCCCTCTTTCAATTAATCGAATTGAGGCTTGAAAACACACAATTTTTAGCGGTGTAGCTAGCCGGCGACGGGATGCGAAATTCGCTTGATTCTCATCGTGGCAGTGACCATTGTCCCCGGATTTAGGCTGCCCATATATGTGAGTGATGCCTAGAGGTGACTGGGGAGGATGAGGACGGCGGCGCCGGGCCGGGGAGGGCGTGACATTCCCACGTCTAATACCCGGCCGATCCACGGCCAGGTGCTTGTTTTGGTTTTCGGCGGC
The DNA here is from genome assembly GCA_028984105.1 of Lavandula angustifolia. Lineage (NCBI taxonomy): Eukaryota > Viridiplantae > Streptophyta > Magnoliopsida > Lamiales > Lamiaceae > Lavandula > Lavandula angustifolia. Next base: position 22,108,644 of record CM054816.1, on the reverse strand, counting down.
ATTGCAGCGCATCTCGAGCGATGGCGTCTTTTTCGATGGGCTCGTGGTGGTCGGAAAAAAGATGATGACGGCGGCCACGCCCGCCCGGCCGCGCCGGAGAGGCGCGGCAACACCGGCGCGTGAAGAAGAAGGTGTTGGTCTGAGTCAAATGTTCAGGTGTAGGGGGGCTGAATACACTTGAAAACCTTTTTCTCAAACTCAAAACGCAAACAGTCCGTTTAATGGAAGATGTCTACTAAAAAGATTCAGTAGACCAGACAAGCTGCTCTTGATCACGTGGACAGAGTGATTGAGAGTGCTAAGCTACGCTAGGCGGCGGAGTCGGGAGTCGGGAGCGTTCAACATTTGTTCGGTAGCGTGCGAGAATGTGTAGGCCCCGGTCGGTTTGTTTGAAAGCGTTTGTTTATTAAAGCCGTTCAGTAAATTAGTGCAACGCTTTAGCTTTAACTGAAATAGCAGTTGTATGATTTTATAAAGATATTTTCAGTATGAGCAGTTAATCAATGCAACAATTAAACAACACATTAATTTTAAAGTGGTTCAGATATGCAAGATCCTATGTCCACTGATCCTGAACAATGCAGGACACGATTTTATTATACTGAGTTAGTCTCAGTTAGTTTGTGCACAGGACAAACTGTAACTTGTGATTATACTGAGCAAGTCTCAGTTTACAGGGTCAAACGGTAAGGTTTGAATGTATCTCCAACGATGAAGGAGTTATTAACAATTAAGAACAGTTCAATAAATGAACACCTTCGGTTCTAAGCTATAGATTTTACAGTTCAGCTTAGGTTAGAGGGTGGGAATGAGAATGGATTATAGAGCGAAGAACAAAGAGGATTAAACACTCTAGGTTCATGTTCTTCACTTGAATAAACGCTAAGTATACTAGAGCTTTAGTTCGTTGTTTGCTTGAGTTCCCGGATGGTCGCTAGTATAATCATGTAGTGCGACTTGAATGACCACGACCTTCCCTCTATTTATAGTAGTGAGTGTGAATAGATCCGTTGGAGACGAACAGTCCACGTATCACTCTATATAGGTAGCAAACGACTCCTTTTTCGAATTCTGTAAAGTCCGCTTCCTTTGCAGAAAGTGGTTGACTTGCAGCTTTTGTCAGAGACTTTGCCAGCTAGCTGCTTGTCATTAGTTGAGGTACACAAAGTGGTTGAGACATATTTAGACTTCAAGATTGATACTGAAGCTGACCTTTCTCAGATGTAAGACCTCAGACAACTCTATTGAAATGACTTTGAAGTCCACTGTTAGTTAAAGCAACTGAGAGATCGTTGCTGAGTCTAACCGAAAAGTTCAGTATGTTGCTCCTGCTGAGTCCAACAATACTGAGGGCCAAGACTACGAGTTCGATAGCTGCTCTGTTGAGTCCGGTTCTGCGGCCCCCGAACACCTTTCGGTATCTTTGCTCTGCTGAGTCCGGCCATGCGAATCTTCACTCCATGACACCTGCGGTAGATAGTCTGCGAAAGATAGCGAGGCGGGACTGCGGCCGGAACCATGCAGAAGGCGAGTCTAGTGAGTCTGAAACACTCAAAGATAAAGGTGTTAACTTTTACAAAGGAATGGTCCACCAATCAGAATAGGGTTTTGGGATCAGCCGAATCAACTACTAAATCATCTCCCAACAATTTCCCCCTATTTGATGATGCCAAAACCTATCACTGTCAAACAATATCTAACACTATCAATCTAAAGAACTATCAGATACTAACTCTTTACAAATATTACAATGAGAATCTATGGAGAGTATCTTCAAGTCTTCTAATCTAAGCAAGAACCAAACACACAAATAAGCAGTGAGTCTGTGAGTCAGTAATCACTTAAGTGATTCTGAGTTTAGTAAACAAGAAGCGGGCCATGGAGACAATGAGAAATTGTCAGGCCAAGTTACAACTGATGTATTCATGATAAGAAATATAGTACAGTTACATCATTGCTACATTAGGGAAAGCTACAGACACAAACAAGCTAGACTACTTCCTAGCAGATTTAAAGCGTTGAATCCTTGCTTTGAAATCATTTGATTTGTCCTCGAGCAATGGAAGTCTGTAGAGCCTGAAAGTGTCCTTCCGCAGCTTCTGAATCCTCAGAATATCTTTTGGATCAGTCGGATCAAGATCAAGAATCTTAGCTGCATCCCTAGCTTCTGCTTCTATCATGGCTGTGAAGAGTGATCAGTCTAACTTTCTCGGTGGAGGCAGTGTTCTGAAGGCCGGCGTTCTAACTGCGATGTTATCTTCAAGGAGGGCCTTCTGAACTATTTTGTAAACTTCATTATTATTCTTCTCAATCCATTCAGCAAACTTCTCGGCTTTGATGGAGTCGGGCCAAAACTGCCATACATAATATCTCTTGATGAATTCAACTTTGATTATCTCCCAAGCCTGAGTCTTGTCCCAGGTCATCCACTCATCTACACGAGGCTATAAGTGAGTTTTTAGCTCATAAGGTTTGCGGCCTCGTCTGAAGTATTTGGAGGTTGTGGGGATGTCCCTATCCTTATGAGGAAGTGGCCTAGGCTTCAGTCTCTCTGCTTCTCTTGCCTTTTCAGTTGCCCTCTCCTTGGCTTCTGCCTCTTTTCTTCTGGCTTCAGCAAGCTGATGCCATTCAGCTCTGGAGTCGAATGCTCTTATGCTGAGGTTGATCAACTCATCTATAGTAGGCTCAGCCGGCTTCTTCTTAGTTTGCTTGGACGTATCAGTCTGCTTCTTCTCAGCTTCTCTCTCTTTTTCTTGTTCTTTGTCAGCGTCGTCTTTGAGAGAAAGCTTCTTGGCTACCTGCCTCTGAATAGGCTTTCTTGGAGGTGCCTTCATTCGGGCCTTCGTTGGGGCCTTCTTTAGCTTATTCGCCGCTTCAGCCTCAGCAATTTCGCGAGCAAGCTTCTCTACAGCATCTATGCTTGCTCTGCTGGGCTTATGTATCTTTGGGGACGGGGAGGAATTTTCAGAAATTGTTTTCCCTTCACAGATACAGGCGGAGGCAGAGGAGTATCTTCATCTTCTGACTCCTCTATGAACGCGGTCACTTTTTCAATGATCTTCTGAGTAGGCTCAGAAGTGCCGATTTCTGCCTCTTTGGGTTCTGAGCCACTTGTGCTTGTCTCAGTTGCTACATCCCCTACTGAGACACCCTGGGCAATAACCTGAGTTACTTCCCCCTTAGACTTCTTCGTCTTTGCTCCTTTAATCATTTCCCTCTTTTTGGCACCTTGGTACTAAGCGTTTGATAAGATCGGGATAGCTCATCCAAGGTCTTCTGAAGATTGTCAAACTTGAGATGCAGATCATTCCTCTCAGTAATCAATTCTTCAGCGTACTTGCGCTGAGAGTGATCTACAAGTTCTTCAATCTTTGTCAGCTTTGCGGTGATCTTTAGCTCACACTCATCCTGAAGTGATTTGATCCTCTGCTCATGAGCTTGAGTGTGCTGATAGATCTGGTTTTGAAGCTCAGTCTAAGCTGCCTTGAAGGAATCAAGAATGGAAGATTGGTCATCCTTCAGTAGCTTCTGAACCGTCACTTGCTAAATGTCAAATTGAGCTCTCTGTGCGGATAAAGATTTCGTGAGAATAGAGCTGAAGTCAGGGACATGAGGGATGTTCTGAATGGAAGTCTTCAGAGCCCTGACTTCCTCGCACTGAGCTGCAGTGGACTGGCTCCATAACTTGTGAACATTCCTAGCTAGGAGACGATTATGAGTCCCCTGCTTTAGGAGTAACTTTGCCACTACCTTTGACTTTCGGCGCTTTTCAACGAAGACAACCTTATACGCTGACCCCAACAACAGTTGTTCCGGGTCAGCAGAGTGAGAGGTGTCTGCTGTGGCTGAACCAAAAGGAGGGGGAGATCCCAAATGATGATCTTCTAAAGGGTATTCTCCCTCCTTCTCCTGTTGAGAACCCTCTGCAGGCTTCTTAGTTCCTACATCATTGGGTGGTTCCTGGTCGTCTGGACCTGCTGAACTTTCCATAGGGTCGGCCGCCGAAGAAGAATTTCCCTCTCAAGCAAAGCCAACATGGCCGCCCTAAGGTCGTCGATCTAGCTAATGTCAGCATGCTCTTCATATCCTATCTGCTGACGGAGCTATAGCTCGTTGGCGTTCAGAATTTTTGAGGACTTGAATCTTATCGGTACTTTCGAAGTGATCCGGTCCGAAATCGAATAGCATCCGAAGCCTTGCCTGTTGGCAATATCGACCAAGTCGGGCCCGTTGGTGATTTCGGGGAATGAACTTCGGTGACATCTTGGGCTGCTCTAGATTGAAGCAAGGAAAGCTCGAACCCAAGCGTCTCAACTTCAGTATCAGTCTCCATCTCCTCGATGTAAATCGGAGACTAAACTTTCTCAGCGGAAGGCAAGCTGCTGAGCGGTTGGACGTTCAGTGGAGAAAGGGAAGTAGGAGTAATGACTCTAGGTGAAGTCCCCTGGTCCACTGAATCTTCTCTGTCTGCGAAGGAGCCTTCTCTTTGGGGCCTCCTTCTCGGTGAATTTGCCTTCTCTTCGAATCGGCCTTCTCTGTGACTCGGTGTCCTCATCTCTTAGGCTGGAGGATAGAAGGAGCTACTACAATGGCTTGCTTTCGAAGCCTTCTTCTTCTTCTTCTTCTTCTTCTTCTTCTTCTTCTTCTTCTTCTTCTTCTTCTTCTTCTAAGGTGTAACGCCCTTCTTCATTGGGGTGCAGGCTTTCCTCTTTGCCCTTCTCCTCTCCCGGCAACAACGCCCAATCCGCTCAAGAGAAGCGGCTTGGGCTGTGGAACCGATCTTCTTACGGTTGAAATATTCTTTATCAATATATGCATTCTGATCAATTCCACAGAAGTCCTCGATCATGACTGAGAGCTTCATGCCACATAGAAGTTTGCCCTTGGCACTCAGTCTGACTGTTGATCAATCAAACTTCGCCCCCTGAGCCTGAAACTCCTTGATGAAAACGTCGGCCCAGTTGACTTAAGCTTTGTCGTAAATAGCCATCATCATCGCGGAGTTTCGGCTTTGACACACGATCGAAAGAACCGACACAGTTGGTAAGAATGCGCGTCACAATGTACGCCGATGCCACTGAACACAGGAAGCGTCTTTGCTTTTGGGAAAGGTAGCTCTGAACGATGTGGGCTTCCCACAGAACATCGTCAGGTAGTCATCAAGAACATCATCCTTGTATCCGGCAGGACTGCTGCCTTGGTTCGGAAGTCTAAAGGTCTTCTCAAGTGCCTACTTCAGCGACATCCGCTTCAGAATCAGAGAAGCGCCAGATGGGTCCTGGATCTGATGAACTTGGAATGACCCAAACAAGTCCCCGTCTTCCTCCTCGATATTGAGATAGAACTCTGTAATCTAGTGAGGAAGGAAGTATGAGGGTTTCTTAGCATAAACGCCTCCAGTCCAGATGCCCTCAGCGCATCATAGACATCATCCAGAAACTCCAAGTCACTGGAGTCAAATTCCATGACCGACTCACACCAAACCCTGTCCCTTCTCCAGGATCTCCATAATATCAGCGGGGAAGACGACAACAAGGTTCAACATAACTATCTGCAAAATATAAGGTTAGCACTTGAAAATAAAGTTAGTTAGTAAGGGTGCTTTAGAAAGTATGATTTACAGTAGAAATTCTCTGAAATAGATGAAAAACATGTAGTAAGCAGAATAATTTTTGGAGAACTCGAAGGTAGATGCAGAACAGAAATGGCGAAAAGGGCAATTTAAGGATGATCGTGTCGATATATAGGTTTTTTGAATATGAATCTTTTTCGATCGACAGTTGGGATTAAACCGGCTTTTCAGTTGGACGATCACGATCTTAATTTGATAAGAAAAGTAATGATGATTGTGCCGCCTAGTCAAATCTCAGACTAAAATAGCTTAGAGAGGTAATGTGATACGACATGCATTTAATGCAAAGTTATTTCAGCATAGTTAGCATAGAATGTCGTGTAATAAATGAAAACGATTTTAATAAAAGATATTCTTTTAAGCAATAAATGCGATGCTTGAACTCGTATCATAAAACCTTTATATCTTTGAGTTGACTGCTTGAAAGAGATACGCAAGCACTGTCGGTGATAGCTCGTGTAGTTGGTTCTTTGAATCTCTATATTGAACAAAGTCGGTGTCGAGCGAGTGTTCCCCATGCGAGGACACTCCATCACGAAGCGCTTGCGAGTGAAGTCGGTAGGTTCCGGGGAGACCAAGCTCTGCTTGAATGATCTACGAATCTAGCTTCAACTAGAGGCTTGGTCATAATATTAGCCCTTTGTATGTCAGTGTGGATCTTCTCCAATCTGACGTCCTTCTTCTCGACATGATTGCGAATGAAGTGGTATCTAATGTCCACGTGCTTGCATCTTGTATGTAGAACAAGATTACGCGAGATGGCAATAGCACCGGTGCCGACACGGTACATCGGCACTTCATTACAGATTACATCGTAGTAGCGCAATTACTGTCGAAGCTAAAGGATCTGGGCGCAACAACTTTCGGTAGCCATGTATTCAGTTTCAGCAGTGGATGTGGCTACTGAATACTGTTTCTTGGAGAAGCATGAAATCAGCTTGCTACCGAGGAATTGACATGTTCCTGAAGTTGATTTTCGGTCGAGCTTGCAACCTGCATAGCCAGCATCAGTATAGCCAGTTAATTCAAAATTATCATCTGTTGGATACCATAACCCTCTATCAGGTGTGCCTTTGAGATAGCAGAGAATCTTCTTTGCTGACTCCATATGGCTCAGCTTAGGATTCGCCTGAAATCTAGCACAAACACCTACAACATAAGTTATGTCAGGTCGACTAGTAGTTAGATATAATAATGAACCAATTAAAGTACGATAATCAGTAGAGGCTACTGATACTCCCTCTTTATCAAGATCTATTTGGAAGTTTGTGTTCATAGGGATTCTGACTTGTTTGCTGAACTCGCAACCGAATTTCCTGATAAGTTCCTTCATATATTTGGCTTGATTTATGAATACCCCTCTGTTAGTTTGTTTGACCTAAATTCCAAGAAAGAAATTCATCTCGCCCGTCATTGACATCTAAAACTTATCTTTCATCATCTTCTCAAACTTTTGATACATGGTCACATTCTGAGAACCGAAGTTGATGCCTTCCACGTAGACTTGTACTAGAAGTATGCCATCGTTCAGTCGAATGCTGAATAGTATTCGGTCTACGGTGCCTTTGTGAAAACTTTTCTAAAGGAGGAAATCTGAAAGGGTATCGTACCAAACCCTGACTATTTGTTTTAACCCATACAGTGCTTTCTTGAGTGTGTATACTTGATGTCCTTGTTGAAAGCCAGGAGGCTACTCCACGTATACCTCTTCCTTGATGCGCCGTTCAAAGCGCACACTTCACATCCGTACGTTATACTTTGAATCTCGATGTGAGGCGTATGTGAGGAAAAGACGAATAGCTTCCAGTTTTGCAACTAGGGAAAATGTATCATCGAAGTCTATTCCCTCAGCTTGACAGTAGCCTTTGGCAATTGACGAGCTTTGTTTCTGATAATGACATTATTTTTATCTCGCTTGTTCTTGAAGACCATTTTGTACTTATGACATGTTGGTGTCGGGGTGCACGTCAACAAGCTCCCAAGCCTTGTTACGTACAAGCGATTCGGCTCCTCTTCGATGGCTATAATCAAGTCGGCGTCGTTCGAGTGTCTCCTCGATATTCCAGGGTTCTTCGGTAGACAAGAAACGGGAATACGGTGCACTCTCGCCTTATGCGAGATTAGCTACGGTCTAAGCGCTTGTTGAAGGGTCACCAATGATAAGCTCGGCCCAGTGAGTATCTAACCAAGAACGTCGTTTCCTTGTCTCTTCTTCGAAAGCAGTTCGGTGCAAGCGGTAAGAGTGTTATGCGTTTCGGTAATCTTGTTTTGAGCGAAGAAATTCGGTGACAAGTTGAGGTTACGATAAATGCGTCCATTTGTAGGGGTTTTAGGTTCAATAACATAATTTTTTCCCCACGAGTTGGTGCATTCATATGTGGTCTCGGTCGACCGGCTTTGGTATCTTCATTGACCAATACACAGGATTGATTACATGCTTGTATAATCAATCTTCTCAGCTACATTCAGTGTGGGTTGATTCTGAATATCTTCTTCTGCTGAATCATCATCCCAACACATGTGAATCATTTCTGAATCTTCGTTTAAGTTCAGATTTTGTAGCTTCTCGCTTACATCTTTAGAATCTGAGTTGCTTTTGTTCATGTTCTTAGTAGCAAACTCGTTAAAGCCAACATGAGGACTTTCCTCCGCGCAAAGAGTCCGGAGGTTGAAAACTCTAAAAGTTTTCTTGCTAGTGGAGTATCCTAAGAACACTCCTTGGTCGGATTTGCTTTCGAAAGTTCTCAACTGATCCTTCCCATTATTGTGAATGAAACAAGAACAACCGAATATATGAAAATAAGATATAGAAGGAATTCTCCTGTTCCATAATTCATAAAGCGTCTTCATGTGCTTCTTTGTCAATCAGGATCAATTCTGAGTGTAGCATGACGTGTTTGTGGCTTATGCCCAGAACTTCAATGGTAGTCCAGAGTCTGCGATTAAGGACCTTGCTACTTCTTTTAGTGTTCTATTTTTTCGCTCAGCAAGACCATTCTGTTGAGGCGTGCGTGCAACAGACGTCTCATGTTCTATTCCTTCAGTATCGCAGAACTCCTTGACCATTGAGTTTAGAAACTCAGTACCTCGGCCAGAACAAATCTTCTTGATCTTGGTATCCTTCTCGACACTGAGTCTCTTTAGTAGCCTCGGCAAAGCTGTCTTGACGTCAGACTTATTGGCGATAAAAAGTAATCATCGATGACCACCAGTGTGTACTTCTTGCCTCTGATCGTCACAGGAGAAACTGGCCCAAAAAGGTCCATGTGAAGAAGCTGAAGGATTTCGTGAGTAGATGGTGACATAATTGAATAATGACTTTTCTTTGTTTGCTTTCCTTTCAGACATGCTTCACACTCTTCTTCCTTTTTGAATGGTCGCTTGGGCAGTCCCCTCACAAGAGATCCATTAGCTAGTTTGTTCAGCACCTTAAAGTTGAGATGGCTGAGTCTTCTGTGCCAAAGCCACCCAGTTTTATCTTCGTTCCGTGCTATAAAACAAGCTTCAGGCTCCACGGATTCCCAATTGGCAACATAAATGTTCTTCTTTCGTGTTCCTGATAACACTGTTTTACTTGTAGATTTGTCAAGTACATCACAAAAACCAGTGTCATATATCACTCTTTTATTATTATCACAAAATTGACTAACAGAGATGAGGTTATGTTGGAGCCCTTCAACATAAGATACTTTTGGAACTATAGTGGTTCCAATATTCAGTGTTCCATGTCCTCTCGTGTAGCCTTTGGCATTGTCGCCAAGCTACATGTTGGGTCCGTCTTGGTTTCTTACGGTACGTCGTGTGTCCAGAACATCCGCTATCCACGTACCATGGGTCTATTTGTACCTGCAAAACAGAAAATCATACTTAGGTACCCTTTATGTTTCTTTTGGGTCCTCGGAGTTAGTTGTTTCGCAATCCAAATCTGTCTGACTACTTTTGTAGTCTCAAACAACTTCTTTCCGAGACCCGTCAACATACTTCCTGAAGGGCTCGGTGATGTTGACTCTTTTACGCCCCGAGAGGTTCGGTAGTCTTGATCTTACGCCTAGGTGGACTCTTAACCTTACGAGCTGATTCGGTTGCTTTTATGCGGACCTTTGGTGCCTTCTTAACTACTGGCTCATAATAGTAACTGTCGTACTAAGTTGGGTGAGTCAGCGTCAGAGGCCCATGTTGATCTTCCCATCTCATTGAGGTTCCTCATTGCTTCTGACTAGGACGTTGTGAGCGAGATCTGCCAGACTTCTGATAGGTGGGATGAGGTACATTCACCTTTTACTTGCCTTTTGTCAAAGGTTTATGGGGTTCTGAACGTTCTATACACCCTTTAACAAACCTGTTAGTAAGCTTTGCTGCTGAATCCTATGGAGCTGAGGTCGAAGCATCATGAGTGTTGTAGCCTAACCCTTCCTTATGGGTTACCGGCCTTTGACTTGTAAGCATGGCTTTGAGCTTCATCTCTGCTCCAAGAAATATGTCGGTCATCAAAACTTTCCAGACTTCATCACTCTTCTTGAGAGTTTCGTGTTGTGCCTGTAGTTCCGAATGTTCCTTCTTTAGTAGACCTAGTTCAGTGACTTTCGTCAGCAAGTATTTGGTCAGTGCTGAGATCAGTCCTTCTTGCTGCTGAGACTGTGTCATCAGAGACTCATTCTCCTCTTTCAGTCTCTTGGCAAGTTGAGCCAACTCAGAACCGTCCTGACTAGACTTAGAAAGTCTTTCATTCTCAGCTCTCAGGAGGTCCATCTCCTGAAGGGTCTGACTGAAGTCCAGACTCATCTTGATATGCTCATCTAATAAGGCTTCGTAGCACAGTGCAAATTTAGGATGATCACCAGCAAAGAGTGTGTATTGTGTGTGCATGGTGAATAGGGTACATTATTAACATAGGAGTTTACCTCATCCTCTTCTCCAGCCATGAGACACTTCTCATTTTCTTCAACCTCTATTGCGATGAATGAGACTTCATCATCTAATGAGTCCATGAAGTTCTCTGGCTCTTAGAGAACTGAGAGCTCTCCTGCAATGAATGCTTGGTGCTTCTTAGAGAACTTCTCTCTTCGAGCTTGTCGCACAACTCTTTCAGCTGCACTCAGCTCTGGACACTCATACTGATAGTGCACATCCTTCTTGCAGTTATAGCATGAAGAAGGTCTGCTTGATTTCGGTTCTGACTTTTCAGGCTTCGAAGCAGATTCTTCATTCCTGCATTCAGAGAGTTTCTGGTTATGATCTCTGTTGGGTTATGAGTCAGTAGATGGTATTCAGCTGATTAGCGGTTAAAATAATATTGCTGGAAATCATAGTAGTACTATGGAATTGAAGATCTCAAAACCCAGCTGATATCAGTAGTGTAGTGTCTCGATAGGATTAGATGATGTATAGGTTAGACTTTTTGTGATTGATTATCTTTTTGTCTAAGTCCTATACGGGGTAAAATGTTGGATTGATCTTACGTCAAAGTTACTTTCCAAAACCCCAGCGTCATCGGTGTAAGAGCTTGCGTTCTTGACCGACAAGCGATCTTTACCTTGATGAAAACGACCCGTCGGTGATAGTTATCGGCGAGAAGAACATAATTCAAAGCTTCGGTACCTTCGCGAGTCATCAAGCCCGACCCACCAAAGCCTTATCGGCTTGTCGGCCCGACTAAGTCGAAGAAGACGGGAGATTGTCTTGAATCTACGTATCCAGACGAGAAAATGACCCGGTCGTAAAAGTCATTTCGAAGTTCGGCGGAAGATCATACGAGGATGTGGAATAGTCAACTACGAACAACGACACGTTCTCACCTACCACAAACCTCGACCCAATGAGAAGCCGACAGCGCTTTACCTACTCTGACCAACTAAAGCTGCTCTCATGTATAGTATCAACTGCCCTGCTGCAACAATTCGAAAAATATGGCCGTTTTCTTTGGAAGTTTGTGACACATGGCATCGTCTTCTCCAACGGACATATGCCTGCTCACAACTATAAGCAGAGAAGATTACCGAGCTCCACGCACGGGAAAAACAAGGGAAAAACGCTCAAGCTCAAGAACAAACTCTAGCAAACTTAAAGATCATTCAAGCGAAGAACTTGCCTTCATAGAATATTTCTAGTTCTTCTCTCTAGAGTTCTTTAGATCCCTTCTTCTCTAGCTAAGCTCATTGCCAAATTTATAGCTTAGAAATTTTGAAGGAGATCACTTTCTGTGAATTGTTCTTATTGTAAGAACTCCTTCTTAGTTGGAGATCATGTCATCCCTTTGGAACTTAGGTTTGAATTGTAAAGTCGCTAAAGACTATAACTTAGAAGAGTGCATCCGGTGTACGAGATTCTTCTTGTGAGGCTTGCTCGAGATAAATCAACAAGTTCTCTGCCTTGTCGGGGACCGTGGGCCGTAGGATCTTGCGTATCCGAACCACGTTAAATTGCTTGTGTTAGTTACTATTTTATTGCATTGCATACAAACTTCGTTTAAAATCATATCTTTGCATAAAACGTATTTATAAAAGCGCACTAGCCAAAATACTTTAACTTGCGAAAACATGTTTTCAAGCGAGAGGAATCTCAGGGCCCTACACACTTATCCGCACAATGTCTCCGCGAGTTTCAGAAATGCTTGACAAAAGTCGGTAGGAGAGCTCAATAGTTGGCACACTCGACCCGTGATCGAAGGTCATTATACGCCTTTATTCACAACATGTACGATATGTCGGGTATTCGGATGGTACCTATGTTCTCAATAGAGAACTATATGGTATGGTGTGTGAGAATGGAGGCACACCTTACATCGTTGCATGACGGCATGACGGACGTCCTTGAGGCCTGGACCCATCGTTCCCATGATCGACGGCGTACAATTTGCCATTGTAGGAGGTGTAGGAGCACGAGGCGGGTGCTAAGGTCGCCAAAGAAAAATCGGCCTTCGCACAAGAAGAGAAAAAGCTGCACAACCTTGGCCAGGAGTTGCGCGAAATGCCCATCCCGACTACGCTCGGTGATTCTCACATCGGGAGGGTACGGGGCGCAAAGCGGCAAAAGAACTGCGGGATGCCACAGGCATCTTGAGCCAAGGAACCCCGCAGATTAAGGAAAACAAGCTCGAGTTAGAGCTACAAAAGTTCGATGCCTTTGCAATGGAGCCCGGTGAAACCATTGGCGAGCTTAGCGTCGGATTCACAAATCAAGTCAATGTGATCAGCGGGTGGGGAGGATGTTCACCAACAAAGAGATGAACACCAAGATCTTGAGAGCACTACCTCGACGAAGTGGCTTCCATTTGCTACTTATTTACGCCGCTACGATCTTAATGCTCTAACTCCCGATGTTATCTTTTGGAATTAAAAATAGAGGAATTTGAGCACGGCTTACCCCGAAGATGTTCCGGGTGCTCGGTGACACTCGGATCGACCATGCTTTCAAAGCAACAATCAACAAGGCCCGGACCCAAACCTATTTCCTCCGGCAAGGCGGTGGCCACGATCGAAGCAAAGTCTCTACGAGACTTCGGGTGCGACCAACTCGTGCGATGGCTCTCAAATATCGGGAGAGAAAAGGAGAGAGTCGGAAAGGCGAGGAAATACAACGGAGATTCTACCTCGGGTAAGAAAGATTATCGGAAAAGGGAAGAATCTAAACCTTCTGCGAATGCGGGAACACATAGCTGCTTGCTAGTCCTTCTAAAGACTCGATTTGGAAGAAGCGACAAATCATGCATGCTGTTATAGCTGGAAGAAGGAGGGACATTATCAGTACGACTGTCCCGAACTCTCAGCTGCTCAACGAGCAGAACGGCAGGCTAGACGTGAAAAATTTGCCCGAAGAAGGCAGGCCTACATAGCTGGAGAGATATCCGATAACTCAATCGAGGAAGATACATTTATGTATTCCTCTGAGGACGAAGCTGCATTCGTCGCAGTTGAGATCGGAGAAACGGTTCCTGAAGACACGGCTGAATACTGTCTAATGGCCGGAGAAGAGGCTGAGGTAAGTTCTAAACTTAACATAACCTCTTCTTCACATAGCATACACGACACGTGCTCGGTCACATATGAACCTCTAGATGTGGTACAAGCCTACGACGATCTACTAGAGGGAGCGGTCGGTGACGAGAGAGAATTCGGGAGAACAATTCGGGAAGCTGGAGCGAGGTAAAGGGCGAGAATCGGAGACTTTCTTCGATTGTCGAGTCTCTCTTGAGTCGAGAGAATACGGTAGCGAGACTCAAGGAAGAGATTGAATCTCTTATGACTAAGTCTCAGCTTCAAGAGACTCAGATCTCAGTTCTGACTAAGGACAATTCTGAGAAAGAGATTGAAATAGCCCGACTCAGTCAGAAGCTCGCAGACATTGAAAAAGATTATGACTCACTAAGGAAAAGTGATGAAGTTTGGCGAGCGATGACCGAGCAGTTCCTAGGAGCTAAGGAGAAGGTTGGAAAGTATGCTTAGAGCACAAAGGCCAACGGTCATGAAAGAAGGACTTTGCTATACTCACGAGGCTTCCACTTCAAAAAGCTCAGAAATGCTGGCTGATAGGTTCGTCATAGGAAAGGTGCAAGCTGCTGACACCACACCTCAGACGAAGAATAAACAAAAAATAGTTGCACCTCAGCCAAGCAGCAAGAAGCAGCTGACCAAAGGTTCCAGCCCCAGGACACCACGATCAAACTCGGGGGGGAACAAAGAAGGTCGGGTGGGCGAACGAGACAATGACCCTTTGTATGAGCACCGGCTCGGTATGACTCGTAATACTATGAGCCCAGCAGGAGAAGCGCAAAGACTCAGAAGAAGAAAGCTCCTGAACCCAAAATCATCAGAAAGTCAGTATCTCCAGGGTCTGTGGAGAAGAAAGCGACAAGGTTCGGAAGAAGAAGTCTCGAGACTTCTAAGGTCCCTAAGGCGAGATCCGGGTTCGAAATCACTCACTAACATGTAAGGACCCAGGCGAACCAAAGGGTACCTAAAAATACTTTTGTTTTGCGGGTGCATAAGGACCCTTGGATAGTGGACAACGGCTACTCGAGACATATGACATACCAGAAGAGTCTGCTGACCAACTATGTACAAGAAGATGGTCCCAGAATTGAGTTCGGTGACAACTCGAGAGGCTACACAAGGGGATATGGAATGCTTGAACATTGGGACTGCTTCGGTTCAAGAGTAACATATGTTGGAGGACTTCAACATAATCTCCTTTCGATCAGTCAATTGCGTGATAATCTAAACGAGTTATCTTTTGGCCGGTTTTACGTGATGTTGTTGATAAATCTACGGGGAAAACGGTGTTATCGGGTTCACGGAGGAAGAATATCTACGTTGCAAAATGGAAAACCGCGAGAACACGAGGCTTGCTTGCTCGCACGAGACTAAATCTAGTGACAAGGCGGGATGGGCTGTGGCACAAGAGACTCCGGCCACTGAACTTCAAGACTATGAACAAGCTCGCCATGATAACTTTGAAGTCGGGAGGACCGCCCAACGAATCGTTTATCAAAGGCGAGAAATTGTGAAGCATGCTTGAAGGGAAAGCGAGACAAAGAGTAGCAATCCGCGTATTCCTTCACCTTCCAGCGATGGAATCCTTCACGCTGCGCACATGGACTTATTTGGGCCGTCTCTCCAGTGACTATAAGAGGCGAGAAGTATGCCCTCGTTGTTATTGGCGACTACTCGAGATATACTTGGGTCATCTTCATTGCAAACAAATCGATGTCATGGTCGAGTTGCCTAAAGCTGCTGAAAAAGCTCGGTGTGGAAAAGGACATCAAGATACGAGAGAATTCGCTCGGGACGGGAGGAACAAAATTTCTCAACTCGGTAGTTAAAGAGTCTTTGCGAAAAGGAGGGAATTAAGCATGAGACATCGACTTGCTCGCACCCCTCGGCGAACGGACTTGCTCGAACGCAAAAAGCAGAACACTCAAAGAAGCAACAAGAATGCTCCTAGCGGACTACTGGACTACCCTCAAAGTTTTGGGGCTGATGCTCGACACCGCCTTGCTTGCTATACTCGGAATCGCTCTTTACTTACACGGCAACACATGAAGACACCCTACGAATTGTGGAAAGGGAGAATTCCTTCTATTTCTCATTTTCATATTTTTGGTTTGTCCTTGCTTTATCCACAATAATGGGAAAGATCGGTTGAAGGTCTTTGATAGCAAATCTGATCAAGGAGTATTCTTAGGATACTCACGAGTCGATAAAGCCTTCGAGTCTTTAACTATCGAACCCTTTGCGTGGAGGAAAGCCCTCATGTTGTTTTTGATGAGTTTGTTGCGAGAACGGGGAAAACTCCGAGAGACAAATACTAAAGATGTCGGCGGCAAGCTACGGGATCTCGCACTAGCGATAAAGTGAAAAGATCCGGCATTGTTGGGATGATGAGTCGGACGATGAAGAAATTCGGACTCGGCCAACGGGCGATGTAGGCGACTGGTTGATTCTGCGAGCAGAATCAATAACGGGGTAACAACGGTCGATGAGGAAACCCCAGTAGTAGCGAGACCTCTGCGAGAATATAAACTCGGGGGGAACACAAATTGTTCCTGAGCTAAATGCCCCCCGAACACGGAAACTCGGTAGATCCCTAACCTTCTTGCTTGAACTACGCAATCACGAACGATGCAGCGAAATGCCTAACACACCTACTAAGCGTGCATAAGTAGTATCGGAAGAAGAAGCCAGACTCAGACGTTCATGGCTTGACACTCATTCTTCAGATCTCATTATAGGAGATCCATGAGCAACAATAAGGACAAGATCTAGATTAAGTCAAGGAGAAAGCTCACTCTATTCCTGTTTCTTGTCTACAGGTGAACCTCAGTCAATAGAGGACGCACTCAATGATGCTGACTGGATCATCACCATGTAAGAAGAGGCTGAACCGGTTCGTCGAAAACGAAGTTTAGGAGCTTGTTGATAGACCTAGACATCAGCACGTTATTGGCACTAAGTGGGTCTTCAAAAACAAGCGTGATGAAAACAACGTCATGGTCAGAAATAAAGCTCGACTAGTTTCCAAGGGTTACTGTCAAGCAGAGGGAATCGACTTTGATGAAACATTCGCTCCAGTCGCAAGATTGGAAGTCATTCGTCTTTTCTAGCTTACGCAACGCATCAAGGATTCAAAGTATATCGAGATGGATGTAAAGTCGGCTTTTACGAACGGCGTGCGAAGGAAGAAGTCTACGTGGAACAACCACCCGGCTTTCAGCAGGTCATCAGGTGTACAGACTTCGGAAAGCTCTATACAGGTTAAAACAAGCACCCAGGGCTTGGTACGATACCCTATCAGACTTTCTACTTCAGAAAGGTTTTCAGAAGGGGACAGTAAATCGCACCCTATTCAACATAAAGTCAGGAGATGACATCCTACTGGTGCAAATCTACATGGACGATATCATTTTCGGTTGCAAAAACGTGACTATATGTCAACAATTCGAGAAAATGATGAAGGAGAAATTCGAGATGTCTATGATGGGAGAGATGAACTATTTCCTTGGATTTCAAGTGGAGCAATCACACGAAGGAATTTTCATCAATCAAGCCAAGTACACTCAAGATCTTCTGAAAAGATTTGGCTGCGACTCGAGCAAACCAGTCAAGATCCCCATGAACACGAATTTCAAAATCGATCTAGACAAAGAGGGAGCATCTGTTAACTCTACTAATTATAGAGTTATTATTGGTTCTTTATTATACTTAACAGCTAGCCGACCTGACATAACTTATGTTGTAGGTGTATGTGCAAGATTTCAAGCGGATCCCAAGCGAAGTCATCTAGACTCAGCAAAGAAGATTCTGCGATATCTAAGAGGAACACCTGATGCAGGGTTATGGTATCCTGCTGATGATAATCTAATGCGACGGGTTATTCGATGCGATTATGCGGGATGCGGGATAGATCGAAAGTCAGCTCACGGAACGTGTCGGTTCTAGGCAAAGCAAACTAATATCTTGGTTTTCAAAGAAGCGGCATTCGGTAGCAACGTCCACTCTTACGGGCGAGTACATGGCTCTTGGAAATTGCTTGTGCCCAGATCCTTTGGCTTCGACAACAAGCGAGAGACTATGGTATAATTCGGGATGAAGTGCCCATCTACGTGACTCCACAAGTGCTATTGCAATAACTCGGGAATCCGAGTTCTCCATACGAGATGCAAGCACGTGGATATTCGACACCACTTCATCGGGAGACCATGTCGAGAAAAAGGATATCGAGAATGGAGAAAATCCCATCTTCGACAAGCAAAGGGCAGATATCTCGACCAAACCACTAGGCGAAGCAGTTCGAGAGAATTATCGGTTGAGCTAGGTCTCTTGGATCCCTCTTGAATCACATCAGTAGAAGACAACTACTGATGACAACAATTGGTAACAATTGGTATCAAGTGTAAGGAACCAGTATGACAGGTCAGAAGACGCAGTACATTAATTCAGTTGGGAGAATCAAATAGCACACAGTGAGGGGGAACGTGGTCATCAGCACGTCAACCATCCTCCTTAGTCTTAACGGTAACTAGCTGATCGTAAAAGTTCAGCTGAAGAGGTTTGCGTAGTATTTACTTAAAGTTTATCAGAAGCATGCTCGCATTTATTATCTCAGTCGCTAGCACTCAGTAGTTAATGAGCATTTATTTCCCGCCATTAATTTTTAAGGATAAGTCAGTAGGAAACCGTTCTCATTTAAAATGACTTAGTCTTTAATGCTGCCTGCAGCGCATTTAATGCATGTCTTCTCACTTACCTTTATTACGCATTATCCTACATGGGTCTATAGTAGAGGCGGCTTAGGCAATCATTCCTTTTTTAACATCACATCTCAGCCGTCGATAAAAATGAGAGATTAAACCCCAGCCGTTCGATCTAAACGGTTTATTACGCATGATCTTATAAAATCTTTCATCTTCTACATTGGCCTTACTTTTCGCCATTTACGAAATCTTGGAGCTTTTATCTGCGATTCAGTTTTTTTTCCTTCATAACCTAAACTGCTTTGCATTTGCGTATCTCAAGCTCTAAATCTTTCGGTAATATATTAACTCTGCCTAAAACTCATACTGACTAATTCTATTTTCAAGTGCTAACGAGTTTTTCTGCAGATACTCATGGCGACAGTACAGACTCCCACAAATATTGACGAGATCATCGTCTCTCGCATCCAGTTCAAACCAACAATGGCGCTACGCCAAGTTGATCTTCCAAACTTGGAGCCCGTTTTCGACGCCATTGAAAGTTACGGACTAGAAGCGCTCGTCTCCAAGCAACCCCGGCGTATTAGCCCGGACAAGTGGCGGAAGTCTACTTCAATCGGAGAACCCCAGATTCGGGGGTAGAGGAAGCATCCTTCGCATTCATGAAGGAGGTTGTACCGAATTCGTGGGATGCGAGTCAACATATCATCAGCATCCGAGATGCGCTTTGGAATTAGCATTTGATCTTCCGGCCGATGGAATTTCTCCAATTGGATATAAGGAGAAGGAGATCAACGCATACGTACAAAAGTTACTGCGGCGGGAGCGACATAGTCTTCAAGACGGCTACGCAAAGAATCGGCCTCTTGCCACAATGCGGGGGCTCGCTTACATTGTCTCGCACATCCTCACGAGCTCAGCCGGTTCCTATGATCAGCTCTCAAACCCACGTATTCAGCTGATGATGGTCATAGACGATAGAGTCCAAGTCAACTGGACGGACTATTACTTAGCCGAGCTCAAGGCTCAGGCTCAGAAGTTTGTAGCCCAACCCACTGGAGAGAGGAGGCTAATTAATGTGGGTAAGCTATTGTATGGGACAAAGATGTCCATACTTATCGAGTAATCAGTCTCGAGGAGTTCAACTTTTGCTGACTCCAGGTATTTTGACAGCAAGCTCATAAAGTTCAAAACGAGAGCTGCTGCTGAAAAATCAATCGGGCGAGGGCCGCCTGATTAGAAGAGAGTCGTCTCCGACTTACCCCCTCGCGCCGACCCGCCTAAGAGGAAGAGGCTAACCAAGACCGTGGACCTTCGAGGTCTCGTAGAACCAAGCAAGACAAGCCTCCCCCCCACCCACTCGGGAAGAACAAATCTTAGACTCTGACACCGGCATTGAGGGTGCCACGATAAAGGATAAGGTTCAATGCATCAGTTCCGAGGAGACTCAGTCGGACATCAGGGTACCGACTGAGGAAACATCCTCTGAGTGGACCACGATACACTCCACCCGTCTTCGCGCTACCGGAGAAATCCATGCTCAGATTCCTGAAATCGCTGAGCATTCAGACTTGGTGGAAATTGCTATAAGGGCCAGGACACAGATGCTGCTGAGGTTTCTCAGCTGGGATATTCTTGAAAATATTATCAGAACTCAGTCAGCTCTGTCCTTACTTGCCGAGGAGCAAGACTTGCAGTTAGCTATAGGGTTCGGGGAACCATCTGACCTTGCTTCATTTGAGGACCTGAGGGCAGCGATGCTTTATCTCCTTAGTATGCGCTCCTCAATCCTTGGCAACAGCCCTTCGCCTCCATCTCATCATGATGATGATAACGAAGACAAAGATGATGACAAGATGGAACGAGGCGCAACCCCGAGGATGCGGTTTGGGAGGATCTGCGAGGGCTCCACTCCCCGCGAAAAGGGCCAATCACCACCACCTTCTAAATCTGGTGAAGCTCAAGTTGCCTCGAAGCCGAGTCGAGCGCAACAACTCGCGTTATATGAGCAGAGGCTCGGAACTAGCTCCTATCAGATCACACCAATAGGTTCCGTGACCTCCAAGTCGGTGAACAAATCCATCAGGCGCCAAGGGGACAAGAATCGTCTCCTCGCCAAAGACGTACACATCAAGTGGGCTCAGTATACAAAAGCCCCGGACGGAAGCGTCAACCGACTTGCGAGCGGGGGTCGAGAAAGTCTCAGAAGCTCCTACTCTTCAGATCAATATTCAGGAGATCATTGAGACAGCCCTTACAGCTCAGAAGGCGGACCTTGCCGCTTAGAGTCAGTATCTCTTATTAGCTCAGCATAAGTCATTCTTTGAGCAGCTGGCTCAGAGTCTCGCGGCAGTCCAGGCCACCATGGATGAGAGGAACAGAGTGGCCACCTCCAGTCTCCAATCCGAACTTAAGCAACAGGCGGAGGCACTCAAAGAAATCCAGCAGGAAATGACAACCTCTCATGATCAGTCTCTGCTGAAACTCCGACAGGAGTCAGCTGCTCAATTGAAAACATTTAGAGCGGATCAAGAGAATAGCGGGAGCAATATTGCGACCTAGTCAGAGATTTCGAAGCCACCTTGCCTCTAGCATCAAGGACCTCGTCTACAATTTGGAGAAGGACGTAAAAGTCATCCGCACTCACCTCTCCCAGTGATGATGCCAAAAGGGGGAAGGAGAAGTAAAAGAAGAACATGCGAGGCGGAACAGTGAGGTACAAAAAGAGTCCCGAAGTCCAACTTATTGAGGCGGGAACTCGGGGGGGAAGGTTTAAAGCATCGGGGTGGAACTAGCTCAGTACCCCCGAGGAGAAGGTTCGGCCGCCCGAGTGGAACCGGTTCGGCTATACTCCTTCTCGGAGTATGTCCCACTCCAACCGACGATATCCGAGCCATCACCTATCTCATCCGCTCGGCCACATCGAGGATATAGCTCGTTTCCTCGATCGGGGAGGACAAAGACGAGCCACATCAGCGACACCGCAAAGGCCGGGGAAGGAGATTACAACTGAAGCCACTCCTCCATCTTCCCCGATGCCCAAATTCAAAACTAAAGCGGAAGAAGAAGCGTCCGATCTAAAAGTTGCTCAACAGCTGCAAGACCAGCTAGATCATGAGCATCAGCTTGAAGAAGCTAAAAAGGCGAAGAAGCCTAGGAAGCCTATTGGGAAGATTGCCAAAGAAAAGGCTAAGCAGATTGTGGACGAACAAAAGAAGAAAGCACGGGAGGAGCTAGCTAAAGTCTCCACTCTTTGCAGTCCGAGTCTTCGGCTCGAGTTATTATCCTTCCAATCTTACACACGAGCAAGAGGTGAAGACAAAGCTACACGGGAGGCCACGGCTGAAAGGACTAAATCTCCGGGAGAGGAGATCCTAGAGCCGCGGCCCTTAGAGAACATAAACGACTGGCTGACCTGGCAAAAATGATTAGTCTATCTGATAAGCCAGCAGCTGACTTGAAAAGGCAGATACCCAGAGCTTCAAAATATTATAGGAGAGCGCCCAAAGTACCTTATGTCAAGAAGGCGCCTACTCCTCACATAGACAAATGGGTACAAGCCGACGGGCGAACGAGCTATGGGAGGAACTCGAAAGAATCTTTCATCAAGGGATACCATGTATGGAACTTCTATCCATCACGGGATACCTGGCGATCAACTATTCGAAGAATGTCTTCATCATAACTTTCCCCGGCTCGCGAGAACAACTTACGCCAATCATGGAGAAAGAGAAGATACCCATCGAGCTCCGGCCTTGGGAAGAATCCCTCCTCCCTATGGCTTGCTCGCGGCATGCTTTGCACAAAAGAGATAGAAGATGAGATTGAGGCGGTTGCTTATCATTACAATCTCGGCTACGATCGACACGATGATCTCGAGGAAATCCGGACTCTGCGGAAAAGAATCTACAAGTTTTATTGTGCGGATCCTCCGGTGACAGTGCAGACTTCAAGAGCCGAACGAGAGATTCAGACGTCAGCCTTGATCTTCTTATCTCAGTTTGTGGTAATAGTAATAGAAACCTTGTAATCCTCTGATCATATATATCAGTTTCTATTGCTTGCCAGACAATTACTCATTGTCTTACGGCCTTTGTTTGTGCTTTCACAACTGATCACTGAAGTGATCTGACACACACTCTCACATAACCGTTTCTCTGATTTTGCCTATCTCTCACCTGCTGAACATACTGAAGTTATCTGTTTCAGTTTTACTGAAGTCTTTCTAAGTCAGTAGTCTAGCATTCATGTCTTTGTTTTTATAGAAGTAGAGGTTTTGGCATCATCGATTAGGGGGAAATTGTTGGGTTATGAGTCAGTAGATGGTATTCAGCTGATTAGCTGTTAAAATAATATTGGGGGAAATCATAGTAGTACTATGGAATTGAAGATCCCAAAACCCAGCTGATATGAGTAGTGTAGTGTCTCGATAGGATTAGATGATGTATAGGTTAGACTTTTTGTGATTGATTATCTTTTTGTCTAAGTCCTGTACGGGGTCAAATGTTGGATTGATCTTCTGTTGAAGTTACTTTCTAGAACCCCACGTCATCAGTGTAAGAGCTTGCGTTCTTCAACTAGCAGCTGATCTTTACCTTCAGTAGAAGACAGCCCATCAGCTGATAGTTATCAGCAGAAGAACATAATGCAAAGCTCAGTACCTTCGCAGTCATCAGCTGACCCACCAAAGCCTTATCAGCTTGTCAGCCGACTAAGTCGAAGAAGACAGAGATTGTCTTGAATCTACTATATCCGACAGAAAATGACCCAGTCGTAAAAGTCATTTCGAAGTTCAGCAGAAGATCATACGAGGATGTGGAATAGTCAACTCTGAACACTGACACATTCTCACCTACCACAAACCAAAACCAATGAGAAGACGACAACGCTTTACCTACTCTGACCAACTAAAGCTGCTCTCATGTACAGTGTCAACTGCCCTGCTGCAACAATTCGAAAAATATGGCCGTTTTCTTTGGAAGTTTGTGACACGTGGCATCGTCTTCTCCAACGGACATATGCCTGCTCACAACTATAAATAGAGAAGATTACCGAGCTCCACACACGGGAAAAACAAGGGAAAAACGCTCAAGCTCAAGAACAAACTCTAGCAAACTTAAAGATCATTCAAGCGAAGAACTTGCCTTCATAGAATATTTCTAGTTCTTCTCTCGCAGAGTTCTTTAGATCCCTTCTTCTCTAGCTAAGCTCATTGCCAAATTTATAGCTTAGAAATTTGGATGGAGTTCACTTTCTGTGAATTGTTCTTATTGTAAGAACTCCTTCTTAGTTGGAGATCATCCCATCCCTTTCGAACTTAGGTTTGAATTGTAAAGTCGCTAAGGACTATAACTTAGAAGGGTCTGTCCAGTGTACAGATTCCTTGCTGAGGCTTGCTCAGATAAATCAACAAGTTCTCCTACCTTGTCAGGACCGTGGACGTAGGATCTTGCGTATCCGAACCACGTTAAATTGCTTGTGTTATTTACTATTTTATTTCATTGCATACAAACTGGTTTAAAATCATATCTTTGCATAAAACGTATTTATAAAAGCGCACTAGTCAAAATACTTTAACTTGCGAAAACACGTTTTCAAACTGAGATGAATCTTCGGGCCCTACACACTTATCCGCACAACGTCTCCGACTGAGTTTCAAGTACTGACAAAAGTCAGTAGGAGAGCTCAGTAGTTGGCACTCTCTGACCCGTGATCGAAGGTTAGTATCTGGCACTATTCATCAGTCGCAACCAACAGCTCAGCTGTCCTTCACGTTCTGAGAAAAGAAACTGTGATCAGGTGTATTCACCCCCCCCCCCTCTACACCTGACTATCGTCTCCGGACCAACAATCTCCTTTTTTGAAGGTGATTCATACTTACCTCGGGACTTTTGGTAGGATTTCTTCAGCTTAATCTTCCTATCCTTCTCTCTCTAGTATTTAAGGGCCAGCATAGCATATCGTTCAGCCAGGGTTCCTTCAGTAGGAATCGAGACTGAGCTTGTCGACGTTGTCTGGTTGCTCACTGCTGCTTGTGGAGTGCTGACTGATGCCTTTAGAGCATGATCATGTGAAGTGTCAGCTCCATCCCTTATCTTGTGAGGTAAATTGAACTCTAACTCCTCTGCCTTTAATTCAGAAAATATATGATCAGTAGAAACAGAATCAAGGTCAGAGTGTCGAAGATACGTGGCGAATAAACTCCAGCGTCCTTCAGGCACTGCCCGTAGTATCTTCAAGTTCATCTCACTGTTCGAGAGCGTCTTCCCTAGCCCGTTTATTGAGTTCATGATCTTGGTGAATCTATCGATTAGATCTTCAATCTTCTCATTGGGCATGAGGGTGAGCCTCTCTAGCTTCTGGAGCTCCAGAGTTAGTTTGTTGTTCTTTATCTTCTGAGTCCCCCGACTCACTAACGCCAGCGCATCCCAGAGTTCCTTCGCGGACTTGCAGTCCTGAACCCTGCCTAGATAAGAATCACTAAGAGTTGTTAGAATAGCATTACGAGCAACTCTATCTAGATTGTGAAGCTTCTTCTCTTCCGGCGTGTAATCTGATTTGCTTTTGGCGATCATCTCTTCTGTCTCGGCTCCACCATCCTCCTCGTACTTAACATTGTTAATCATAGGAATGATAGGACCGATTTCTAGCACATCAGACATGTTGTCGTGTAGTGAGGTCAGATGCGCCTCCATTCTCACGCGCCATACGCCATAGTTCTCTACTGAGAACATAGGTACCATCCGGATTCCTGACATATCAGACATAGCAAGATTATGGAATAAGGATGAATGAAGAGATGTTATGCTGTGAAAAACGTTTTCAAAAAGATCAGTTCGAGTATACCAGTTTCAGAAAACAAGAGTCAAAAGAACTCCTGCTCTGATACCAATTGTTGGTCCCGAGTCAAACGTTCAGGTGTAGAGGGGGGGGGAGTGAATAAACCTGAAAACCTTTTTCACAAACTTAAAATGCAAACAATCCATTTAACAGAAGATGTCGACTAAATAGATTCAGTAGACGCGTGGACAGAGTGACTGAGAGTGTTGAGCTCTGCTACCTGACTGGAGTTAGAATTCAGGAGCGTTCAGCAGCTGTTCAGTAACGTGCGGAATGTGTAGGTCCAATTCAGTTTGTTTGAAAATGTTTGTTTATTAAAGTCGTTCAGTATATTAGTTCAAAGTTTTAGCTTTGACTGTAGCAGTTGTATGATTTTGTAAAGATATTTTCAGTATGAGCAGTTAATCAATGCAACAATTAAACAACACATCAATTTTAAAGTGGTTCGGATACGCAAGATCCTACGTCCACTGATCCTAAACAACGCAGGACACTATTTTATTATATTGAGTTAGTCTCAGTTAGTTTGTGCGCGGGACAAACTGTACCTTGTAATTATACTGAGCAAGTCTCAGTTTACGGGGTCGAACGATAAAGTTTGAATGTATCTCCAACGATAAAGGAGTTCTTAAGAATTAAGAACAGTTCAATAAATGAACTCCTTTAGTTCTAAGCTATGGATTTTACACTTGAGCTTAGGTTAGAGGGTGGGAACGAGAATGGCTTCTAGAGCGAAGAACAAAGAGGATTAAACACTCTGGGTTCGTGTTCTTCACTTGAATAAACGCTAAGTATTCTAGAGCTTTAGTTCGTTGTATGCTTAAGTTCCCGCATGGTCGCTTGTATGATCATGTAGTGCGACTTGAATGACCATGACCTTCCCTCTATTTATAGTAGTGAGCGTGAATAGATATGTTGGAGACGAACAATCCACTTGTCACTCTATATAGGTAGCAAACGACTTCTTTTTTTAATTCTGTAAAGTCCGCTTCCTTTGCAGAAAGTGGTTGACTTGCAGCTTGTCATTGGTCGAGGTACACAAAGTGGTTGAGACATATTTAGACTTCAAGGTTGATACTGAAGCAGACCTTTCTCAGATGTACGACCTCGGACAACTCTACTGAAATGACTTTGAAGTCCACTGTCAGTTAAAGCAACTGACAGGCCGTTGGAGTCTGACCGCAAGGTTCAGTATGTTGCTCCTATTGAGTCCAACATTACTGAGGGCCAAGATTCTAAGTTCAGCAAACTGCTCCTGCTGGGTCCAGTTCTACTGACTCGTGAACACCTTTCAGTATGCTGCTTCTGCTGAGTCCAGCCATACTGAATATTCACTCCATGGCACTGCGACAGATAGTCTACAGAAAGACAGCAGACGGAACTACTGAGCCGGAACCATGCTGAAGGCGAGTCTACTGAGTCTAAAACACTCAAAGACAAAGGTGTTAACTTTTACAAAGGAACAGTTCACCAATCATAATAGGGTTTTCGGGTCTGCCAAATCAACTACTAAATCATCTCCCAACAGAAGGGCTGACATCAGCCTTGGATTAGCTGACGTCAGCCCTCGCTGATGTGTCATGTACATGTGGCTGCCACATGGCAGAAAACCCCTGCTGATGTGGCAACAGCGTAACAGCTCCAGATTCGATCCAAATTCGAAGATTTTGAAGACCGAATAGCTGTATTTTGTTCGGGCTATGTAACAAATAGAAATTTCTATTTTATCTGTGTTTTTTAAGCCCGATAACGATATTTTATTTCTAATTTGAGCATTTATTTATTATTATGCTTTAGCATTCAATTATGTATTTTATTGCGCTTAGAAAAGCATGTAAGTAGGATTTAATTCGGTTCTAAGCATGTTTAAATTTTTCGAGAGCACATTTTATTATGTTCGCTTAGAAATTGCATGATTTAGGATTTATGTGGTTTAGCACGATTTTAAACAAATCTTTTGAATAAAAAGACTAAGCAAGTTTTAAAATTAAATGTTTAATTAGATTCCATTAAACTGGATATTAAATATTTAATCGGACCTCCATTTAATTAGACTATACACAAAAGTAGTAAGATTATGTTAGTAAACGTCAATTTGCGTGACTTTCTTACATCTTTGAGCTACAAGTTTTGTGAGATGAATTTTTTGAAAATAATATTTAATTATTATTGAGTAGTGGGAGCGAAGCTGTAAACGTCTCCCTGCATGGCTAGCGTGTCTAGTAAACACGAGTACTCTAAAAGATAATAATTAAATAGGATGGCTAATTAGATCAAATTGAATGCGGCATGGTTCTCGTAAGTATGTCAATTTCGAGAATTTGATTCTATTTTGGTCAAATTAATGGTCAATGCTTAGATGTCACCGCGGGTACAATTCACTTTCCTCAAAGTCCCTTCCCACATTTTAATCTTAATAGTGACTGGTCCAGAATATCGAACTATTAATTCCATTCGTCTTAAGAACCTAGGCGTGGATTGGAATTAAAGAGCTAGGTAAATAACTTGGTTTACCGTTACGCTAGTAAACGTCCACCTGCGTGGCTTACGAGTGGAATTCCTAGAGTTGTTCGAGGTTTTAATATCATTGTTTTTAAAAAAGGTTACAATGATGATTAATTACGAATTATGTGCGAATATAAGTTTCTTACATGCTTTTAAATTATAATTTTTTAGATATGTATGTTCGAAAAAAAATTGAGTTCCTAATCAGTCTCACAAACCAAATCCTAACTGGTTTAACAAATTTTAAAAAGTGGAAGAGAAATCTATCCGTCCCAATAAATGCTCTTACAAGGTCCTATAAGAACTATTGTCTTAGAACCGCTATATATAAGATTGAGATTACTCTGACTAAGTTACAAAATCATTTGGTAGCGGTCGAAGAGGTTATAGGAAAGGGTAAGGGTGCTCAAGTCTTGAACATCACTATTAGCTCAAGGAATCCTCAGAGAGGCGAAACATAAAAAGTGCAGGAGGGGTGGTCATTTGAAAAGGAACGGTGAGAATAAGAAGACGGTCCTTACTGACAACATGCGAATGTCCAAGGAGAAAGGAAGGTTCTTCAAGAGTGGTAAGAAAGGAAACTGGAAGAATTATAATCCAGATGTCAAGGAAAAACAGAAAGAGACGCGAGTCGCTCTTGCAACCGAAACTGTTATGGTTTCCTCTTCTGCCCACGAATGGGTAGTGGATTCGGGAGCAACTCATCTTATTTGTTACACCTTGCAAGGTTTCTTGCAGAAAAAAGGAATTGAGTGATGGTGAGGTTGTAGTCTCCATGGGCAATGGATCAAGAGTTCCAGCAATTGCCATTGGAAATTTGCATCTATCTTTTGATAGTTCTGTTTTAGTACTTAAAGATGTTTTGTATATGCATGAGTTTAGACGAAACAGTATTTCTATTTCAAAACTCTACACCATGGATTGTTATAAATCAAGTTTTGTTAGTGAAGTTTCTATCATGAAAGACGGTGATTTTATCTGTGATGGGCCACTAAACGGATCTTTATATACTATTACTGGCAACTCGCGTAATTCTGTTAATGTTACTTCCTCATCATCAAATTCCAAGAAGAGGAAAGAATCTTCTAAGGTAAATCAAACTTATCTATGGCATCTACGACTAGGTCACATCAATCTGAATAGGATCCAAAGGTTGGTGAAATATGGTTCATTGGAGTCTCTCCAAGTGGAACCATTTCCAACTTGCGAATCCTATTTTGAAGGAAAGATGGGACTAGGCCTTTTAAGGCAAAGGGTTATAGAGCCACAGAACCATTAAGTTTGATTCATTCTGACTTGTGTGGACTTATGTCCACACAAGCTCGTGGAGGGTATGAGTACTTCGTCATATTTACTGACGATTACTCGATGTATGGATATGTTTACCTTCTTCGCCATAAGTCAGATTGCTTCGAATCCTTTAAGGAATTCAAAGTAGAAGTGGAGAAGAAGTTAGATAAGGAAATCAAAACACTGCGATCTGATCGTGGTGGGGAATATATGTCCAATGAGTTCAACAATTACTTGACAGAATGTGGGATTACATCCCAACTGACAGCACCAGGTCAGAGAGAAGGAACCGAACTCTCTTAGAGACGGTTCAGTCGATGATGAGTTATGCAACTTTGCCAGTTTCCTTTTAGGGATATGTCATTGAGACTGTCGCATACTTGCTGAACCGTGTGCCTTCCAAGTTGGTTCAAAAGACTCATTTCGAGTTATGGAACGCGCATAATCCTAGTTTGAACCACTTAAGGATTTGGGGCTATCCTGCTTATGTGCTAAATAGGAAGGCCAACAAGTTGGAATCACGTTCAGAAGTGATGTTGTTCATAGGGTATCTGAAGGAAACGAAGGGTGGTTACTTTTATGATCTTAAGGAACAGAAGATCGTTGTTAGCACCAACACTCAGTTCTTAGAGGAGGATTATATTAATAATCACAAGTCTCAAGTCGAGATCATCTTTGAGGAATTACAAGGTGATCGAGATCCACTCAGAGAGCCAGTTGTGCAAGATAGAGCTCCACGAGCAACTGCACAAACTGTTAACACAACGCCTGACACTCTTCGACGTAGTGGGAAGGTGATATTTACACCTGATAGGTATATGTTCACTGGGAAGACGTCTGATCATCTCCCAACAGACGAATAAGATACCGTGGATCCCTGGACCTACAACGAAGCAATGGGAGATATAGATGTAGATTCATGGCGAGTCGCCATTGAAGGAATTATTAGGGGAGGAAATTGTACCTTCCTCCTTTGTATATTGTTGTAGCTCTGATTGTTGCTCCTGTTCAGATCTTCTGATCTGTGTCCCGACCCTATTTCTTCCTCCGCATGGTCAGAGAACTGAAGAAAAATATTTGTCTCTCTCAAAAACGCTTATGCGCGTTAATGTGTAAATTGTGTTCTGATTATGAACATAATACTATTATATATAGGCTTCAAGAGAAAATATTATTAATATTTGTATCACATTAATTTAATTATATCCCTAATGGGCTTCTACACAGTTAGCCCATAATATAATTAAATAATATATTGGGCTACTAATATTTATCAATTAATAGGTCAAGCACATTAATTCCAGATAAATAACATTATTAAATAATGTAAAAATGCATTATTCTATTAATAATGAATTCTGAGAGACAATAAATAACTAGGCAACTAAGCTGGGCCGGATCGGGGATCCAATAAAATAAATAAAGCGATTGCCTCAAATTAATTAATTATCTATGCTCAGCCCAGAGCAAAATTAATTAATAAACACAGATTCATTCCACTAGAGAATTTGTGCTGACCTACCCCTTTATCCCAAATTGAGCAAGGGCTTGTATTTTAGACTTAATCGATCCCCGTATTTAAGCTTGAAATTTCCGTTAATTAATTAAGTTCACTGACAGCTTAAATTAATTAACATCTTATTATGTTCCTGAGTAGTACCACTTGACCTCATTAACACACCTGAACTTAATCAACCGGTCGGGTTTAGTGTGCGGTTACAAGATACAAACAACCAGCCTGAGCCACAAATAACTACTAACACCCACGATACGTAGATCCGATCACGAAGACGTTCACCATACTAGGTCAAAGTGATAGAGAGCCAAATGTGCTCAGCTGATGTCTTACCAAGCTTAAGACCAGCTAAGTCACCGAGATCTTGGTTCTCCACTAAGGTCAGTCAGGAGAACACATCTCATTGTAATCCATCAATACACCACCTTAAGTCTACTAGTAAAGACAAGCAGCCAAGACAAGCAACTTCTTATCTAAACTGCAGCTTAAACCGATAACTTATCCTTAGGTTGTCTCAGCTGTGATAATTATTTATATCTTGTCAGTTCAATCAATTTGTGTAGTCTTCTGTGATACCCGACACACTACACAAATCTGACTTTTATACAAGATAAAGGATTACATGCGCAAATATATATATTTATCAGATAGGAGAATAAAATAGTGGTAGGGATAAAAGTACATTGTATACAAGCATATAACTTGCTTCCAGTATACAAAATCCCAACAATTCTCACACTTACACTAAAGCAAACTTTTAGTATACAATGTGTCAGTTCTGGTACTAATAGTACTCAGCTGTCTATCCTATGTATCACTGCATTTTCTCCCACTTATACAAAAGTTTCGACAGTCCTAAGTAGGGCAACTCTACCACTCCTTAGCCACGAACATGCTTCTCGTCAGCCAGGAATGGTAAGCTCTTCGTGAAAGGATTAGCTAGGTTGTCTTCAGTTCCAATCTTTTCAATCACCATGTCTCCTCGATTCACGAATACTCGTATAATGTGGTACTTCCTGTCTATGTGTTTAGATACCTTGTGAGATCTAGGTTCCTTAGAATTTGTCACTGCACCCGCTTTATCACAATAAATCATGATCGCCTTCGGCAAATTCTGAACAATATCAAGATCCAGGAGGAAATTCTTGAGCCAAACAGCCTCTTTCGAAGCTTCTGAAGCAGCCAAATACTATGATTCCATAGTTGAGTCTGCAATGCATTTCTGCTTTGCACTCCTCCATGAAATGGCTCCACCTCCCAAGGTAAACACATAACCCGAGGTAGACTTCTTCTCGTCGTTAGCTTCGGAAATCCAAGTTTGTATAACCCAAAGACAATAGACTATCGACCGGTAAACATGCCTATAATCTCCGGTCCGTTTAAGGTACTTGAGAATATGCTTGACCAGTTGTTCAATGTTCCTTTCCAGGGTTAGACTGATATCTTGAGACCATTCCTACAACATATTAGATATCTAGTCTCGTACAAACCATCGCATACATGAAGCTACCGACAACGAAAGTATATAGTACTAGCCTCATACTTTCTATCTCTTCAGGCGTTTTAGGACACTAATTCTTGGATAGAAAAAGGCCATGTCTGAAAGGTACGAAGCTCTCTTGGCATTTTGCATGCTAAAATGAGCAATAATAAGATGTCAATGTAGGAAGCTTGTGATAAGCTTAACATTCTTTTTACGCGAGTCTCGGATAACTTTGGTCCCAAGGACGTAAAGCGGCTTCACCTAAGTCCTTCATTTGAAACTTCTCGGATAACCACGTCTTTACATCTGATAACACTTCAACATTGTTGCCAATGAGAAGGATGTCATCTACATAAAGTGCAAGAAACACCACTGATCCGTTAACACAGATATGGTACACGCACACCTCCCTAGGACAGGATACAAAACCATAGGATTTGACCACCTCGTCAAAACGTCGGTTCCATAACCGGGAAGCTTGTTTAAGTCCATAAATGGACTTCTTAAGCTTCCAAACTAGATGCTATTCGCCCTTCTTCACATAACCATCTGGTTGTTTCATGTAGATGTCTCTACCTTTTTCAAGGTGACCGTTTAGGAATGCGGATTTGACATCCATTTGCCAGATCTCTAGGTTCATGTGAGCTGCTATGGCAAGGAGAATTCGAATGGACTTGACCATTGCTACAGGCGAGAAGGTCTCTTCATAATCGATACCTTCTTTCTGGGTAAAACCCTTCACCACTTGCCTGGCCTTAAATACCATGATCTCTCCATTCGGTCCTCTCTTTCTCTTGTATACCCACTTACTACCAATAGTCTTGCATCCGTCAGGTAGTTCGGTGATCTCGTATACATCCATATCAGTTATGGACTAAAATTCTGAGTCCATGGCAATTCGCCAGGAATCTGCATCTATATCTCCCACTGCTTCGTTGTAGGTCCAGGGATCACCGGTATCATGTTCATCTGCTGGGAGATGATCAGAAGTCTCCCCAGTGAACATATACCGATTAGGTGTAAATATCACCC
Organism: Lavandula angustifolia; assembly: GCA_028984105.1. Lineage (NCBI taxonomy): Eukaryota > Viridiplantae > Streptophyta > Magnoliopsida > Lamiales > Lamiaceae > Lavandula > Lavandula angustifolia. The sequence goes on along the minus strand of CM054816.1, from coordinate 22,075,658 downwards.
TCCCACTACGTCAAACAGTGTCAGGCGCTGTGTTAACAGATTGTGCAGTTACTCATGGAGTACTATCTTGCACAACTGGATGTTCAAGTAGAACTCGACCTCCTTATAATTCCTCAAGGATGATGTTGACTCGAGACTTATAGTTACTAATGTAATCCTCTTCTAAGAATCGAGCATTAGTGCTAACAACGATCTTTGGTTCTTTAGGATCATAAAAGTATCCACCCTTTGTTTTGTTCGGATACCCTATGAACAACATCACTTCTGAACGTGATTCCAATTTGTCGGCTTGCCTATTTAGCACGTAAGCAGGACAACCCCAAATCCTTAAGTGGTGCAAACTAGGTTTATATCTGTTCCACAACTCGAAATGGGTCTTTTACACCGATTTGGAAGGCACACGGTTCAGCAAGTATGCTGCAGTCTCTAGGGCATATCCCCAAAAGGAAACTGGCAAAGTTGCATAACTCATCATCGACCGAACCATCTCTAAGAGAGTTCGGTTCCTTCTCTCTGACACACCATTCTGCTGAGGCGTGCCCGGTGCTGTGAGCTGGGATGTAATCCCACATTCTGTCAAGTAGTCCTTGAACTCATTAGATAGGTATTCCCTACCACGATCAGATCGCAGTGTTTTAATTTCTTTACCTAACTTCTTCTCCACTTCTGCCTTGAATTCCTTAAAGGTTTCAAAGCAATCCGACTTGTGGCGAAGAAGGTAAACATACCAATACCTCGAGTAATCATCAATAAATGTGATGAAGTACTCATACCCTCCATGAGCTTGTGTAGACATAGGCCCACACAAGTCAGAATGTATCAAACTTCATGCTTCTGTGGCTCTATAACCCTTTCCCTTGAAAGGCCTAGTCACCATCTTTCCTTCTAAGCAGGGTTCGCAAGTTGGAAATGGTTCAACTTGGAGAGACTCCAATGATCCATATTCCACCAACATTTGAATCCTATTTAGATTGATGTGACCTAGTCTTAAGTGCCACAGATAAGGTTGGTTTACCTTAGAAGATTATTTCCTCTTATTAGGATTTGATGATGATGAAGCAACATTGACAGAATTACGCGGTTTAGAAGTAATAGTATATAAAGATCCGTTTAATGGTCCACCACAGATAAAATCATCGTCTTTCATGATAGAAACTTCACTATCAAAACTTGATTTATAACCATCTATGGTGTAGAGTTTTGAAACAGATATAATGTTTCGCCTAAACTCAGGCACTACTAAAACAGAAATATTAAAAGATAGATGTAAATCTCCAATAGCAATTGCAGGAACTCTCGATCCATTGCCCATTGAGACTACCACCTCGCCATCGCTCAATTGCCTTTTCTGTAAGAAACCTTGCAAAGTGTAACAAACATGATCAGTTTCCCCCGAATCCACTACCCATTCGTGGGTAGAAGAGGAAACCAGAACAGTTTCAGTTACAAGAGCGACTCGCGTCTATTTCTGTTTTGCCTTGAAATCTGGATTATAATTCTTCCAGTGTCCTTTCTTACCACTCTTGAAGAACCTTCCTTTCTCCTTCGACATTCGCAAGTCGCCGATAAGGACCGTCTTCTTACTCCCACTTCTCTTCTTGAATTGACCACCATTTCTGCTCTTTTTCTGGTTTTCGCCTTTCGGAGGTTTCCTTGAGCTACTAGGTATATTCAAGACTTGAGCACTCTTGCCCTTTCCTATAACCTCTTTGACCGCTACCAAAGATTTGAGTAACTTACTCATAGTAAACTCGTTCTTAGATATAGCGGTCCTAAAACATAAGTTCTTATAAGACCTTTGCATAGAATTTATTGGAGAGGTAAGATATCTCTTCCATTATATGAAATTATTTAAAATTGTTAAACCCGTTAGGGTTTGGTTGGTGAGACTGTTTAGGAACTCGAAAAATATTCATACAGACATATCTGAAAAATATAATTTAAAAGCATGTATGAAATTAACATTTGCACATAATTCGTAATTAATAATCATTGTAACCTTTTGTAAAAACAATGATATTAAAAACCTCAAACAACTCTAGGAATTCCACTCGTAAGCCACGCAGGTGGACGTTTACGGCTTCGCTCCCACTACTCAATAATAATTAAATATTATTTTGGGAAACTCATCTCACAAACCGGTAGCTCAAAGAAGCAAGCAAGCCACGCAAGTGGACGTTTACTCACATAATCTTACTACCTTCATATAGAGTCCAATTAATGGAGGTCTGATTAAGTGTTTAATATCCAAATTAATGGAATCTAATTAAACGTTTAATTTAAAATTGCTTAATTTTTTTATTCAAAATATTTGTTATGAATCATGCATCATCACATAATTCGTAAAGCATGCAATTACTATGCGCACATAATAAAACATGCTCGAGCTAAATTAAAACATGCTTTAAAAAGACGTAAATCCTATTTACATGCTTTTCTAAGCATAATTAATCACATAATCGTGCTAAAGCATAATAAGAAATAAATGCGCAAATAGGAAATAAAAACATCGTTATCGGGCTAAAAACAAACAGATAATTCCTATCTATTACATAGCCCGAACAAATACAGATCTTCGATATCTTAAAAAATCTTCATATCTGAAAACTGCATCAAAAAATAGTCTCGTGCCACATCATCAGGGCGTCTGCCACGAGTCAGACACGTGGCAGATACGTGGTCAACCTGGTCATCAAGCGTCTTCTTCCTCCAGCAGAACGCCGTCGCCGCTCCAGGCCGGTTCTCGGCCAGTCGCCTGCACCCAGGGGAGCGCCGGACGACGGCGAACCAGAAGCCGTCGTCGCCGCTCAATGCTGCCGCCTGCGAGGGTGAAAATATGCGCCTGCGTGTGGCGCGATTGCCGCCTCCGTGCCGCCCCCGAAGTGGTCGTTCCGGCTATCCTATATCGTCTTCAGCCACGCCCGACATCACCCAGACGTCTGGGCTACGATGAATTGCCACCTGGAGGTGCCGCCGCGACCTGGTGCTATAAGATTTCGCAGCTCGTCACCGGCGAGCTCCTCCGCAAAAATTCACCAATTTCCGAGCCACGATTCGTTCAATTAATTCATTGGTAATGACCCTTGGACATTTTTCGGCCACCATGAACGGAATCCGGCCGAAATTGTCCAACAATTTCCCTCAATTTTAAAAAAAATCGTTGGAAAAACATAAATTAGAGCAGCAACTTCAAACATCAATTTCGGTCGCATCCGAGATCGGATGATCCCATACGACATATCGACGTAAAGCTCATAAGACGAGTAATCTAGCGGTTCAAGCCAATCGTCGATCGGATGCCGGGAATCGCCGCCGCAAGATGCGGTGGAACGCTAGCCAACTTAGGGTTTTCGGCCAGGTTGGGGATTTCTGGACAGCACGACCACTTCTCCTTTCCGAAGCTAGTCCGGACAAACCAGAAATTGGAATGTCGTGCGACCTATCCAGACGAAGCTAATGAAAAAATGGACAAAACTATCCGAACGGATTGGAAAAATATGTTGGCAGGCGCTTCCACGCGCTTCATAAAGTTGGCGGTCATGATCTGCCAGAAACTAGGGTTTCGCCTTTTTCGTCTTTTCGCACCGTCGTGCCTTGATTTTTGGGCATCCCAGACCAAAATACAGTATAAAAAAGCAAATACAAGTATGCCCCTTAGACCTATCAACTACTCGTGGATTTTCTCATGAGAAACACGTTACAACGGGGTCAAAACAGTGGCTCGCAGGCCGCCCTAAACACGAAAAATAATCCGATAATGACGGAACTAAACCCTAATTATAGGCTCCTAAAAGCAACAATCATAGCCTAAATCAGGCTCTGATACCAATTGAAGGAAATATTATGGGAGGAAATTGTACCTTTCTCATTCGTATGTTGTTGTAGCTCTGAATGTTGCTCCTGTTCAGATCTTCTGATCTGTGTCCCGACCATTTTTCTTCCTCCGCATGGTCGGAGAACTGAAGAAAAATATTTCTCTCTCAAAAATGCGTATGCGCGTTAATGTGTAAATTGTGTTCTGATTATGAACAGAATACTAATATATATAGGCTTCAAAAGTCAATATTATATTAATATTTATAGCCCATTAATTTAATTATATCCCTAATGGGCTTCTACACAATTAGCCTATAATATAATTAATTATTCTTTTGGGCTACTAATATTTATCAATTAATTGGCTCAGCCAATTAATTCCAGATAAATAACTTTATTAAATAATGTAAAAATCCATTAATCTATTAATATTGATTTGTGAGAGACAATAAATAACTAGACAACTAACTGGGCCAGATCATGGATCCAATACAAGAAATAAAGCAGGGCCTCAAATTAATTATTTCTCTATGCTTAGCCCTGGGCAAACTTAATTAATAAACACAGATTCATTCCACTAGAGAATCTATGCTGACTTACCCCTTTATCCCAAATTGAGCAAGGGCTTGTATTTTAGACTTAATCGATCCCCGTATTTAAGATAGAAATATTCTTTAATTAATTAAGCTCACTGACAGCTTAAATTAATTAACATCTTATTATGTTCCTGAGTAGTACCACTCGACCTCATTAACACACCAGAACTTAATCAACCGGTCGGGTTTAGTGTGCTAATCCTTACGAGTTCCTCAGGGGATATTATCAACCCATTTTACTAGGATACGGTTGCAAGATACAAATAACCAGCCTAAGCCACAAATAACTACTAACACCCAAGATACGTAGATCCGGTCGCGATGACGTTCACCATAGTAGGTCAAAGTGATAGATAGTCAAATGTGCTCGCTGATGTCTTATCAAGCTTAAGACTAGCTAAGTTACCGAGATCTTGGTTCTCCACTAAGGTCAGTCGTGAGAACATATCTCACTGTGATCCATCAATACACCACCTTAAGTGTACCAGTAAAGACAAGCAGCCAAGACAAGCCACTTCTTATCTAAACTACAGCTTAAACCGACAACTTATCCTTAGGTTGTCTCAGCTGTGATAATTTTTTATATCTTGTCAGTTCAACCAATTCGTGTAGTCTTCTGTGATACCCGACATACTACACAAATCAAACTTTTATACAAGATAAATGATTACATGCGCAAATATATATATTTATCAGATAGGAGAATAAAATAGTAGTAGGGACAAAAACACATTGTATACAAGCATATAACTTGCTTCCAGTATACAAAATCCCAACAATTCTCCCACTTATACTAAAGCAAACTTTTAGTATAGAATGTGTCAGTTCTGGTACTATCTAGTACTTAGTTGTCTATCCTATCTATCATTGCATCTTCTCCCACTTACACAAAAGTTTCGGCAGTCCTAAGTGGGGAATCTCTACCACTCCTTAGCCATGAACATGCTTCTCGTAAGCCGGGAGTGGTAAGCTCTTCGTGAAAGGATTAGCTAGGTTGTCTTCAGTTCCAATTTTTTCAATCACCACGTTTCCTCGATTCACGAATACTCGTATAATGTGGTACTTCCTGTCTATGTGTTTAGACACCTTGTCAGATCTAGGTTCCTTAGAATTTTTCACTGCACCCGCATTATCACAATAAATCGTGATCGCCTTAGGCAGATTCTGAACAATATCAAGATCCAGGAGGAAATTCTTGAGCCAAACTGCCTCTTTCGAAGCTTCTGAAGCAGCCACATACTCTGCTTCCATGGTTGAGTCCGCAATGCATTTCTGTTTTGCACTCCTCCATGAAATGGCTCCACCTCCCAAGGTAAACACATAACCCGAGGTAGACTTCTTCTCGTCTCTGTCAACTTGGAAATCCAAGTCTGTATAACCCAAAGGCACTAGACTGTCTGACTGGTAAACAAACCTATAATCTCTAGTCCGTTTAAGGTACTTGAGAATATGCTTGACCGCAGTCCAGTGTTCCTTTCCAGGTTAGACTGATATCTTGAGACCATGCCTACAACATATTAGATATCTGGTCTTGTACAAAGCATCGCATACATGAGGCTACCGACAACGGAAGCATATAGTACTAGCCTCATACTTTCTATCTCTTCAGACGATTTAGGGCACTGATTCTTGGATAGAAAAATACCATGTCTGAAAGGTACTGAACCTCTCTTGGCATTTTTCATGCTAAAACGAGCAATAACAGTGTCAATGTAGGAAGCTTGTGGTAAGCTTAACATCCTTTTTCTGGCGATGTCGGATAACCTTGATCCCAATGATGTAAGCAGCTTCACCTAAGTCCTTCATTTGAAACTGCTCGGATAACCACGTCTTTACGTTGGATAACACTTTAACATTGTTTCCAATGAGAAGGATGTCATCTACGTAAAGTGCAAGAAACACCACTGATCCGTTAACACAGATACGGTACACGCACACCTCGTTAGGACAGGATACAAGACCACAAGATTCGACCACCTCGTCAAAATGTCGGTGCCATAACTGGGAAGCTTGTGTAAGTCCATAAATGGACTTCTTAAGCTTCCAAACTAGATGCTCTTCTTAAGTCCATAACCGGGAAGAGCACATAGTTTGGAAGCTTAAGAAGTATATTTATGGACTTAAGCAAGCATCCCTGTTATGGCACTAGCATTTTGACGAGTAGTCAAATGCTATGGTTTTTTATCATGTCCTAACGAGGTGTGCGTGTACCGTATCTATGTTAACAGTTCAGTGGTGTTTCTTGCACTTTACATAGACGACATTCTTCTCATTGGCAACAATGTTGAAGTGTTATCAGACGTAAAGACGTGGTTATCCGATTAGTTTGTTGGTCCCGAGGTAAACGTTCAGGAATAGAGGGGGGGTGAATACACCTAAAAACTTTCTCAACTTAGAACGCGAACAGTCCAATTAAGGATGTTGTCTGCTGAATAAATTCAGTAGACTGGGAAAGCTGTTAGAGTGACTGACTATACTGAGGCCTGCTAGCTGACTGATGTCAGAATTCAGTACCGTTCAGTAAGAGTTCAGTAGCGTGCGGAATAGTGTTGGCCCAATTCAGTTGAGTTGAAAACGTTTTTCTTAAAACTGTTTCAGCAGGTTAGTGCACTCAGTTAAGCTTTTATGTAACTCTGTTGTATGATTTTGTAAAACGATTTTCAGTATGAACAGTAAATCAATGCAACAGTAAATGAACACAACGATTTTAAAGTGGTTCGGATATCAAACAACCCTGCGTCCACTGTCCCGAAAAGATCAGGAGGCTATTTTATTATACTGAGTTAGTCTCAGTAGGTTTGTGCACTGGGCAAACACGGCCTTGAAGATTATACTCAGCAAGTCCCAGTTTACAAGGTTCAAACAAGAATGTTTGAAGGATTCTCCAACAGTGATGGAGTTCTTTACAATAAGAACAGTTCAAATGAACTCCTTCGGTTCTAAACTATGGATATTTCAGTGGAGCTTAGGTTAGAGAGAAAGCGAACAAGAAAAGGCTTCTAGAGTGATGAACAATGAGGAATAATCTATCTGGGTTCGTGTTCTATCACTTGTATACTAGAGGCTTTGTTTCTATTAAGCTTGGTTCCCTAGAGTAAAGTAGTCGTTTTTCGCGTTGAGTATTTCACTGAAGTTCTTGCGGAAAGCTTGTAATGTTCGTTCGTTGCTCGTAAATCACTGTTGTTTTTTTTATATCTTCGATTTGATTTTCCCTCTATTTATAGAGGTGAGCTATGGATAGATCCGTTGGAGACGAACTGTCCACGTGTCACTCTCTTTGGGTAGCTAACGACTCTTTTAGAAATCGTGCAGAGTATTTTCCTCTATTTCAGGAAAGTAGTTGACTTGCAGCTTTTACCAGAGCTTTGACAGTTGGCTGCTTATCATTGGTCGAGGTGTAGAAGGTTGTTGAGACACACAGACTTCAAGGTAGATACTGAAGCTGCATTTCTCTGATGTGAACAACCTGGGACAACTCAACTGATTTAACACAGAAGATGAAAATCAAGGAGACTGTCAGGCCGTTGCTGAGTCTGACCTGGGGTTCAGTAGTATACTCCTGCTGAGTCCAACTCTACTGAAGGTCGACTCTGAGTTCAGTGAACTGCTCCTGCCGAGTCCGGTTTACTCGGCTCTTTTCGATATCTTTGCTCGCTCGAGTCCAAAGACGATCGAATTTGAGCACCTCTCAGTATGCTGCTCCTGCTGAGTCCAGCACTACTGAGTCTTCACTCCATGGTACTGAGGCGGATAGTCTACTGAGGGAACAGCAGACAGAACTCTGAGTCTGGACCATGCTGATGGAAAGTCTACTGAGTCAGAAACTCTCAGAGACCAAAGCGTTACTATTACAAAGGAATGGTTCACCTACCAAATTAGGGTTTTGGGATCAGCCAAATCTTCTAACCAATCTACTGTTGAATCATCTCCCAACAAGTTTCAAATCAAGGACTTAGGTGAAGTTGCTTACATCCTTGGGATCAAGGTTATCCGAGATTGCCATAAAAGGATGTTAAGCATGTCACAAGCGTCCTACATTGACACTGTTATTGCTCGTTTTAGCATGCAAAATTCTAAGAAAGGTTCAGTACCTTTCAGACATGGCATTTTTCTATACAAGAATCAGTGTCCTAAAGCGCCTGAAGAGATAGAAAGTATGAGTTAGTGTCATATGCTATGGTGAACATCATCGCCACCGGATCTACGTATCTTGGGTGCTAGTAGTCATTTGTGGCTCAGACTAGTTGTATGTATCTTGCATATCCCTGTTAAATGGGTTGATAATATCCCTTGAGGAACTCGTAAGAATTATGACACTAAACCCGGCCGGTTGATTAAGTTCAGATGTGTTAATAAAGTCGAGTGGTACGACTGAGGAATATAATCAGATTTTAATTAATTTAAGTTGTCAATGGGCTTAATTAATTAACGGATATTTCTATCTTAAATACGATGATCGATTAAGTTTAAAATACAAGCCCATGCTCAAGTTGAGATAAAGGGGTAAGTCAGTATAGATTCTCTAGTGGAATGAATCTGTGTTCATTAATTAATTTTGTTCTGGGCTAAGCATAGATAATTAATTAAGATGAGGCCCGGATTTATTTCTTGTATTAGATCCCTGATCTGGCCTAATTAGTTGCTTAGTTATTTTTTGTCTCTCAGAAATCATTATTAATAGATTAATGTATTTTGCATTATTTAATAATTTTATTTATCAAGAATTAATTTGCTGGGCCAATTAATTCATAAATAGATGTAGCCCAACAGATTAGTTTATTATATTATGAGTTTATTATGTGGAAGCCCATCATAAGTATAATTAAATTAATGGACTACAAATATTATTATAGTATTAGTTTTTGAAGCATATATATATATTAGTATTATGTTCATAATCAGAACATATTCACATTCTCACAAACGATATACGCGAGTGAGAGACAGACATTATTCATATTTTTCTTCAGTTCTCTGACCACTCGGAGGAAGAAAATGGTCGGGATACAGATCAGAGGTCTGAAATACGAGAAACAATCAAAGCTGCAACAACATACGTGGAATAAGATAATTGATTCTTCCCTCCTAATATATCAGTACATTAGTACTCAGCCAAAAATATTTTAAAAATATTTTGCAGATTAAACCCGTAGCTCAGTGCTGGATTGCTGATCCTTTAGCCCCTTTTGCATGTAAATTAATATAGTTTTTTAGAAGAAGTATAAATATGAACTACTACTACTCTTGGCATGTTTAAAAATAAATGAGGTTGTTTTGATACTAGTCTACATAGTAAATGTTCTCTAATTAATCTTTTTTTTTTAATTTCCCCTTTCTTCCCCATTTTTTTCATCCCACCTCCGTCACGTCATTGCGTATTGCCTTCCCTCGGAAATTAGATCGTTATAGGAGAGAGAAGGAATAGAGAGAGATGAGGGGGGAATAGGGGATCAGATCCCCTTTGGAGGACGGTGATCGGAAGAATAGAGTGGAAGTGGAGGAACCTATTACACATATCTACAACTAATCTAAAAATACTAAAACTATTATAGGTTCGTAACAATACATCCCCCTTTAAAACAGCCTTGTCCCAAGGTGAGGAGGGATGATCGAAAAGGGACCTGGTGTTACTTCTTCTTTCGGATCTTGTGGATACAAGCCGCCTGAAGACAAGTTTGGGACGGCAAACAGAAGGCCACGATCGGAGATGATTGGCCAAGGGACATTGATAGAACGTGGGAACAACAAATACGAGTTGGTCATGTGGATACAACACCATGTCAGGGCCTGCCTGTGGGAGAGTGCGAAGGTCCAGTGGCGGGAGCACAACGGAAAAGGCACACTTTCTAACTGGAGGAAGTGGAGAGAGACCCCCACGTCAAGAATGACGAAGAATGAGCCAAGTAGCTAGTGATACCTCGAACTTGGAAGAAGGTGGTTGGCTAGAAAATACAACCTCCGATGCACCAAACCAACATGTGGTCGGAGGCAAGGCAGATGGTAAATCGTGAACAAAGGTGATGGGTTCTAGAGAGTAGGCATAACTTTTTTTTTAATGAGAGAAACTCAACCCATTACATTACAAGTTTCTTCTACTCCGCTGAGAGAGGGGGGGAATAGAAGGGAAGTGGAGGAACCTATTATACATATCTACAACTAGTCTAAAACTACTATAGGTTTGTAACAAAACATCCCCCTTTAAAACAGCCTTGTCCCCATGGCGAGGAGGGATTATTGAAAAGGGATCTAGTGCTACTTCTTCTTTTGGGTCTTGCAGACCCAGGTCTTGAGCAGCCATTTGGATCGGATTTGTCGTGGGTGCAGTGGAGGCGTGCCGGGAGCACATGGATGTTGTTGGGGAGACGCGACACAATCAAGGGCAATTCCCCCGCATACTCCTACACAAGGGGATCTGGCCGGGGGGGGGTCCTCGTGAGTGGCAATCTAGACCAGTGGTAGATGACAGTGGCGAGGATCTTGAGGGGGAAAGATCCAAGGTGGCTGAGGTGGTGGTAGCGAGGGTGGTGGTGGTAGCGCCGACAGAGTCATGCTCAATCTTGTCAACAGCAGCTGCACTCGCATTTGGTCGCAACAGCCCTAGCACCTTCAACTCCACTCCAACCGATCGCAGCAGCACCTCAGCACCTTCAGCTACTACAACTCTTTAAGGAGACTGGACAAGCAACTCACCTTGGTAGCTCCGGTGTGAGCGACAACAACACGTGTTTCCATCATTCTCACTGCCTCGGCTTGCTCCACGTTCACCAAACCATTGTTATAATCGGAGTAAAGCTCCCCATGGCATGTTTGGGAGGGGGGGACAAGGAGAGTATAATTTAGATTGGGGAGGGATAGCAAAGAGAGAGTAAGTGGTATAATAGTTGCCCACATAAGTGAACCCAAACGCAAGACAAGTCTTGTCCAAGTCCTTTCCTTTCTTTTCTTGGATAATTTACAACAGAGAATGATCTCTTATTTACAGAGTCAGCTAGCTACTATAGGTTTGTGAGAGATTTCGTATTTGGTATGAGTGATCCAAATATATATGGATTCTTGTATGATAACATAGAAAGTATCAATACTTCAAAAAAAATTAATATATCGAGTCATACAAGTGTTGGAGCCTCTGATACGACAAAGCACTCCTCTAACACGTGTTTGGTCCCATGTGTATGGATCGTGTTGTTCAACGTAATAATGGTCTGATGGTCATACTGAATATAGATGAGGGGACGTGATGAAATATATATTGTTATCTCATCGACTTAGTATATCTCATCTTAATGAATATAAGTTAGGATAGCCTTCTCCCCAGTTCAACCTCACATGACTCCACCTTAGTTAGGATAGCCTTCTCGCTAGTTCAACCCCACATGACTCCACCTTGACCAATTCCAATCTTCTTCAGTTACCATTTAGTTTGTGACAATTTTCACCAAATGATTGGTTCGTCGAGTTTTATTTTGTTTATTATAATAAAGCTTTAATATAATTTGCATATATTAGTAATAAAAACAAATATATATGCATATATATAATATATATATAGATAGGGAATGGATCATATGAGAAGGAGGCTTAAAATAAGAAATAGGAAGAAATCATAACCCTCCATTTTTAAAAATTTATAATTGTGATTATTTTGAAGATATGTTTTTATTTAATACATTATTATTAATAACATATTATTAAGGGCATTTGTGTCCATTTAAATTTCTTAATTTGTGGAACCGTTTATAATGTGAATCCTAATCTTCATCTTCTTTTTTTTAGTAATTGATTATCTTTCTAAAATAGCATATAATTTCCATTTCAAAGAAAATTTAGGTTCTAATTTGATTTCAAAATTTTGAATTTAGAGATTGCTTGCGTATTTTTTCATTTCCTAAATAAACATTTCATCTCTTTTTTTCGTTTTTTTTTCATTTCCTGAATAAGTTACTATAATAATATGATGACAGTTTTAGAGTAAATATGCATATATTTTCATTTGACTATGCATAATATTATTCATTTATATGCATTCAATTAAACTGTCAGGACACAATTAATTTTTTATAGAAATAGTGAATTAATATTTCGTTTCATCAAAGTATAAATATGCATGAATTTAAACATAATTATGCATAATACTATTCATTTATATGCATTACATATTGTGAATTTTTTGTATTACATAATGTAATTATTAGTGCTAAATATGCGTATATTCTCAAATAATTATGCATAATACTATTCATCTATATGCATTCAATTTAAGTATCAGGATACAATTACATTGTTTTAGAAATAGTGAATTAACATTTCGGTCATCAAAGTCTAAATATGCATGAATTTAAACATAATTATGCATAATACTATTCATTTATATGCATTAAATATAGTGAATTTTTTTATATCGCATATTGTAATTATTAGTGCTAAATATGTATATATTTTTAAATAACTATGCATACTACTATTCGTTTATATGCATTCAATTAAAGTATCATGACACAATTACATTATTGTAGAAATAGTGAATTAACATTCGGTTCATCAAAGTCTAAATATGCATGAAATTAACCAAAATTATGCATAATACTATTCATTTATAAGCATTGAATATTTGTGAATTTTTTTGTATCACATGATATAATTATTAGTGCTAAATATGCATATATTTCAAATAACTATGCATAATACTATACATTTATATGCATTCAATTAAGTATCAGGGCACAATTACATTATTTTAGAAATAACGAATTAACATTTTTTTTTGTAGAAAACTGTCGCTGCAAGTTTTGATGGTAGTCCAAAAGTTTCCTTTTTTTAGGGAGGATTTCCATCTAAATAATGGAGCAGTTACAAAAAAAAGGGAGTGTAAAAACCAATAATATGCATATATTTTTTTGCCTAATATACCCTTTCCTTATTATATGATTTTTTAGATGATAAAAAAATACAAAAAAACTTATCCATTGATTAGATATTAATCTACGAATATAAATTTCTTATTTCTTATTTTAACAACCATTCTTATAGGATCAATCAAAATTATCAACAAAAGTCAATCAAGAAAATGAATTATATTCCTATGTAAAAATTCTTGATATGGCTTCTCAAAAGGAAAGAGAACCCACTATAAATGAATTACAAAATGAAATCAATCAGATAAAATCTGAAGTTAAAATCCTTAAAGAAAAGGTTACTTCAATTACTAATTCTAGTACTTGGAATGAAGATTTCACTTCTTCAGAAGAAGAAGAAGTTGAAAACGAAGAGGACACTTCTTGTTCTAAAGAAAAGGGTTCTGAAATAAATCAAATTGATTTTAAAAATTTAGTATGGATCAATAAAATTGATGAGATTAAATCACAAAAATGGTTTACAAAAGTAACTCTTATTATTAATAAAGAGTTTACAATTACAATTGATGCTCTTCTTGATACGGGAGCAGATGTTAATTGTATCAATGAAGGAATTATACCTTCAAAATATTATTCTAAAACAACACAGTTTATAACTGCGGCTAATAAACAGCCATTAATTGTTAATTACAAACTTTCTGATGTTGCTATATGTAACTCAGGAGTCTGTATTAATACTACATTTATCTTAATAAAGAATATTTCTACGCCTGTAATATTAGGCAATCCATTTATTCAAATGTTTTTCCCCATCAATAAAATTAATGAAAAGGGTTTATTTACTACTCTTAAAGGAAGAAAAATCTTTTTTCCTTTTTCAACAACTCCTGTTGTTAAATCTATAAATATATTACAACAGATTATTGATAATAAAATTTGTTTCATAAATTCTTTAAAAGAAGAAATTACTTTCAAGAAAATAAATGAAAGTATTAAAACAGACAAAGTTAAAGAAAAAATTAATTCGATTCTTCAAAAGATTACTACAGAAATTTGCGCTGAAGTCCCAAATGCCTTTTGGGATAGAAAATAACATTATGTTGATCTTCCTTATACTGAAGATTTTGAAGAAAATAAAATTACTACAAAAGCTAGGCCTATTGCTATGGGAGCAAGACTTTTAAAATATTGTCAAGAAGAAATTGAAAGTCTTTTGCAAAAAGGTCTAATTAGACCAAGTCATAGTCCATGGAGTTGCCCAGCATTTTATGTTGAAAATGCCTCAGAAATAGAAAGAGGTGCTGCTAGACTTGTTATCAATTATAAACCGCTCAATAAAGCACTCAAATGGATAAAACATCCACTCCCTAATAAAAGGGATTTGTTAAATAGAATTTTTAAAGGAAATATATTTTCTTCTTTCGATCTTAAATCAGGATTTTATCAAATACAGATAAAAGAAGAAGATAAATATAAACAACTTTTACAGTTCCATTCGGACACTATGAATGGAACGTCATGCCATTCGGGTTAAAAAATGTCCCTATGGAATTTCAAAATATTATGAATAAAATTTATAATCCTTATATGGATTTTATTATTGTGTATATCGATGATGTCTTAGTTTTTTCTGAAACAATTGATAGACACTTCAAACATCTTAATATATTCATCAATGCTACTAAGCATGCTGGATTAGCAGTTAATCCTAAAAAGGTTAAGCTATTCCAAACAAGAATAAAATTCTTGGGTCATTATATTGAGAATAGAATAATTACTCCTATAGAAAGGGTTATTCTATTTTCAGAAAAATTTCCAGCTAAAATATCTGATTTAAATCAATTACAACGATTTCTTGGTTGTCTCAATTATATTGGGGATTTCTACCAAGATTTAGCTAAAGATTGTAAGCTATTATTTCAAAGATTAAAAAAGAATCCTCTTCCTTGGACTGATGCTCATACAGAAGTAGTCAGAAAAATTAAAGAGAGAGTTAAAGAACTTCCTTGTTTGTCATTATCAAATCCAGAAGCTTTCAAAATTATTGAAACAGATGCTTCTGAAATCGGATATGGTGGGATTCTTAAACAAAAGAATTCTGAAAATTCTAAAGAAGAATTAGTTAGATTTACTTCAGGAATTTGGAATAATTCTCAAAAGAATTATTCAACTGTCAAGAAAGAATTACTTTCAATTGTCAAGTGTGTTACTAAATTTGAAAGTGACATATTAAACAAGAAATTCTTGATAAGAGTCGATTGCAAATCTGCAAAAGATATACTATTTAAAGACGTTAAAAATGTTGCATCAAAACAAATCTTTGCTAGATGGCAATCTATTTTAGCATGTTTTGATTTTGATATTGAGCACATTCTTTGGGAAAAATAATTCTCTACCGGGACTTTTTAACACGAGAATTCTTGGGGGGACAATCAGTGGAAGCAGATTGTCAAAAGACAAGCACAGGCTAAAAAGCCTATGGCGCCGGTAAAAAGACCAATGTTAATTTTGTCCAAAAACAATCAAAAGCAAAAGCAAAATATTGCTGCAGAAAGAATAAACCCTACTGAAGATTTATCCAAATTTGATCCTAATACGGAATTCAAGGATGATGATGAAGCTTATGATCTTCAATATTATAAAGATGCTATTTTCCTACAAAAAGGAAATAGAGATGAGATAAAATATCTATATCTTATTTCTGGGGTTATAAATTGTTTTCCTGTGGAAACAGATCTAAAAGGTCTATCCCCATTACAAATTGCACAAGGTCATCTTAATAAAGATCTCCCAAATCATTTTGGGAAGAAAACCCGAGAATATTTTGAAGCAATTCTCGTAGAGACAGCTTCTGTTGAAATTCAACACGCTACGAAAAATCAGAAGGAAATTGCCTTTTCTAAATTTCTAATTAAAAGAATTCTCTTACCCTCTAATTGGGGAGTTCCCTTACATCAAGGAAGACAACTTGAAACCTATCAAGGTTTACCCAATTATTACAATTATCATGATTATATCAAAGCATGGGAAAATACCCTTATTTATGAGAATTCTTCTCGTAAGCATTCATGGTGGATAAAATTCACCCTTGACGATGTAAATCAATTTATTCCAAATTGGTTTTTATCATTCTTTTTCTCCTGGGGGGCATCTCCTATCATTTTCCCCCGAGTTATTAAAAGAGTATGGGAAAAAATTCCATGAAACTAATAATCAATTTGACAGTCATCCAGCTGTTCTCCAATTCATGAACCATTATGGGATTTCATGGATAATTAGATGGGATTATATCCTACAGAATACTAGATTTGAGAAAAAGGAACAGAAGTTCACCATTAATATGCTTCAACGGAGAATACTCCTTAAATGGTGGCCTAAAGAAGACTTCTTTGGAGAAGGAAAAGTGTTTGATAGAAAAGGAATTTTTTCAATCAAACCAGCCCAAGAAATTCAAAGGCATTTGAATGCTGAAACTCCTTCCCATTCATCATTGCTTAAAAATCTATTTCAGACAATGGATAAAGAGTCCATTTCTACAATGTGGAAAGAAGTTTTCGGGAGGGAAATGGATAGCCCATCTTCGTCTAATTCTTTTACAACAAAAGAAGACGAACTCATGAAGGATGCCCAAGAGCCAATCACTGAAGATGAGATTGAAAAATTCACTTTGGCATTAATGAGTGGAGAAGATAATTTGCCTCATTAAAGGAAGACAATTTGTCAAGAAACGTAAGCCATTACGTCGGCCATTACGACAAAGAAAAGGCTAAAAGCCTCAATAATGTAATCTACTGTTTTCCTACTTTTCTGTCTTTATAAGCGGGCTTGTTTTCATTTGTATGGTATCGAATTCTAGCATTGTAAAAACCTCTCTCTAGAATCCTCCCTCATCTTGTAAGAAAAGCTTGAAGAAATTTAATGTCAGTTTTCTTTTAGCATTTCTTCTGTTTATAATTTATGAGCAGTTCATATTTTAGAAGATTAAATTTATATGATGAAGTATGGAATCCTCCGTTAGATTACCATATTACCGAAAAATTAAATTATAAACAACAATTAAGAATCAGGGTTAAATCAACCTCTCTATTAATTAGTTATCTGAAGAAGCAAATTGCTAGTCAGGATATTCCTGAATCTTCAAAAGAAATATATTTTCGTCCTGAATTAAAAAGGGCCTATAAAAGCTTAAAAGCTTTTTGAACATCAAGGAGCAATGTTCCTAGCGTAAAAACGCAACCACCGGCTTATCGATCCGTGATTGGTATCAGAGCCAAGTTGGCTAGGAGAAAATTTCTCTGGTAAGAGTCTGTTACAATTAATTCGTGAGATTCTGAAGCTCTACACGAGCCCTGCTCCAAGTCGAGTATCCGTAAAGCCTGTAAGTCCTTGGGTTAAGGCAAAAGGTAGGAGTAAAGCTTTGACAGTATCTTCAGATCTAATGAAGAAATTGTTCCATACTCTTTCAATGGAGAAATCTTCTAAAAATGTTCTTGATAAGAACAAAGAGATTGTTTATTCTGAAAATTTTGATAAAAGTCTTCAAGACTGGAAATTACCAGAAGTTTCAAAATTTAAAGTTACAAAAAAGGAAGCTTTGAATTCCAAAGCGATTATGTCATAAAAACAATTGAAGAAACTATTCCCCTAAAAGGAGAATATGATTCTCGATCACTTCTTTCAAAAAATATGATTGAAGTTCATAAAGAAAAATATAAATTTCTACATCTCGGAATGGTCCAAATTGGAATTAAGCCATTAACCAGAGATGGATTAAATGTTAGCGCCTTAATTATGGTCAGAGATCAAAGGCATCTAAATCTAGAAGATTCTCTTATTGGAATAATTGAGTCCACACTTTGTGAAGGACCAATATATTTCAGTTGTTTTCCAAATTATCCTTTATCTCTTTCAGATCCAAATATTTTGGATGCCCTCACTCTTAATATTAAGACATCAGGGTACAAAATGAAAGAAGAATCTGAGAATATTGTTCTTGTTTATAGAATTTACTATAAAGTTATGAATACAACAATCTCGAGATTTAATGTTAAGTCTCAACAACTTTGTTCAAAGAAAGGAGAAACTACTCTTTTCTTAACAGATATTACTAAAAGTAATATTGTTGTTCCTAAAACTATATTATGGAATCAAGTAAGTCTTCCAGAAACGTGGAAGCTTGAAAACGTCTCTCCTCCAATTAAAAAAGAAAATAGAAAATTGGAACGTATTATACAATACGTTGATGGAGATGCTGAGATTAAGTTTGCTTCTCAAAGAAGATTTAAACTAAAAATGGATGAAGATGCTAGAAGCTCTACATCCTCTGTCCCTTATACGGAACATGAAAAAATGAGTATTTCTGGAATTAATACAACTCCAGATCAAATCTCTCGACTGAATATAAGGTTGAAATACCTAAAAGTGAAAGCTCGGGAACCCTGGATCGCCAACTTTTTCAGATTTTGGGTACAATGTTTTCATGATAAAAGAAAATTTTATCTCTAGAGCTATTCAAAAAAGTTTAAACAAAACTGAAAATGTTTACAAAAGAAAATGGTTTCTTTGCGATCTTTCTTTAAAACAAAAAACCTTATATTCTAAAAGATATGAGGAGTGGAGAAAAACTATTAATTTAAAAGTAGATTTCTTTATCTGGCTTGAAAATATTTATTTTCCTGCAAGAAAAAAGGAATTTCCAAATTTCTCAGATAAAGAATTCATTTCTGTTCTTGAAAAAAGTTATAAAATTTTTATTCATGAAACAGGAGAAGAATCTAATGAGATTCATCCCCCTTTTTCGACCTTACAAATTAAAAAAGGAGGAAAAGAGATTTATGATGTTCCTATTAAATTGGAAACAGGAAAAGCTGATTTTGATCACATTGTTCAACAAAACAATTTTACAAATTTAGCTTTACATACTATTGGAAATCAGACCAATAGAATTGAAGAAATCTTGTCTCCAAAAAAGACTGAGCTAAAATGTTCAGATACGATTATGATAAAACTTCCTCCTAATCTTAAGAAGGAAAAATTCCATCTAAATTCTAAAAATGATGAAGAATTTCTTGAAGGACTAATTACCAGACTACAAAAAATAAACATTAAAATTGAAGCTTCTAGCTCAGAAATTATCTCGATGATTTCGAAAGATAATATTATAGAAACATCAGAAGATGAGAATCAAGTTAATAAACTTGAAAAAATTTCAATAATTAAACCATATTATAAACGTTCTACACCAATTGATCTTCAAATTGAAGAAGAAAAGCAATTGGTAAATTAAAGTGGTGAATCCATCACTGAATGGAACCTTGATGGAAAATCTGAATATCAGATTAAAACAATGGCAAAGCAAATGCTTATTTATTCATCTGCCCAAATTAAAAGAAAATAATGATAGGCAGATTGCTCAGGCCATTATTACTGGGTTCACAGGCCAACTTCAAGGTTGGTGGGATTTTTATATTTCAAAAGAAGCAAAGAATAAAATTCTTAATGCTACTTTATTTGATCCTATCTCTCAAAGAGAAGAATCAGATGCAGTTAATACACTGATTTATACAATATTGTCAAATTTTGTTGGAGCTAATACTCTTCAACTTGATAGATCTAATAAGCAATTATTAAATTTAAGATGTCGAACATTATCTGATTTTAGATGGTATAAAGATGTCTTTATGTCCAAAGTTTTGACCAGGAATGACTGTAATATGAATTTTTGGAAAGAAAAATTTATTGCAGGATTACCACCGCTTTTTGCGGAGAAGGTTTTAAACAAATTAAAAGCAAAATCGGCACATGGAGAAATTCTCTGGGAAAATCTTTCCTATGGTGATATTTCTGCAGAAATTACAACAGAGGGAATGGTTCTCTGTAATGATATCAAGTTGAAAAAACAACTTGAATTACAAAGAAATGAAAATAGAAATATTATTGGCAATTTTTGTGAACAAATCGGGCTTGAAACTGAGTCCTATCGTGATATAATAAAGAAAAAACACAAGCTTAAAAAGAAGCAAAAGTTTTTTCCTACAGAAAATTTCTCTAATAGAAGAAAAAAGTCTACTAAAGGACTTCCGAAGGATATAAAGAAAAAATATCCTAAAGCCTCTAATAAAGAAGCTCAACCAGTTTGTTGGAAATGTGGTAAAATTGGCCACAAAGCTAACAAATGTTATGTTAAAAAGAAGATTAATAATCTTAATATAGATAGAGATTTAAAAGAATCTCTTTGCAATATACTTCTTAATGAAGAAGAACCAGATGAAGAAATCTTCATTAGAGTCATTACTGATTCATTAGAATCTTCTGAATCAGGAGAAAATGAACATGAATCTGATATACAAAGTTGTAAATCGGACTGTGATTGTGATGAATGTCTCATAAATTTTATGGGATTAGAGATAAATGTTATCTCTATGGAAGAAAGTTTTATTCTTGATCTAATAGATCAGATTACTGATCCTTTAGAAAAAAGGAAAGCTATTGAGCATTACCTTTCTTTTGCTATTAATTCAAAAGAACCTAAAATAGGTCAATCAAAATTATCAACAAAAGTCAATCAAGAAAAGGAATTATATTCCTATGTAAAAATTCTTGATATGACTTCTCAAAAGGAAAGAGAACCCACTATAAATGAATTACAAAATGAAATCAATCAGATAAAATCTGAAGTTAAAATCCTTAAAGAAAAGGTTACTTCAATTACTAATTCTAGTACTTGGATTGAAGATTTCACTTCTTCAGAAGAAGAAGAAGTTGAAAACGAAGAGGACACTTCTTGTTCTAAAGAAAAGGGTCCTGAAATAAATCAAATTGATTTTAAAAATTTAGTATGGATCAATAAAATTGATCAGATTAAATCACAAAAATGGTTTACAAAAGTAACTCTTATTATTAATCAAGAGTTTACAATTACAATTGATGCTCTTCTTGATACGGGAGCAGATGTTAATTGTATCAATGAAGGAATTATACCTTCAAAATATTATTCTAAAACAACACAGTTTATAACTGCGGCTAATAAACATCCATTAATTGTTAATTACAAACTTTCTGATGTTGCTATATGTAACTCAGGAGTTTGTATTAATACTACATTTATCATAATAAAGAATATTTCTACGCCTGTAATATTAGGCAATCCATTTATTCAAATGCTTTTCCCCATCAATAAAATTAATGAAAAGGGTTTATTTACTACTCTTAAAGGAAGAAAAATATTTTTTTCTTTTTCAACAACTCCTGTTGTTAAATCTATAAATATATTACAACAGATTATTGATAATAAAATTTGTTTCATAAATTCTTTAAAAGAAGAAATTACTTTCAAGAAAATAAATGAAAGTATTAAAACAGACAAAATTAAAGAAAAAATTAATTCGATTCTTCAAAAGATTACTACAGAAATTTGCGCTGAAGTCCCAAATGCCTTTTGGGATAGAAAACAACATTCTGTTGATCTTCCTTATACTGAAGATTTTGAAGAAAATAAAATTACTACAAAAGCTAGGCCTATTGCTATGGGAGCAAGACTTTTAAAATATTGTCAAGAAGAAATTGAAAGTCTTTTGCAAAAAGGTCTAATTAGACCAAGTCATAGTCCATGGAGTTGCCCAGCATTTTATGTTGAAAATGCCTCAGAAATAGAAAGAGGTGCTCCTAGACTTGTTATCAATTATAAACCGCTCAATAAAGCACTCAAATGGATAAAACATCCACTCCCTAATAAAAGGGATTTGTTAAATAGAATTTTTAAAGGAAATATATTTTCTTCTTTCGATCTTAAATCAGGATTTTATCAAATACAGATAAAAGAAGAAGATAAATATAAAACAGCTTTTACAGTTCCATTCGGACAATATGAATGGAACGTCATGTCATTCGGGTTAAAAAATGCCCCTATGGAATTTCAAAATATTATGAATAAAATTTATAATCCTTATATGGATTTTATTATTGTTTATATCGATGATGTCTTAGTTTTTTCTGAAACAATTGATAGACACTTCAAACATCTTAATATATTCATCAATGCTACTAAGCATGCTGGCAGTTAATCCTAAAAAGGTTAAGCTATTCCAAACAAGAAATTTTTTCTCCTAGCCAACCTGGCTCTGTGGTTGCGTTTTACGCTAGGAACATTGCTCCTTGATGTTCAAAAGCTTTTCTTTTTTCTAAAGGATCAGTAATCTGATCTATTAGATCAAGAATAAAACTTTCTTCCATAGAGATAACATTTATCTCTAATCCCATAAAATTTATGAGACATTCATCACAATCACAGTCCGATTTACAACTTTGTATATTAGATTCATGTTCATTTTCTCCTGATTCATTTTCTAATGAATCAGTAATGACTCTAATGAAGATTTCTTCATCTGGTTCTTCTTCATTAAGAAGTATATTGCAAAGAGATTCTTTTAAATCTCTATCTATATTAAGATTATTAATCTTGTTTTTAACATAACATTTGTTAGCTTTGTGGCCAATTTTACCACATTTCCAACAAACTGGTTGAGCTTCTTTATTAGAGGCTTTAGGATATTTTTTCTTTATATCCTTCGGAAGTCCTTTAGTAGACTTTTTTCTTCTATTAGAGAAATTTTCTGTAGGAAAAAACTTTTGCTTTTTTTTTAAGCTTGTGTTTTTTCTTTAATCTATCACGATAGGACTCAGTTTCAAGCCCGATTTGTTCACAAAAATTGCCAATAATATTTCTATTTTCGTTTCTTTGTAATTCAAGTTGTTTTTTCAACTTGATATCATTACAGAGAACCATTCCCTCTGCAGTAATTTCTGCAGAAATATCACCGTAGGAAAGATTTTCCCAGAGAATTTCTCCATGTGCCGATTTTGCTTTTAATTTGTTTAAAACCTTCTCCGCAAAAAGCGGTGGTAATCCTGCAATAAATTTTTCTTTCCAAAAATTCATATTACAGTCATTCCTGGTCAAAACTTTGAACATAAAGACATCTTTATACCATCTAAAATCAGATAATGTTCGACATCTTAAATTTAATAATTGCTTATTAGATCTATCAAGTTGAAGAGTATTAGCTCCAACAAAATTTGACAATATTGTATAAATCAGTGTATTAACTGCATCTGATTCTTCTCTTTGAGAGATAGGATCAAATAAAGTAGCATTAAGAATTTTATTCTTTGCTTCTTTTGAAATATAAAAATCCAACCAACCTTGAAGTTGGCCTGTGAACCCAGTAATAATGGCCTGAGCAATCTGCCTATCATTATTTTCTTTTAATTTGGCGGCAGATGAATAAATAAGCATTTGCTTTGCCATTGTTTTAATCTGATATTCAGATTTTCCATCAAGGTTCCATTCAGTGATGGATTCACCAATTTAATTTACCAGTTGCTTTTCTTCTTCAATTTGAAGATCAATTGGTGTAGAACGTTTATAATATGGTTTAATTATTGAAATTTTTTCAAGTTTATTAACTTGATTCTCATCTTCTGATGTTTCTATAATATTATCTTTCGAAATCATCGAGATAATTTCTGAGCTAGAAGCTTCAGTTTTAATGTTTATTTTTTGTAGTCTGGTAATTAGTCCTTCAAGAAATTCTTCATCATTTTTAGAATTTAGATGGAATTTTTCCTTCTTAAGATTAGGAGGAGGTTTTATCATAATCGTATCTGAACATTTTAGCTCAGTCTTTTTTGGAGACAAGATTTCTTCAATTCTATTGGTCTGATTTCCAATAGTATGTAAAGCTAAATTTGTAAAATTGTTTTGTTGAACAATGTGATCAAAATCAGCTTTTCCTGTTTCCAATTTAATAGGAACATCATAAATCTCTTTTCCTCCTTTTTTAATTTGTAAGGTCGAAAAAGGGGGATGAATCTCATTAGATTCTTCTCCTGTTTCATGAATAAAAATTTTATAACTTTTTTCAAGAACAGAAATGAATTCTTTATCTGAGAAATTTGGAAATTCCTTTTTTCTTGCAGGAAAATAAATATTTTCAAGCCAGATAAAGAAATCTACTTTTAAATTAATAGTTTTTCTCCACTCCTCATATCTTTTAGAATATAAGGTTTTTTGTTTTAAAGAAAGATCGCAAAGAAACCATTTTCTTTTGTAAACATTTTCAGTTTTGTTTAAACTTTTTTGAATAGCTCTAGAGATAAAATTTTCTTTTATCATGAAAACATTGTACCCAAAATCTGAAAAAGTTGGCGATCCAGGGTTCTGGAGCTTTCACTTTTAGGTATTTCAACCTTATATTCAGGCTGAGAGATTTGATCTGGAATTGTATTAATTCCAGAAATACTCATTTTTTCATGTTCCGTATAAGGGACAGAGGATGTAGAGCTTCTAGCATCTTCATCCATTTTTAGTTTAAATCTTCTTTGAGAAGCAAACTTAATCTCAGCATCTCCATCAACGTATTGTATAATACGTTCCAATTTTCTATTTTCTTTTTTAATTGGAGGAGAGACGTTTTCAAGCTTCCACGTTTCTGGAAGACTTACTTGATTCCATAATATAGTTTTAGGAACAACAATATTACTTTTAGTAATATCTGTTAAGAAAAGAGTAGTTTCTCCTTTCTTTGAACAAAGTTGTTGAGACTTAACATTAAATCTCGAGATTGTTGTATTCATAACTTTATAGTAAATTCTATAAACAAGAACAATATTCTCAGATTCTTCTTTCATTTTGTACCCTGATGTCTTAATATTAAGAGTGAGGGCATCCAAAATATTTGGATCTGAAAGAGATAAAGGATAATTTGGAAAACAACTGAAATATATTGGTCCTTCACAAAGTGTGGACTCAATTATTCCAATAAGAGAATCTTCTAGATTTAGATGCCTTTGATCTCTGACCATAATTAAGGCGCTAACATTTAATCCATCTCTGGTTAATGGCTTAATTCCAATTTGGACCATTCCGAGATGTAGAAATTTATATTTTTCTTTATGAACTTCAATCATATTTTTTGAAAGAAGTGATCGAGAATCATATTCTCCTTTTAGGGGAATAGTTTCTTCAATTGTTTTTATGACATAATCGCTTTGGAATTCAAAGCTTCCTTTTTTGTAAACTTTAAATTTTGAAACTTCTGGTAATTTCCAGTCTTGAAGACTTTTATCAAAATTTTCAGAATAAACAATCTCTTTGTTCTTATCAAGAACATTTTTAGAAGATTTCTCCATTGAAAGAGTATGGAACAATTTCTTCATTAGATCTGAAGATACTGTCAAAGCTTTACTCCTACCTTTTGCCTTAACCCAAGGACTTACAGGCTTTACGGATACTCGACTTGGAGCAGGGCTCGTGTAGAGCTTCAGAATCTCACGAATTAATTGTAACAGACTCTTACCAGAGAAATTTTCTCCTAGCCAACTTGGCTCTGATACCAATCACGGATCGATAAACTGGTGGTTGCGTTTTACGCTAGGAACATTGCTCCTTGATGTTCAAAAGCTTTTAAGCTTTTATAGGCCCTTTTTAATTCAGGACGAAAATATATTTCTTTTGAAGATTCAGGAATATCCTGACTAGCAATTTGCTTCTTCAGATAACTAATTAATAGAGAGGTTGATTTAACCCTGATTCTTAATTGTTGTTTATAATTTAATTTTTCGGTAATATGGTAATCTAACGGAGGATTCCATACTTCATCATATAAATTTAATCTTCTAAAATATGAACTGCTCATAAATTATAAACAGAAGAAATGCTAAAAGAAAACTGACATTAAATTTCTTCAAGCTTTTCTTACAAGATGAGGGAGGATTCTAGAGAGAGGTTTTTACAATGCTAGAATTCGATACCATACAAATGAAAACAAGCCCGCTTATAAAGACAGAAAAGTAGGAAAACAGTAGATTACATTATTGAGGCTTTTAGCCTTTTGCTGTCGTAATGGCTGACGTAATGGCTTACGTTTCTTGACAGCTGTCTTCCTTTAATGAGGCAAATTATCTTCTCCACTCATTAATGCCAAAGTGAATTTTTCAATCTCATCTTCAGTGATTGGCTCTTGGGCATCCTTCATGAGTTCGTCTTCTTTTGTTGTAAAAGAATTAGACGAAGATGGGCTATCCATTTCCCTCCCAAAAACTTCTTTCCACATTGTAGAAATGGACTCTTTATCCATTGTCTGAAATAGATTTTTAAGCAATGATGAATGGGAAGGAGTTTCAGCATTCAAATGCCTTTGAATTTCTTGGGCTGGTTTGATTGAAAAAATTCCTTTTCTATCAAACACTTTTCCTTCTCCAAAGAAGTCTTCTTTAGGCCACCATTTAAGGAGTATTCTCCGTTGAAGCATATTAATGGTGAACTTCTGTTCCTTTTTCTCAAATCTAGTATTCTGTAGGATATAATCCCATCTAATTATCCATGAAATCCCATAATGGTTCATGAATTGGAGAACAGCTGGATGACTGTCAAATTGATTATTAGTTTCATGGAATTTTTCCCATACTCTTTTAATAACTCGGGGGAAAATGATAGGAGATGCCCCCCAGGAGAAAAAAAATGATAAAAACCAATTTGGAATAAATTGATTTACATCGTCAAGGGTGAATTTTATCCACCATGAATGCTTACGAGAAGAATTCTCATAAATAAGGGTATTTTCCCATGCTTTGATATAATCATGATAATTGTAATAATTGGGTAAACCTTGATAGGTTTCAAGTTGTCTTCTCCCCAATTAGAGGGTAAGAGAATTCTTTTAATTAGAAATTTAGAAAAGGCAATTTCCTTCTGATTTTTCGTAGCGTGTTGAATTTCAACAGAAGCTGTCTCTACGAGAATTGCTTCAAAATATTCTCGGGTTTTCTTCCCAAAATGATTTGGGAGATCTTTATTAAGATGACCTTGTGCAATTTGTAATGGGGATAGACCTTTTAGATCTGTTTCCACAGGAAAACAATTTATAACCCCAGAAATAAGATATAGATATTTTATCTCATCTCTATTTCCTTTTTGTAGGAAAATAGCATCTTTATAATATTGAAGATCATAAGCTTCATCATCATCCTTGAATTCCGTATTAGGATCAAATTTGGATAAATCTTCAGTAGGGTTTATTCTTTCTGCAGCAATATTTTGCTTTTGCTTTTGATTGTTTTTGGACAAAATTAACATTGGTCTTTTTACCGGCGACATAGGCTTTTTAGCCTGTGCTTGTCTTTTGACAATCTGCTTCCACTGATTGTCCCTGCAAGAATTCTCGTGTTAAAAAGTCTGGTAGAGAATTATTTTTCCCAGCAATGTGCTCAATATCAAAATCAAAACATGCTAAAATAGATTGCCATCTAGCAAAGATTTGTTTTGATGCAACATTTTTAACGTCTTTAAATAGTATATCTTTTGCAGATTTGCAATCGACTCTTATCAAGAATTTCTTGTTTAATATGTCACTTTCAAATTTAGTAACACACTTGACAATTGAAAGTAATTCTTTCTTGACAGTTGAATAATTCTTTTGAGAATTATTCCAAATTCCTGAAGTAAATCTAACTAATTCTTCTTTAGAATTTTCAGAATTCTTTTGTTTAAGAATCCCACCATATCCGATTTCAGAAGCATCTGTTTCAATAATTTTGAAAGCTTCTGGATTTGATAATGACAAACAAGGAAGTTCTTTAACTCTCTCTTTAATTTTTCTCGACTACTTCGTATGAGCATCGAGCCAAGGAAGAGGATTCTTTTTTTAATCTTTGAAATAATAGCTTACAATCTTTAGCTAAATCTTGGTAGAAATCCCCAATATAATTGAGACAACCAAGAAATCGTTGTAATTGATTTAAATCAGATATTTTATCTGGAATTTTTTCTGAAAATAGAATAACCCTTTCTATAGGAGTAATTATTCTATTCTCAATATAATGACCCAAGAATTTTATTCTTGTTTGGAATAGCTTAACCTTTTTAGGATTAACTGCTAATCCAGCATGCTTAGTAGCATTGATGAATATATTAAGATGTTTAAGTGTCTATCAATTGTTTCAGAAAAAACTAAGACATCGTCGATACAATGAGAATGGATTAAATGAGATCTTTTTTTCATATGAGATTTGAGATCCGATCTCATCCATCCATTTCCTTGATCAATGGTCATTTTTCATTAGGTAGGCATTTGAAAATAAAGCAAAAAACGAGAAATTAAACTCTGTTGGTCCCGAGTGTACGGTCAGGTGTAGAGGGGGGGGGGGTGAATACACCTGATTCGATTTCTCAACTTCGAACTCGAACAATCCTATTCAGGATGGTGTCCGATCAAACTAGATTCGGCGGACTGCATAACCTGTACGAATCGAGTTAAAGGCTAAGAGTACTGACTCAGCTGAGATCTACTAACTGACTAGGTCAGAATTCAGTGTCTACAGTAAGAGTTCAGTGCGCGGAATAGTGTAGGCCCAAATCAGTTTGTGAGAAAACGTTTTAAGTATCAGTTCAGTAGATTAAAAGTTCAGTATGCTGAGACAGTTGATTGATTTTAAATATGATGTTCAGTATGAATAGTAAAATCAATGCAACAGTTAAGAAAGCAGTAAGAGACACAGGATTTTTAAAGTGGTTCGGATATCGCTCAAATCCTACGTCCACTGTCCCGAATGATCAGGAGGCTATTTATTATCCTGAGTTAGTCTCAGTCAGCTTGCACACTGGGCAAAGCCGCATCTTGGTTTTTATATGCGATCCAAGTCTCGGTTACAACACTATCAAACTTAAAGTGTTTGACAAACTTCTCCAACAGTGAAGGAGTCCTTATACAATAAGGATTGGGTTCAAATGTGAACTCCTTCGTCTAAGCTATGGATAAGAACAGTTGAGCTTAGGGTTAGAGGGATAGGGAATATGAGAGTAGCTTCTAGATCGACGAACAGCTGAAGGTAAGCTTTGAGTTCGTGTAACGTCGATTTGGATACTAGAGGCTTTATATGTCGGTATAGCTTGATTCCCTATGAGATAGAATGTAGTCTTTTGCCGGAGATTGTTCTTCAAGTTCTTGCTAAGACTTTGTTCTTTGGAATTCGCTCTTTTTCGCGCTCTCTCGTGTTCTAGGCGTGCTTCAAATCTTGAATGATCCCTCTATTTATAAAGCAGAGATTGAAATAGATCCGTTGGAGACGATCTTCTTCTCTCTCTCTCTTTTTGGTAGCAAACGGCTCTTTTGGTGTAGGTAACAGTGTACTTTCCCACTTTTTAGGTAAAAGGTTGTCTGCAGCTTTAGCAGGTGAGAAGACACATGTATGCTTGTCATTCGTCGAGGTGGATGGAGTGGTTGAGACAGCACAAACTTCGAGACAGACTTAAGCTGACTTCTCTCTTCCACGTACATGACAATGCTGATTATCTTTCAAAAGATTTCGACAGTCCCCGAAGACTATCCGCCGTCTTGCCGAGTCGACCTTGTATTCGGTAGATAGGACCGCCGAGATAAGTCTCACGAAGATCAGCTCCGAGTCCAGTGAACTACTCCTGCCGAGTTCGGTTCAAGCGACTCTCTCGCATATCTCGCTCCGC
Source organism: Lavandula angustifolia (assembly GCA_028984105.1). Classification (NCBI taxonomy): domain Eukaryota; kingdom Viridiplantae; phylum Streptophyta; class Magnoliopsida; order Lamiales; family Lamiaceae; genus Lavandula; species Lavandula angustifolia. Next base: position 22,045,875 of record CM054816.1, on the reverse strand, counting down.
CGAGTCCAAGTATCACTGAGTCTTCTGCACTGGTGCTGAAGCAGATAAGCTACTGAGCGCCTTGACCAGAGCAGAGTGTCTACTGAGTTTGAAACCTCAGAGACAAAGCAGATACAAGGGAATAGTTCATCATTCAGATAGGGTTTTGGGATCTTCAAATCTTCAGACAAGTACAGAGCACAAGGCTACTGAGCTTAAGATCAGTGTCTAAGACCGAATCATTTCCTACTGCGAGTGAAACAGTGTTGAGGATGGAATCATCACCCAACAATTTCCCCCTATTTGATGATGCCAAAACCTATCATCTATGTCCTATCAACTATGCTAAACACTAACTTACTCAGAAACAGAGCTCCTTACAAATATTACAAGTAGGATCAGTGGAGTTGTCTGGTAAGTGCTAGACTACTGAGGGAGACAGGGCAGAACAATTTCCCCCTTTACAATAATTTCCCCCATGCAACAATTTCCCCATAAGAGAAATTACAACTGTTTTCTCATGCAACAATTTTCCCTTTATTGAAGAAATAGTAACTTAATGAAAGTCTAGTCTATCAGAAATCTAACCGAGCAAAAACTGACAAGTAAATAAACAAGGTGTGTGTGTGTCAGTAATCACTTCAGTGATTCTGAGTGTTAAAGCATAAAGCAAATACGGCTATTTAGACAACAAGTAGTTGTCAGAGCCAAAAGGAGATTTGTATATATATGATAAATAGTTCAGTACATTACAAATCTTGCTAAGCTAAAAGGAGAACTAAGAAGGAGAACCCTTAAACTGCTGAATCCTATTCATGAAACCTTGGGATTGATCTTCAGGCAGTGGGACTCCATACATTCTGAACGTGTTCTTCCTCAGCTTCAGGTATTCAGCGAAGTCTGCTGGTTCATCTTGTTCTAGACCTCTGTTCAATGCAGCATTCTTCACTTCTTGTTCAATCATTCCGAGATGTACTGAGTCGTCTTGTCTTCTGGGTGGAGGAATGATCCTTGCTTCGAGAACGCCGACTACTACCCCTTCGATTCTTGCTCGTGCATATATGGGTAAAGATCGGGTTCGGTAATGGTCATCCACTCGACATAGGCATCGGCCTTAGACATTTCGAGCCGAATTGCCGGAAATAATTTCTCTTGATAAACTCTATCTTGGCCGATTCCCATCTCTCGATTGAACCGAATAGGCATCCATTCGTCCGATCTCGGCCATCTATGTGTTTTCGGATCGTTTGGCTTCCTGTATCGATAAGGAATGTCGGCTTTCGAAGGAACTCTCGGCTGGCCTCTTGTTCAAGACGCTTCCCGAGTGCCTCAAGGTCCGCCAAATGTATCCTCTGCTCGCGGCCTCTATCTCCGTCTAGCTTCCTCTCCTCTATAGAGATATCTATCCATACGAGCGAAGATTTCTTCAATTTACGCATCTTGCTCTTTAGGCTTACGAGGAGCTTGTTCAAAGTCGGCAGAGGTGCTTGGATTTGGTTTTGGATGTACCTTCTTTGCTCGGTGCCTTTTTCTTTGTTGCCTCTCCCTATCTTCATCATCTTCAATTCGAAGTTTTCGGGAGGCAATCTAGCGGGCGCCTTCTTTTTTCCACCGCGTGCTGGTGCCTTAGTCTTTCCTTTAGCAGGCTTAGACTTTGGTTTGTTGGCAGCTTCAGCATCGGCGATCTCCCTTGCCAGCTTCTCATCCACGATAATCTGAGCCTCCTCCTCAGCTGAGATGTATCTCTTGGGTTTCTTTCCTGGAGGGGTCGGGAGTTTCAGAATTTTCTTACCTTTGCCTTGAATAGGTGGAGGTAGAGGGACTTCTTCATCATCATCTGAGTCCTCAGCATACTCTGCAACCTCCTTGATGATATCAATGGGAGTCTGGGTTGCATGAGTAGCCTGGGATCCTGAGCCACTTGGGCCGATCGCAGCTGTGCTCGCAGCTGGGACACCCTGGGCCTCACCCTTCTGAGTCTGAGTCTGAGTCTGGGATGACTTCAGTGTAGCTTCCCCCTTAGATTTTGGACTTTTGGTGGGGGTCAGCTTCTCAGTACTCTGTTTCTTGCCTTTTGTCGGCTCAATACTCTTCCCTCTTCTACTTTCCCCCTTTTTGGCATCATCAATTGCAGTCGGGGTAGGGATAAGTATTGTGTTCTGAAGGCTATTGAAGGAGGTTGACAGCGACTGAATTTGATTGTGGATGTCTGTCAGAGCCTCATGCAGCTCGTTCCTCTCAGAAGTTAGAACTTCATCATATTGCTTGTAAGAGAGTTCAGCTGCAGCCTTTACATCATTCAGCTTCTCAGTGATCTTGTCTTCCAAGGCCAGTTGGATATTCTCAAGTCTTTGTTCAGTGGCCTCGGATTGTTCAGTGATAGCGTCAGTATGAGCCAGTTTAGAAGCTAAAAATTCATCAAGTAGCTTGGCTTGGCTCGGCTCTCCTGAAAGATCTTGGTGAGCTTCGGGTGGACTTCTTCTGCGAGCCAACGCTTCGAAATAAGCGCGAGAAACATCGTGGGCGGGCGATGGAGAGACAGAAGACTTCAGCCCCTGAAGTTCTTTAGTCGTGGCTTGAGCAGTCTGCTTCCATGTCCTATGGATAGCCTTCGCAAGATCTCGATTTTTGATCCCTTGAGCAGTTAAGGCTTTTGCCACTGATCGAGATCTCTTTGCGGTCTGGCTGGGCGCTACTTCAAAAGTCAACTGCAGCAAGAGCTGAGCGGGCTCTGCTGAGGACGAAGCACCAGCCTTGGACTTCTCAGGACCAAGGATACCGAGAGGAATATCAGGAATGTCAGCATGTGTATCCTTGTCCCGGAGTGATCCCTTATCGGGTTGTCCAAGGCTCGAATCCTTGGGTGGGTCTGGTCGTCATGATCGACCCATCGAGGGTCTTGAGCCTTACGCTTGTTTGTCATGTATCATCGCAAGTATAGCGGCCCTCGGATTCTCCATGGTGCCGAGGTCGGCGAGACTCGAGTAGCCTATTTCTTGCCTCAACTTCATCTCTTCTTCATGGAGTTGCCGACGGGAGTAGTGGAGAACAAGGCGAAGTAGATGCGGCCACTCCCGAAAGCGAAGAAGCATGTGGAGCCTTGCCGATTTGGCAATGATCATCAAGTCCGAATGATCGGCAAGCTCCGGTATCCGTTGAAGGATCTCACGGGAGGCTCGAGATAAGATCATTGAAGCTTCCATCCCGATTGATTCACCTTCGGATGCGTCTCGAGACTCCAAGTCTATGTGTGAAGTCTCGCTCTTCGGTTGGAGGGGACCGAGGCGAGTGGAGGGACGAGAAGGGGGGCTGTCTAGGCGCCGAATATCTGCGCTACGAGCTTGAAGCATCCCCTTGGTTTCTTTCGGTGGAGACGATCTTCTCCACCGGCCGAGTCTTCTCGGAAGACTCGGACTCATCAACCATTGCGAGGGCTGAGTAGTCCTCTCGGGAGCCTCGTTCGGCGAGCACTACGGAACCTCCTCGGTGGCGGCACCTCAACGGCTTTTTCGGTTTCTTTGTCGGTGCCTTAGGAGTTTTAGCGGGAGGGGTTCTTTTCTTTGTAGGCGTAGCCTCTCGAGGCTTTGATTGCGGAGAGGCTGGCGAGGGTCCCGACCCTATCTGGAGCGGCTCTTGTCTTGTTGTGAAATCGACCTTCTTCACATTGAAGTACTCCTTGTCACTTGTAGGTGATAGGCTCGGATCCACATAAATCCTCGATCATGATGGACAGTTTGAGTCCATACGGCAATTTGCCCTTTGCGCTCGGCATGTTCGATGCCTTGTCGAACTTAGCAGTCTGAGCCATGAATTCACGGAGAAAGAACTCCGTCCGGGTTAATTTGGGCTCGGTCGTATATGGCCATCATCATCGAATCTTAGGCCTCGACACCTGGTCAAACGACCCGCTTGGCTTGTCGGTAGGCTGCGTGACAATGTAAGCAAGTGCCACGAACCGAGGCAACATCTTTGTTCTTCGGAAAAGCGGCTACGAAAGTAGTGGGCTTTCCACAGAAGACGGTAAGATATTCATTAACTCGGTCGTCTCTGTACCCAACTGTACTAATTCCTTCAGAGGGCAGATCAAAGCTCCGCTTCAGGGCTTCCTTGATGGACATCTGCTTCAGCTCCGTAGTGGCGTCTTGGATAGAATGGACAACAAATCTCGCCACTATGTCTCCGGACACTTCGTCCGAATTCAAGTACAGTTACGCAACCTTGTCTCGAGAGGAAGTACGAAGGCCTCCTAGACAGAAATTTCTCCAGTCCTGACTCGCGCAGAGCTGAGAAGATCTCATCCATATACTCCAGATCGCATGAATAGAAATCCATGGTGGGTTCAAACCACACGCGATCCTTCTCGCGAATGTTCTCGCATATCCGTTGGAGATATCATAGAGATATTGGTTTCAGCCATTGTACCTATTACACGAAGTTGTTATCAGTATCGATTTTTAAATAAAACAGTTTAATACTAGATACTAATCAATAAAGATCAGCACATAAGTAACTTCATGTAGGCATACCGAGAATTTTATCCAAGAGAATGTAAGCAAATGAGGGTTTTTGCACAAAGGTATTCTCGGATTTTTAAGAGGTAAGATAGGATCGAAATGTTAAGCGCGAATATGGCGGTTCTTAAGATTTGATCGAAATGTGTACATATCTAGAAGATGAACAGTTATCGATCTAAGGATGAGTTTAAACCTACTTTATGAGATGGACGGTTAAGATTCAATATTATAAAAGGTAATGATCACAAAAGCCGTCTAAGTCAATGCAAGTTGTAAACATGCCTAAAGAGTAACTATGATAAGACATGCATTTAATGCGCACAGAGTTCAGCAAAGTTGTGCATAGGATATCGTGTATTAAATGTAATCTGTTATCAATAAATGACAAACTAAGAGATATTTAAATCATGCTGAATCTCCATAATAAATGCTTATCATTGTTGCATTAGATACTATAGAGTAGAGATACGCAAACCTATCGTTGAACATAGTAGTCGGTGATACCTCGTGTAGATGGTTTTACGAGTCTCTACGCATTGAACTTACTCGATGCGAGAGTGATCATTCCCCCCCTCCTGGAATGTTCCTCTCCACGAAACCTTATTGCTGGCCCGGGGTCGGTAGGGTCCAGCCAGACCTAGCTCTGCGAAAGTTCTGCGAATGCGGGTTCGGCTAGAGGCTTGGTCGGTATATCGGCCCTTTGTTTGTCGGTATGGATCTTTTCCATCCCGATATCCTTCTTTTCGACATGGTCACGAATGAAGTGATGTCGATGTCCACGTGCTTGCATCTCGTGTGTAGTACGGGATTCAGTGATTGCAATGGCACCGGTACTATCACGAGAAGATTGGCACTTCATTACGAATGACGTCATAGTCTCTCATTCTTTGTCTCGGCCAAAGGATTTGGGCGCAACAACTTCCGGCGCAGCTATGTATTCGGCTTTAGTAGTCGACGTAGCTGCGAGTGCTTGTTTCTTTGAAAACCATGAGATCGGCTTGCCGCCAAGGAACCGACATGTTCACGAAGTTGATTTTCGGTCAATTCTGCATCCTGCATAGTCAGCATCAGAATAGCCAGTTAGTTCAATATTATCATCAGCTGGATACCATAAACCCATGTCAGGTGTTCCTCGGAGATAGCGGAGAATCTTCTTGGCTGAGTCCATATGGCTCTGCTTGGGATTCGCCCTGAAATCGAGCACGACACCTACAGCATAAGTTATGTCAGGGCGGGTAGCTGTTAAATATAATAAAGAACCAATTATAGCACGGTATTCAGTTTGGTCTACTGATACTCCCTCTTTATCAAGATCTATCATCATATTCGTGTTCATCGGGATCTTGATGGGTTTGCCGGATGTGCAGCCGAATCTTTTGATGAGGTCTCGAGTGTATTTGCCTTGGTTGATGAACGTTCCCTTTTGATTGCTTGACTTGAAAACCAAGGAAGTAGTTCATTTCTCCCATCATCGACATCTCAAACTTGTCCTTCATCATTCTTTCAAGCTGGCGACACATAATGACATTCTTCGAACCGAAGATAATGTACATCCACATAGATCCGCACGAGTAATAGGTCGTCTTCCGGTCGAATCTTGAACAACGTGCAATCTTGTGCCCTTACGAAAACCTTTACGAAGAAGAAACTCGCGGACGGTATCGTACCAAGCCACGGGTGCTTGTTTTAACCCGTCTGAGCCTTTCGAGTCTATATACTTGATGTCCCCGCCGAAAGCCGGGCGGTTGTTCCACATAGACTTCTTCTTTCAGCACGCCGTTCAGGAACGCAGACTTCACATCCATTTGATAAACTCTGAATCTTTGATGTGTTGCGTAGGCTAGGAATAGTCTAATTGCCTCCAATCTTGCAACTGGAGCGAAAGTTTCATCGAAATCTATTCCTTCAGCTTGACAGTAGCCTTTAGCCACGAGCCTTGCTTTGTTCCTGACTATAACGTTGTTTTCATCTCGCTTGTTTTTGAAGACCCATTTGGTACCAATGACATGTTGATGTCGGGGTCTGTCTACAAGCTCCCATACTTCGTTTCTCGTGAACTGATTCAGCTCCTCCTGCATAGCTATGATCCAGTCAGCATCCTTTAATGCATCCTCAATGTTCTGAGGCTCTTCAGTAGACAAGAAGCAGGAAAATAATGCGCTTTCTCCTTGACAGAATCTGGATCTTGTCTTGACATTAGCTGAAGGATCTCCAATGATCAAATTAGGAGTGTGAGCATCCAGCCACGATCTACGATGTTTCAACTCTTCATCTGAAATTTGTTCAACACAGATAGTAGGTGAGTTAGGCATTTCAGTTGTACTATTATGAGATTGAAGAATTTCGGTGATAAGAGTATGATCTACGAGTCACCGAGGTTCGGGGGCATTCGGCTCGGGGAACATTACTAGATGTTCCCCACGAGTTATTATTCTCGGTAGTGGTCTCGGTTACCTCTACGGTTTCCTCATCGACTGAGTTACACGGGATTGATTACGTTCGGGAGAATCAATCTGCTCAGCTACTTGCTCTGCTGGTTGAGATTCAGTAGATTTGTCTTCAGTTTCTTCGTCTGAATCATCATCCCAAGATAGCTGAATCTTTTCAGATTTGTCATTTACGCTTAGATCCTGTAGCTGTCTACTGATGTCCTCAGATTCAGAATTTGAGTTATTGCTCCTGTCTTCAGTAGCAAACTCGTTAAACACAACATGAGGGCTTTCCTCCATGCAAAGGGTCCGATAGTTGAACACTCTGAAAGCTTTGCTGACCCGAGAGTATCCTAAGAACACTCCCTGATCTGACTTGCTATCAAAAGTCTTCAGCTGATCTTTCCCATTATTGTGGATAAAGCATGAACAACCAAAGATATGGAAATAAGATAGAGAAGGCTTCCTGCCGTTCCATAGTTCATATGGTGTTCTCTTATGTTGCTTTGTCAGTAAAGATCGGTTCTGAGTGTAACATGCAGTATCAGTAGCTTCTGCCCAGAATTTGGTTGGGAGTCCTGAGTCTGCGAGTAGAGTCCTAGCTGCCTCTTTTAGAGTTCTGTTCTTTCGTTCTGCTGAGGTGTGCGTGCAGCTGAAGTCTCATGCTCTATTCCTTCTGCTTTGCATAACTCCTCTACCATGGAATTAAGGAACTCAGTTCCTCTGTCTGAACGTATTTTTCTGATCTTGGTGTTCTTCTCGACATCGAGCTTTTTCGAAGCGTTGGTAACTCTGTTTGACGTCAGACTTGTTGGCAATGAATATGACCCATGTGTAGCGCGAGTAGTCATTTATGACCACTAATGCATATTTTCTGCCTCTGATCGTCACTGGGGAGACTGGACCGAACAAATCCAATGTAGCAGCTGAAGGATTCCATCAGTGGAAGGAGATGGAACAGGTGGATTTTCTTTCTTTGTTTGCTTTCCCTTGAGGACATGCTTCACCCGAGTGTCTTTCTTTGAATACTTCATTCGGCGGTCCCCTTGCTAGAGTGTTTCTTGCTAGCTTGTTGAGCGTCTTAAAGTTGAGATGAGTGAGCCTTCTATGCCATAGCCACCCCGTTCTATTTTCATTCTTCGCCAACAAACAAGCTTCGAGTTCGTTGAGTTCCGATCGGCCCATGTATATGTTCTTTTTTGCGCGAACCGATAACACTTGTTTTCCCTGTAGATTTATCAATAACATCACGAAACCAGCGTAAAAAATCACTCTATTCGAGTTATCACAAAATTGACTAACGGAGAGAAGATTATCTTTGAAGTCCTTCAACATAGGATACTCTTGGAACTTTGGCGAGTTCCTATCTTTGAGTGTGCCGTATCCTCTCGTGTAGCCTTTGGCATTATCTCCAAACTCGATTGCGGGTCCATCTTCGGTAACATAATTCTTGAGTACACTCCTTTGGTATGTCATATGTCTTGAGCATCCATTGTCCACATACCATGGGTCTCTGCGCTTCGCAAAACGGAATTATATTCGGGTACCCTTTATTTTTGATTTTGGGTCCTTAGATGTTAGTTTTCATAACCCAAATTTGTCTAACAACCCCGGTGGTTTCGGACATCTTCTTTCCACTAGAGTCAACATATCGACCCTTTGGGTGGTCATAGGTGACTTCCGAGGCTTCGAGGTTCAGGAGTCCTAATCTTCGGTGGTGGATCTGCGACCTTAGCCTTACGTGTGGCTTTCTTTTTCTTCGACCTTTGGAGCCTCTTCGACTATAGGTTCATAATAATATGACCCACATGCGAGCTGGATGTGTCGGCTTTGGAGGTCCATCTTGATCCGCCAATTTTGATTTCTTTGGTTCCCCCTTGGCGAAGCTGTGGTTTCTTGGCACCGATCTTCTTGTCAAAGTGCTTGATGTGTGGGATGAGGTGCTTTCATCTTGTTTGTTCTTTGCTAGGGGGGTTCGGTATATTTGCGTTCATAGTCTCCCCTTGAACAAACCTATCGGCAAGCCGTACTTCGAGTGTCTTGGGGCGGATGAGGAAGCTCCCCTGGCTGAATCCAAGTCCTTCCTTGCGGTGCTTTGGCTTATTGCTTGCTAGCATAGCCTCTAATTTCTTCTCAGCACCCATGTACCTCTCAGTCATCAGGCTCCTCCAGACATCATCACTCTTCTTCAGTGTGTCGTGCTCGGTCCGAAGTCCCGACATTTCTTGCTTCGGCGAGACTCGGTTCGATATCTTTCGAGTCGGGTCATTGGTCAAAACTGAAATCCGATCTTCTTGATGCTGAGACTTGGCCATCAGAGAGTTTATCTTCTCCCTGAGTCTCAACACAAGTCCTTCGGCCTCAGTAGCAACCTGACTTTCCTGAGAAAGTCTACGATTCTCTACTTTCGGGGTATCCCAACTCCCGAAGAGTCTTCTTGAGCTCGAGACTCATTTAAATTTGTTCGTCGAGCGAGTTCTTCGTATGCGGTCGCGACGTCCAAATTCTCATCCGCACCTTGAAATAGTGTCGTGTGTGCGGTGTGAAGAGGAGTTAAGTGGTTCATGAGAATTTACCTCATCCTCTTCGCCTGCCATCATGCACTTTTCGCTGATTCATCCGCTTCATGCTCTAAGGCCATGAAGGTCGCTTCATCGTCGAGATGAATCCATAAAGGAGTCGACTTCTTCGAGTCGTACGAGATTTCGCTCGCAATATAAGCTTGTCTTTTACGGGTGAATTTCTCTCTCCTTGCCTTACGTCTTGCGCGTTCGGCACTACAGAGCTCGGGACAATCATGCGATAATGTCCCGGCTTTTTGCAATTATAGCAAGTGATGACTTTCTCTTCTTTGCTTTCGCTATTCTTTGACGGTTACGAGTCATCCTTCTTTACGTATTCGGAAGATTGTGATTCGGGAGTGTGTTTCGACATATAATTTGACTTACCTTACGTTTCTTGATAGGCTTTAGTCACTTTTCTCGCGTCGCTCCTTCTCCTTCGATACTTTACGGCGGCGCATACTTCGAGCGAGACTTCCTTCTTGTAGATCATTGAGTGAAGGCTCGGTCTTACTCGTCGTTTTGCTCGTCGGCCGGAGATCTTGTCTTGGCGCCGATGCTTTGAAAGCATGGTCGATTTTGTGTCGGCTTCGGCTCTCTGCTTTCTTTGAGGTGCTGTCGAACTCAAACTCCTCTGCACTGTAATTACGAAAAGATATGGTCGGGAGACACGGCATCTAAGTCGAATGTCGCAATAGAGTGGCAAAAGGTGTCCGGTGTCCGTCGGCGGTGCCCTCGAGAATCTTGATTCATCTCTCTGCATTCTTCGAATGTCTTTCCCGGCCCATTAATAGAGTTCATCGGATTGGTAAATCGACGTTCGAATCTTCGATTTTGTCACAGGGCATGAGAGACAAGCTTTCCGGCTTTTGGAGTTCCGGTGCTAGTTTATTCGCTTTAATCTTCTCGAGTCCCTCGACTCGGTAGCGCTAGAGCGTCCCGAGTTCTTTTGCGGTTTTGCATTCCCGAACCACTGCCAAGATAAGAATCACTAAGGGTGGTCGGTACGGCGTTTACGGCAACACGGTCTAAGTTGTGAAGCTTCTTCTCCTCGGGAGTGAAGAGACTTGTCTTTGGGAATCTTCTTCCGGTCACCATTCCTCCTCCTTGAGCTTGGTCCCGAGTTACGACACTATCGATCATGGGAACGATATGTCCATCTTCAAGCACTTCGGTCATGCTTGTCATGGAGGGATGTCGGATGTGCTTCCATTCGACTCGCCATACTCCATAATTCTCCACCGAGAACATGGGTACCATCCTTATACACGACATATCGGCCATGAAGAATATAGATATGAATGTAGAGTGATATGCGGTGAAAGCGTTTTCCTCCGGATCCGTTCGAATAGACCGGTCTCAAAGTGAAAAGAGTCTTAAAGAACTCCTTTGCTCGATACCAATTGTTGGTCCCGAGTGTACGGTCGGGTGTAGAGGGGGGTGAATACACGATTCGATTTCTCAACTTCGAACTCGAACAGTCCTATTCGGGATGGTGTTTGGCCAAAGCTTGATTCGGCGGACCGGACAAGCGTTACGAATCGAGTTAAAGGCTAAGAGTGCTTGACTCGGTGAGATACGCTACCGACTAGGTCGAGTCGGTATCTACGGTAAGAGTTCGGTGCGCGGAATAGTGTAGGCCCAAATCGGTTTGTGAGAAAACGTTTTAAGTCTCGGTTCGGTAGATTAAAAGTTCGGTATCTTTGAGACGGTTGATTGATTTTAAATATGATGTTCGGTATGAATAGTAAAATCAATGCAACTGATTAAGAAAGCAATAAGAGACACGGGATTTTTAAAGTGGTTCGGATATCGCTCAAATCCTACGTCCACTGTCCCGAATGATCGGGAGGCTATTTATTATCTGAGTTAGTCTCGGTCGGCTTGCACCTTTGGGCAAAGCCGCGTCTTGGTTTTTATGCGATCCAAGTCTCGGTTTACAACACTATCAAACTTAAAGTGTTTGACAAACTTCTCCAACAGTGAAGGAGTCCTTATACAATAAGGATTGGGTTCAAATGTGAACTCCTTCGTCTAAGCTATGGATAAGAACAGTTGAGCTTAGGGTTAGAGGGATAGGGAATATGAGAGTAGCTTCTAGATCGACGAACAGCTGAGGTAAGCTTTGAGTTCGTGTAACGTCGATTTGGATACTAGAGGCTTTATATGTCGGTATAGCTTGATTCCCTATGAGCTAGAATGTAGTCTTTCGCCGGAGATTGTTCTTCAAGTTCTTGCTAAGACTTTGTTCTTTGGAATTCGCTCTTTTTCGCGCTCTCTCGTGTTCTAGGCATGCTTCAAATCTTGAATGATCCCTCTATTTACAGAGTAGAGATTGAAATAGATCCGTTGGAGACGATCTTCTTCTCTCTCTCTCTTTTTGGTAGCAAACGGCTCTTTTGGTGTAGGTAACAGTGTACTTTCCCACCTTTTTAGGTAAAAGGTTGTGCCGGCTTTAGCGGGTGAGAAGACACGTGTATGCTTGTCATTCGTCGAGGTGGATGGAGTGGTTGAGACAGCACAAACTTCGGGACGGGATGAAGGCGACTTCTCTCTTCCTCGTACATGACAATGCTGATTGTCTTTCAAAAGATTCTCGGCGAGTCCCCGAAGACTATCCGCCGTTCTTGAGTCGACCTTGTATTCGGTAGATAGGCTGGCGAGATAAGTCTACGAAGATCAGCTACGAGTCCACTGAACTACTCTGGCGAGTTCGGTTCAAGCGACTCTCTCGGTATCTTGCTCTGGCTGAGTCCCGGTATCGCCGAGTCTTACTGCACCTGGTCTGAAGCGGATAAGCTGCGGCGCCTTGACCGGAGCGAGTGTCTACGAGTCCGAAACCTCGGAGACAAAACGGATACAAGGGAATGGTTCATCATTCCGATAGGGTTTTGGGATCTTCAAATCTTCAGACAAGTACAGAGCACAAGGCTACTGAGCTTAAGATCAGTGTCTAAGACCGAATCATTTCCCACTGAGTGAAACAGTGTTGAGGATGGAATCATCACCCAACAGACTCATTAAGGGTATTTTCGTAATCTGCTTTTTTTTAATTTTCCTTCATACATTTCCTCTTTCCCAACTTATTTTCTCTCCCTTTCTCCCCAACAACGAGTTTCTGTTATGCATAAGTTTAACTAGAAATATGCATAAATTAGTACTTGTGTATGCATAAAATTGGAGACCCAATTACTATATATTTTTTCATTTTAATTACATGCATATCTACGCTCAGATTAATGCATAGCTTGTTTTATAACAATGCATAGCTCACAAAAACACTATTCTGTAACGAATCATACATTGAAAATATTTCTAATAAAAACAAAAGTTCTAACAAAACATGAGTATCCTTCAGATTTCAAAGCTCATTTGTCTAGAAATATGTTATTCATCTCTCTTGTATTCAACTTCATGTCCTTGAAATCGCTAAAGGTTTCTTGTTCAATTGTTTACCTTCTTCTTTCCTTTTGATCTTGAACTTCATGCATGTTGCTGATATTTTATAGATTTTTCTATACAAAACAGCTTCATGCATATTGTAGATAAGATTCATGCATGTAAATCAACATATTTATGCATATGGGGAATGCAACATATTTATGCATATCTAATAGCAAATTCATGCATACACACTATAATTTTTATACATAACGTTTGAAATCAATAATCTACACTTTCATGCAAATCGCCACTCACTTTTATGCATACTTCCTATTTATGTTATGCATACCATTGATAAGAATCATGCATATAAAGTAAATGAAACAATATCCAACAAAAATACATTACAGCCTTAACACATTTTATTCATATTACTATATGTTGGGTTATGAGTCAGTAGATGGTACTCAGCTGTCTAGTGGTTAAAAGAATATTGGGGGAAATCATAGTAGTACTATGGAATTGAAGATCCCAAAACCCAGCTGATATCAGTCGTGCAGTGTGTCTATAGGATTAGATGATGTATAGGTTAGACTTGTTTATTTTGATTATCTTTTGTCTAAGTCACGTGCGGGGTAAGTTGTTGGGTGATCTTCGACGAAGTTACTTTCGAGAACCCCACGTCATCTTTGTAAGAGCTTGCGTTCTTGACCCAACAGTGATCTTCACCTCGGTAGGAGACGGCCCATCGGTGATAAGCCATCGCAGAAGAACATATGCAAAGCTCGGTACCTTCGCGATCGCCGGTGACCTACTCGGTAAATGTATTCCTTGTCGGCCGACTCGGTCGAAGAAGACGAGAGACTTATCTAGTCTACGTGTCCAGACGAGAAAATGACCCAGTCGCACAAGTCTTTTCGAAGTTCAGCAGAAGATCTTACGAGGTTGTTTGAATAGTCAACTTTGACTCTGACACATTCTCACCAACCACAAACCTCGACCAATGAGAAGCCGACAGCGCAATATCTGCTCTATACAGTAAAGCTACTCTCATGTACAGTATTTAATTCCCTGCTGCAACAAATTCGAAATTATGGCCGTTTTCTTTGGAAGCTTGTGACACGTGGCATCGTCGTCTCCAACGGACATATGCCATAGCTCACAACTATAGAGTATTTAGATCCCTCTCTTCTCTAGAATAAGCTCATTGCCATATTTATAGCTTAGATTCGAAGGAGTTCACTTTCTGTGAATTGTTCTTATTGTAAGAACTCCTTAGTTGGAGATTATTCCATCCCTTTCGAACTTCGGTTTGAATTGTAAAGTCGTTAAGGACTATAACTTAGAAGGATCTGTTCAGTGCACAGATACCCGCTGAGGCTTGCTCAGTATAATCAACAAGTTATCCTGCCATTGTCAGGACCGTGGACGTAGGATCTTGCGTATCCGAACCACGTTAAATCGCTTGTGTTCTTTACTATTTTATTGCATATCATAACTGTTCAAAATCATATGTTTGCATAAAACGTGTTTCAAAAACGCACAGCCAAAAGAACTTGATTTGTGAAAAGCGTTTTTCAAAACTGAGATGAATCTCCGGGCCCCACACTTATCCGTACAACATCTCCGACTGAGTTTCGAACGACTGACAAAAGTCAGTAGGAGAGCTCAGTAGCTGACCCACTCTGACCCAGTGATCGAAGGTTACTATTTAGCACTGTTCATCAGTTACACTAAACAGCTCAGTTGTCCTTCACTTTGAGAAGAAGAAACTGTGATCAGGTGTATTCACCCCCCCCCCCACCCTCTACACCTGACTATCATCTCCGGACCAACAATTGGTATCGAGCCCCGGTGTTCTTCGATCGCCGGTTACGCCTACTTGGTTCTCTCGAACAGATCCTTGAAAATGTTTTCACTGCACAAGCATCTCTTCTTTCATCCTTATACCCATTCGCATAATGTCTGATATGTCAGGTATCAGGATGGTGCCGATGTTCTCAATAGAGAACTTCACGGTATGGCGCGTGAGAATGGAGGCACACCTCACATCGCTGCACGACAGCATGACGGACGTCCTGGAGATTGGACCCATCATTCCCATGATTGACAGCGTTCAGTTTGCTACTGCGGGAGGTGTAGGAGCACAAATCGGTGTTAAGGTTCCCAAAGACAAATCAGCCTTCACGCCTGAAGAGAAAAAGCTGCACAACCTCGACCGAGTTGCGCGAAACGCAATACTGACAACGCTCAGTGACTCTCATCTCGGGAGGGTGCAGGACTGCAAAATGGCAAAAGAGCTATGGGATTCTTTGGTTGTACTGAGCCAAGGAACCCCACAGATCAAAGAAAACAAGCTCGAATTAGAGCTTCAAAAGTTCGAAGCCTTTGCAATGGAGCCCAGTGAGACCATTGACGAGCTCAGTGTCAGATTTACAAACCAAGTCAATGTCATCAATGGGCTGGGGAAGGTGTTCACCAACAAAGAGATGAACACAAAGATCTGGGGAAGGTGTTCACCAACAAAGTGGCTTCCATTTGCTACTTATTTACGTCGCTCTGATCTAAATGCTCTAACTCCTGATGTTATATTTTTAGAACTAAAGACGAAGGAATTTGAGCATAGTCTACCCCAAAGGTGTTCCAGTGCTCCAGCTGACACACAGATCGATCATGCTTTTAAAGCAAGCTGTCAAAAGCCCGGATCCAAACCGATTTCCTCAAGCAAGGCAGTGGCCACTATCGAAGCAAAATCTTGTGAGACTTCAGGCACTGACCAGCTGGCTGTGATGGCTCTCAAATATCAGAGAGAAAAGGAGAGAGTCAGAAAGCTGAGGAAATACAAAAGAGTTTCTCCCTCAGGTAAGAAAGATTATCAGAAAAGGGAAGAATCTAATCCTTCTACTAAATGCAGGAACACAGAGCCTGCTGCGAGTCCATCCAAAGATTCAATTGGAAAAAGCGGCGAGAACATCCACTGTTATAAGCGTAAGAAGGAGGGACACTATCGGTACAAGCTGTCCCGAACTCTCGGTGCTCAACGAGCGAACGGCGAGCCGAGAAGAGAAAAATTTGCCCAAAGAAGGCGGGCTACATCGCCGGGAGAGATATCCGACAACTCACTTGAGGAGGATACATCTATGTATTCCTGCGAGGACGAAGCTGCATTTGCGGCGGTTGAGGTCGGAGAAAGCGGTTCTGAAGGAACGGCTAAATCTTGTCGATGGTCGGAGAAGAGGCGAGGTAAACTCCAAACTTAATATAACCTCTTCTTCACGGCAACACACACGACACGTGCTCGGTCACGAGATGATCCTCCGGATGTGGTACAAGCATACGACGATCCGCTAGAGGAACAGTTCGGGAGCGAGAGAGTTCAACGAACGATCCAGGGGCGGAGATGGTAAAGGCTGAAAATCGGAGACTTTCTTCGATTGTCGAGGTCTCTGCGAGTCGGAGAATCTAGTTGCGAGACTCAAGGAAGAGATCGAATCTCTTATGACTAAGTCTCGGCTTCAAGAGACTCGAGATCTCGGTTCGACTAAGGACAATTCGAGAAAGAGGCTGAAATAGCCCGGCTCGGTCGAAGCTCTCGGACGTACGAAAGATTATGACTCACTCAAGATGAGTGACGAGTGCAGCGAGGACTAATGAGCGAACAGTGCCTTGGAGCTAAGGAGAAGCTAGAAAGTATGCTCGAGCACAACGGCCAGCGTCATGAAAGAAGGACTTGGCTATACCCACGAAGCTTCTACCTCGAAAAGCTCGGAAGCGGCGGGCGATAGGTTTGTCGGAGGAAAGGTGCAAGGCTGCGACACCACACCTCGGGCGAAGAACAAACGAGAAAATGATTGCACCTCGGCCCGAGCAACAACAAGCGGTGACCAAAGGTTCCGGCCCCGGGACACCGCGATCAAATTCGGGGGGGAACCAAGAAGGTCGGATGGGCGAGCAGCATACCATGAGCCACCTGTACGAGCACCCGACTCAGTACGGCTCGTACTATTATGAGCATAGGGTCAGGAGAAGCGCAAAGACTAAGAAGAAGAAAGCTCCTGAACCCCAAAATCATCGGCAAAAAGTCGGTATCTCCGAGTCTGTGGAGAAGAAAGCGACAAGGTTCGGAAGAAGAAGTCTCGAGACTTCTAAGGTTCCAAGGCGATTTGGGTTCCGAAATCACCCACTAACATGTAAGGACCCAAGTGAACCAAAGGGTACCAAAAAATGCTTGTTTTGCGGGTGCATAAGGACCCATGGATAGTGGACGGCGGTCGCTCAAGACACATGACGTACCGGGAAGAGCCTGCGACCAACTATATACAAGAAGATGGTCCCGGAATTGAGTTTGGTGACAACTTTAAAGGCTACACAAGGGGATATGGAACGCTGAATATTGGGGCCTGCTCGGTTCAAGAGTAACATATGTTGAAGGACTTCAACATAATCTCCTTTCGTCGTCAATTACGTGATAATCTTAATAGAGTAATCTTTGTGGCTGGTTTTACGTGATATTGTTGATAAATCTACAGGGAAAACAGTGTTATCAGGTTTGCGGAAGAAAAACATATACGTTGCTAACTGGAATACCGCAGAACCTGAGGCTTGCTTGCTCGCATAGACGAAATCCAGTGACAAGTCAGGATAGCTATGGCATAAGAGACTCAGCCACCTGAACTTCAAGACTATGAACAAGCTCGCCAAGAACTCTAAAGTCAGGGGACTACCCAACGAATCGTTCATCAAAGATAGAAATTGTGAAGCATGCTTGAAGGGAAAGCAGACAAAGAAAAGTAATCCACCTATTCCTTCACCTTCCACTGATGGAATCCTTCAGATGCTGCACATGGATTTATTCGGGCCAGTTTCTCCAGTGACTATACGAGGCAAGAACTATGCCATTGTCATTATAGATGACTACTCGAGATATACATGGGTAATCTTCATCGCCAACAAATCTGATGTCATGACTGAGTTGCCTAAACTACTGAAAAAGCTTAGTGTGGAAAAGGACATCAAGATACAAAGAATTCGCTCGAGACGGAGGAACGAGAATTTCTCAACTCGGTAGTTAAAGAGTCTTTGCGAGAAAGAGGGAATTCAGCACGAGACATCAGCTGCTCGTACTCCTCAATAGAACGGACTTGCTGAACGCAAAAACAGAACACTCAAAGAAGCAACAAAGATGCTCCTAGCAGACTCTGGGCTACCCTCTAAGTTACGGGCGGATGCTGCGACACGACTGCTACACTCGGGGAATCGCTCACTTGCTTACACGGCAGAACACATGAAGACACCATACGAATTGTGGAAAGGGAGAATTCCTTCTATTTCTCATTTTCATATTTTTGGTTGTCAGGTGCTTTATCCACAATAACGGGAAAGATCGGTTGAAGGTTTTTGATAGCAAATCTGATCAAGGGATATTCTTAGGATATTCCCGAGTCAGTAAAGCCTTTAGAGTCTTTAACTATCGGACTCTTTGCGTGGAGGAAAGCCCTCATGTTGTTTTTGATGAGTTTGTTGCGAGAACGGGGAAAACTACGAGAGACAAATGCGATGATGTCAACGGCAAGCTACGGGATCTCGCACCGCCGATAAAGCGGAAAGATTCAGACCTTTGTTGGGATGATGAGTCGGATGATGAAGAAACTCGGACTCAACCAACGGGCGATGTAGCGACTTGGTTGATTCTACGAGCAGAATCAACAACGGGTAACAACGGTCGATGAGGAAGCCCCGGTGGTAAGCGAGACCTCTGCGAGAATATAAACTCGGGGGGAACGATTAATGTTCTGAGCTAAATGCCCCGAACACGGAAACTCATTAGATCCTAACCTTCTTCCTGAGCTGCTGCAATCTCGGAACGGTACTACTAAAATGCCTAACACTCCCTGCGATTGCGAAGTAGTATCGGAAGAAGAAGCCGGACTCGGGACGTTCATGGCTTGACGCTCACTCTTCAGATCTCATAATAGGAGATCCATGAGCAACGATAAGAACAAGATCGAGATTAAATCAAGGAGAAAGCTCACTTTATTCTTGTTTCTTGTCTACAGAAGAACCTCAGTCGATAGAGGACGCACTTAACGATCTTGGCCCGGATCATCGCCATGCAAGAAGAGCTGAACCAATTCGTCAGAAACGAAGTTTGGGAGCTTGTTGACAGACCTAGACATCAGCATTTGATCGGTACTAAGTGGGTCTTCAAAAACAAGCGTGATGAAAACAACATCATCATCAGAAACAAAGATCGACTAGTTGCCAAGGGATACAGTCAAGCAGAAGGAATCGACTTTGATGAAACTTTCGCTCCAGTCGCAAGATTGGAAGCCATTCGTCTTTTCCTCACCTACGCAACGCATCAAGGATTCAAAGTATATCAGATGGATGTAAAGTCAGCTTTTCTGAACGGCGTACTGAAGGAAGAAGTCTAAGTGGAACAACCGCCCGGCTTTCAGCAGGGACATCAGGTGTACAGACTTCAGAAAGCTCAATATGGGTTAAAACAAGCACCCAGGGCTTGGTGCGATACCCTATCAGACTTTCTACTTGAGAAAGGTTTTCGAAGGGGACGGATAGATCGCACCCTATTCAGCATAAAGTCAGGAGATGACATCCTACTGGTGCAAATCTACGTGGACGACATCATTTTCGGCTGCAGAAACGAGACCATATGCCAGCAGTTCGAGAAGATGATGATGGAGAAGTTCGAGATGTCCATGATGGGAGAGATGAATTATTTCCTTGGATTTCAAGTGAAGCAATCACCTGAAGGAATCTTCATCAATCAAGCTAAATACACTCGAGATCTTCTCAAAAGATTCGACTGCGATTCGAGCAAGCCAGTCAAGATCCCCATGAACACAAATTTTAAAATCGATCTAGACAAAGAGGGAGCTTTTGTTAACTCTACTGATTATAGAACTATTATTGGTTCTTTATTATATTTAACGACTAGCCGACTGACATAACTTATCTTTGTAGGTGTATGTGCAAGATTTCAAGCGGATCCCAAGTGAAGTCATCTATACTCGGCAAAGAAGATTCTGCGATATCTAAGAGGAACACGGCCTATTGGGTTATGGTATCCTGGCGATGATAATCTTATGCGACGGGTTATTCGATGTTGATTATGCGGGATGCGGGAATAGATCGAAAGTCGACTTAGGAACATGTCGGTTCTAGGCGGCAAGGCGATATCATGGTTTTCAAAGAAGCAGCACTTAGTAGCAACGTCCACTACCGAAGGCGAGTATATAGGCTGCCGGAAGTTCTTTGTGCCCGGATCCTTTGGCTTCGACAACAAGCGAGAGATTATGGTATCATTCCGAATGAAGTGCCCATCTCGTGACTCCACAAGTGCTATTGCAATAACTCATAATCCCAGTTCTACATACGAGATGCAAGCACGTGGATATTCGACACCACTTCATCGGAGACCATGTCGAGAAGAAGGATATCGGGAATGGAGAAAGTCCCATCTTCGACAAGCAAAGGGCGACATGCTGACCAAACCACTAGGCGAGACAGATTCGGGAGAACTATCGGTTGAGCTAGGTCTCTTGGATCCCTACCGAGTCACGTCGGTAGAGGACAACTATCGATAAGCGCAGTGGCAACAATTGGTATCGAGACGGAAGGAACTGTATGACGAGTCGGATGATCGATCCGATGATTCAGTTGGGAGAATCATATTGTACACAGCAAGGGGGAACGTGGTCTTCAGCACGTCAACCATCCTCCTAAGTCTTAACGGTAACCAGCTGATCGTAAAAGTTCAGCTGAAGAGGTTTGCTTAGTATTGAATACTTAACGTTTTTGTTGACATGCTTGCATTTATTATATCAGTCGCTCGCATTCAGTAGTTAAGAAGCATTTATTTCCCGCCATCAATTTCTTTACGGAATGGTCAGTAGATATCGTTCTCATTCAAATTGATTTGGTAATTAATGTTGCCTGCAGCGCATTTATTGCATGTCTTCTCACTTACCCTTATTACGCATCATCCTATGTGGGTCTATAGTAGAGGCGGCTTTGTAATCATTCAGTTTACAACATTTAATCTCAACCGCAGATAACATTGAAAGATTAAATCCTGACCGTTCGATCTAAACGGTTATCAAATTTGATCTTACAAAACCTTTCAATTTCTCTAGTCGACTCATT
Source organism: Lavandula angustifolia (assembly GCA_028984105.1). Classification (NCBI taxonomy): domain Eukaryota; kingdom Viridiplantae; phylum Streptophyta; class Magnoliopsida; order Lamiales; family Lamiaceae; genus Lavandula; species Lavandula angustifolia. The sequence continues at coordinate 22,024,842 of CM054816.1, read as the reverse complement.
TTCCGCCATTTCCAACTTTAGAGCTCTTTCTGCAAATCAGTTTTTTCTTCAAATCTCCAAACCAATCTGATTTCTAGCATCCACAAGCTCTAAACTACATGGTAATGTATTAAATTCTGCTTAAAACTTTACTGACTTACTCTATTTTCAACTGCTAACAAGTTGTTTTGCAGATTTTAATGGCAAATGTTCATGAACCCTCTGATATGAACGAGATCATACTCTCACGGATTCAGTTCGAACCCACCATGGCGCTTCACCAAGTGGATCTTCCATACCTTGAGCCTGTCTTCGAGGCGCTTGAACAATCTGGACTTGAATGGCTCGTATCCAAGCAGCCTAGGGCTTATCTGCCGAGGCAAGTTGCGGAAGTATACCTCAACTGGAGGACTCTCGCGTCCGGAGGAGAAGAATCTTCCTTCTCGTATATGAAGGAGGTTATCCCAAACTCATGGGATGTGAGTCAGCGCGTCTTCAACATCCGAGATGCATTGGGACTGGCGTTTGATCTCCCAGACAGTGGTGTTTCTCCTATTAGCTACAAGGAGAAGGAGATGAACACGTATGTTCAGAAGTTACGTGGGAGCGGGACATCGGTTTCAAAGCTGCTCTACCAAAGAACTCGCTTGCTACCTCGGTACGGGGGGCTCGCCTACATTGTGTCACATATTCTGACGAGCTCTGCAGGATCTTATGATCAGCTGTCTAAGCCGCGTATTCAGCTGATGATGGCTATAGACGACGGATTATTACGTAGTCGAGCTGAAGGCTCAGGCGTAAAAGTTCACCACCTTACCCACTGGTGAGCGGAAGATGATTAGCGTTGGGAAGCTACTGTATGGGACCAAGATGTCCATACTGATCGAGCAATCAGTAGCGAGGAATTCTTCGTTTGCCGACGCCAAATTCTTCGACAAACAAGCTAATAAAATTCAAAACTAAAGCATTGCCGAGAAGTACGTTGGGCGAGGGCCGCCTGATCAGAAGAGAGAAAGATCAGCTATTGTTTTGCCCCCTCGCGCCGACCCTTCGAAAAGGAAAAGGCTGACTAAAACTGGACCTGCTGAGGTGCCAGTAGAACAAGCTAAATCAGCCTCTCCTCGTCCTGCTGAAGAACACATTCTTGACTCAGACACGGGAATGGAGGGAGCCACACTTAAGGATAAGGTACAAGTGATCGGCTCAGGAGACTCGGTCGGACGTTAGGATTCCGGCGAAGAGACTTCCTCACGAGTGGACGACCATCCGCTCTACTCGCCTCCAAGCCACAAGTGAAGTCCACTCACGGATCCACGAGATATCGATCATTCGAGATCTAATGGAAATAGCCATAAGGGCTAGAGTTCGAATCTTTGCTTGAGGTCCCCGAGTTGGGACATACTCGAAGAGATCATAAGGACTCGAGACGGCTCTTTCATTACTTGCTTGAAGAGCAAGAGTTGCGATCGGCAATTGGGTTCGGGGAACCGGTGATGCGGCAACATTCAAAGATTTGAGGGCGGCAATGCTCTATCTGGCGAGCTTGCGCACCTTAGTACCGGCGACAGTCATTCGCCACCATCTTCTCCGATAATGAGAATAATGGAGATAAGGATGAGGAGATGGAACAGGCATCACCCGAGGATGCGAGTTGGGAGGCTCTCCCGAGGGTCCCACTCCCCGCGAGAAGGGTAAATCACCACCTCCGTCCACATCGGGTGATGCCCGGGTGCCTCGAAGCGCGGTCGAGAGCAACTACTCGCGATTTACGAGCGGAGGATCGGAACAAGCTCGTATCGGATACAACCAATTGGTTCCGTCACCTCTAAGTCGGTGAACAAGGCCATAAGACGACAAGGGAACAAAAATCGCCTCTTAGCCAAAGATGTTCATATAAAATGGGCCCGGTATACTAAGGCCCCAAATGGCTAGTGTAAACCGACCGGGTGAAGGCGTGAAGAAAGTCTCGAAGCTCCTACTCCTCGGCTGAATATTCGGGAGATAATTGAGGCCGCCTTAGCGGCTCGGAAGGTAGATTTGGAAACACGAGTCGGCGGCTCCTTCAAACTCGGCGAGAAGATTTTCTACGAGCAGTGGCTCGAGCTCTTGCTTCGGTCAAGGCCGAAATGGAAGAAAGGAATAAATTGGCCACCTCACCGCCACAAACTACTATAAAAAAACGGGGCGGAGGCCCTTAAGGCCATTCGGAAAGAGATGACAGATTCCCACGATCGAGGCTTTTACGAAACTCCGTCGGGAGTCGGCCGCGCGACTTAAGCAATTCGGGGCGATCAAGGAAAAGATTGGGAAATGTATCGTGACCTCGTCAAAGACTTGAATCCTTTGCCACTCTCATTAAAGAATCGAGTCTACAATGTTGAACGAGAAATCAAAGCCATCCGCTCTCACCTCTCTAAAGGCGGATGATGCCAAAAAGGGGGAAGGAGAAGTAAAGGAAGAAAGCGAGGCGGAACCGGGCGTGGTCGAGGTGGTGGAGGAAGGAAGTAAGGGGGAAGGGGCCAGCACAGCTCAAGGAGAAGGGTCAGCCGCTCAGGCTGGACCCAGTTCAGCTATACTCCTGCTGGAATACACCCCTCTGAGTCAGACAGTGACTGAGGTAGTTCCCATCTCATCTGCCCAGCACATAGACGAAATCGCAACATTCTTGGATCAAGAAGAAGAAGAAGAGCCTCAGGTATTGCCACCACAGAGATCGGGGAAGGAGATCGCCACTGAACCCATTTCTCCATCTTCCCCGGCTCGCAAGTTCAAATCAAAAGCGGAGCAAGAAGCCTATGATCTTCAGATTGCTCAACAGCTTTAGGATCAGGATAAGCTTGATCATGAGCACAGCTAGAAGAGGCTAAGAAAGGCAAGAAGCCAAAGAAAGTTGTTGGAAAGTCTAAGGCCAAGAAGGCTGAGGATGAGAAGAAAGCTTAGGAGGAGCTAGCCAAGGCCTTAGTGTACGAGGTCCCGGCCAACCGCACGGAGTTATTACCCGACTAATCTCACACACGAGCGGGAGGCGAGAGGACGAGCTACTTGGGAAGCCACGGTGCGGGGGACTAAATCTCGGGAGAGGAGATACGAGGGCGGCGGCTCTCGAGAGAGAAAAAGAGGATAGTTGACATGGCTAAAATGATTAGCTCTATCCGCCAAAGCCAACGGTGATCTAAGGAAGCGAGATTCCACGAGGATCCAAGTTCGGAAGGGCACCTTATATCAAAAAGGAGCCTACACCTCATGTGGATAAGCGGGTGCCGGCCGAGCTCAACGAGCGGTGGGAGGAAGCGAAAGAAGACTTTATTAAGGGATACTATGTTTGGGGTATCTATGAGGGCCGACAAATTAGGCGATCAACACTTTGATGGACTTATCGGTCGATTCGATATGGGTTTTGGAAATCGGATCCGCCGGATCATGGAGAAAGAGAAAATACCCTTGAGCTCCGGCCTTCGGGCGAATCCCTCCTCCTAGGACTACTCGCGGCGTCTTTGTGCACAAAAGAGATTGAGAGAGAAGTAGAAGAAGGCTGTTGTTCATCTATGTCCGAATATGTACGATCCAGATGATTATGAGGAAATCCAGGTTCTACGCTCAAGAGTCTACAAGTATTACTACTTGGACCCTCCAGCTGACAAGTCTGCTGACTTTAAGAAACGCACGAAGAATTTCAGAAGTCAGACTTGATCTCTTATATCATATTTGTTGTAATAGTAATAGGGCTCATGTACTCTCTGTCTATATATATATTGGTTCCTATTGCTTGCCAAACAATTACTCATTGTCTCATGGCTTTTGTTTGTGTTTTCTCACAACTGATCACTAAGTGATCTGACACACACTCACATAATCGTTCTCTGATTTTGCCTATATCTCGCCAACTGACCTGATGTTTTATTGATCATCTTGATTGTCTTCTGATAAATCAAGGGGAAATTGTTGTCAGTAGATTAGCTCTCCGTTCCTTATTTTAGAATAGAGGATAGATGGTTAGAAATAGAGGTTTTGGCATCATCAATTAGGGGGAAATTGTTGGGTTATTAGTCAGTAGATGGTACTCAGCTGTCTAGTGGTTAAAAGAATATTGGGGGAAATCATAGTAGTACTATGGAATTGAAGATCCCAAAACCCGGTGATATCGGTCGTGCGGTGTGTCTATAGGATTAGATGATGTATAGGTTAGACTTGTTTATTTTGATTATCTTTTGTCTAAGTCCCGTACGGGGTAAAGCTGTTGGACCGATCTTCGACGAAGTTACTTTCCGAACCCCACGTCATCTTTGTAAGAGCTTGCGTTCTTGACCGGGCGGTGATCTTCACCTCGGTAGGAGACGGCCCGTCGGTGATAAGCCATCGCGAGAAGAACATATGCAAAGCTCGGTACCTTCGCGATCGCCGGTGACCTACTCGGTAAATGTATTCCTTGTCGGCCGACTCGGTCGAAGAAGACGAGAGACTTATCTAGTCTACGTGTCAGACGAGAAAACGACACGGTCGCACAAGTCTTTTCGAAGTTCGGCGGAAGATCTTACGAGGTTGTTTGAATAGTCAACTTTGACTCGACACAATCTCACCAACCACAAACCTCGACCCAATGAGAAGCCAAACGGCGCCATATCTCGCTCTATACAGAAAAGGCTGCTCTCATGTACGGTAATTAAGCGCCTGTTGCAACAAATTCAAAATTATAGCCGTTTTCTTTGGAAGCTTGTGACACGTGGCATCGTCGTCTCCAACGGACATATGCCATAGCTCACAACTATAAATAGAGAAGAAATTCGAAGCTCCACGCACGGAATAAAAAAAAAAAAGGGAAAAACGCTCAAGCTTTGAACACTCTAGTAAACTCAAAGATTATCGAGGAGAAGAACTTGCTTTCTTAGAATATTCTTAGTTCTTCACTCACAGAGTATTTAGATCCCTCTCTTCTCTAGACTAAGCTCATTGCCATATTTATAGCTTAGATTCGAAGGAGTTCACTTTCTGTGAATTGTTCTTATTGTAAGAACTCCTTCTTAGTTGGAGATTATTCCATCCCTTTCGAACTTCGGTTTGAATTGTAAAGTCGCTAAGGACTATAACTTAGAAGGATACGTCCGGTGCACGGATACGCCGAGGCTTGCTTAGTATAATCAACAAGTTATCCCTGCCGTTGTCGGGGACCGTGGACGTAGGATCTTGCGTATCCGAACCACGTTAAATCGCTTGTGTTCTTTACTATTTTATTGCATATCATAACTGTTCAAAATCATATGTTTGCATAAAACGTGTTTCAAAAACGCACAGCCAAAAGAACTTCATTTGTGAAAAGCATTTTTCAAAACTGAGACGAATCTCCGGGCCCCACACTTATCCGCACAACGTCTCCGACTGAGTTTCGAACGACTGACAAAAGTCAGTAGGAGAGCTGACCCACTCTGACCCAGTGATCGAAGGTTACTATTTGGCACTGTTCATCAGTTGCACTAAACAGCTCAGTTGTCCTTCTGTTTGAGAAGAAGAAACTGTGATCAGGTGTATTCACCCCCCCTCTACACCTGACTATCGTCTCCGGACCAACACTATATATATTTATGCATACTGTCCATCAAAATCACATGCTTCACAATGCATTCACTTTCATGCAAATCGTCACTCAGTTTTATGCATATTACTATATATCACTTCGAACAAAATATGAACAATAGTATTCACTTTTGATGCATACGTAACATCTAATTCATGCATACCACTCTACAAATTCATGCATATGACTTCGAACATAATATTTTTCAGAAACTACTCTTCACAAATAAAATTCGAAATGTTATCTTCGTCCATGCTTTTACCAACTGAAACGCGAAACGATATTGTAAATCGAAGGACGAAACTATTGAGGAACAAAACTCAAGAAATTCACATTATAAATCGAAGGACAAAACTATTAAGGAACAAAACTCAAGAATTCTCAAACGTGAATCAGTAAATCAAGCCCCTCAAATCGCGATGAACATTGTAAATCAAATAACGAAACTACAAAAATTGAGGAACAAAACTCAAGAAATTGACCAAGAAACATTAAACCCACTCCAATCGTAACTCAAGAACTTCGAATTTGAAGAACACACCTAGGTTTCTAATGGTCAACAAATTTTTTCGAACCCTACCTATTAATTTGCGCAATTGAGAAGCCAATTCTTCTGATCTTGCGGAAATCGTCCGTTCTCCCCTCCCCTTTCACCCATTGCAAAACGTGAGAATGAGTGGTGCACAGCGAATCGAGGGGAAGACGAATGAAACAACAAAATCTCAAAACAAACCTGTTAATTGACTGATAATGGACGAATTCTCCCCCAATTTCGAGCTTGCACAGCGAAACCGCAAGGAACCGCTCCAATGGCGCCGTCTCCTTTGAATGCTGAAGAAAATGAAATGAAATAAAACCTGTCCATTCCCCTTCCTTCAAATTAGAATTAATTTCCTTTCTTCCAATTTTGCCCTTTTCCCTTTTTTTAGTAGAATAAGTAATCTAATCTTGGTCATTGATTTAGAAGGAATATAGGGTGTGGATTGGTTCACATATCTCTTATGAAGTGTGGATCTCCCTAGAACCACACCATATATATATATATATATATGGTGATATGGTGTGGTTCTAGGGAGATCCAACACACTCAAAAGAGATATAAGAACCAATCCCTACCCTACATTCCTTCCAAATTAATGGCCTAGATTAGATCACTTATTTACATTAAAATAAAATAAAAAGGAAGGAAATGGTAAAATTGGGAAAGAAAAAAAATACTAATTTGAATGTCATTTAGAAAGTTTTAAGCGGTTTCTTTCTCATTCTCACGTTTTGCAATCGGTGAAAGGGGGAGGGGAGAACGGACGATTTCTGCAAAATCTGAAGAATTGACTGCTCAATTTCGTAAATTAACAGGTAGGGTTCTATAAAATTCGTTGCCCATTAGAAACCGAGGCGTGTTCTCCAAATTCGCAGTTCTTGAGTTTCGATTTGAGTGGGTTTAATTTTTCTTCGTCAATTTCTTGAGTTTTGTTCTTCAGTTTTTGTAGTTTCGTCCTTCAATTTGGTGGAGAGAGAAAATATGAAGTTGAATTAAAAGAAGAGAAGTTTACAAAAATACCCTTAATGAGCTAGATTTTCTCCTTTTTTGATTTTTTTTAAATGCTACCTAATGAAAAATGATGTTTATAGATCAACGAAATGGGCGAACGAGATCGGTTCTCGTATCTCTTTTGAAATTAGATCTCATTTGATCTATATATATATATATATATATATATTCATTCTCTATTAATTAGACACCATTGATAATACAGGAAAAGTAAGATGTGGTTGGACCGAAGGCGAATAACAGTGATGTGGAGAGATAAAATAATTAAATATTAGAGATGTTTGTGGGTGAGATATATATAGCCTAATAAAATTGCTCAGGTTTCTCAAATTGAAGACAAATTTCTAGTTACATACCAATTTATGCTGCAAGATAACATCCCAATGACGGATTACTTGAGAATTTCGAGAACAATAATCAACATAGAAACGATCAAATAAAGTGGTGATCAAAGGTCCCTATGCGCTGAAGAGCAGCATACAAACGGAACCCAAAACGGTCTCCCCTTCTTTTCTTTCTTGATCTGAATCGGGTATCTTGCTGGGGAGTTCCACTCCTCGACGTGTTTGCTTGTTTCATCCTCCTCGACTTTGTGATTAGTCATGTTTGGCGACTTGACTTCTTCACTCAGAAGAGACTTCAATGGGTTGTGCTGCTGCTTCACCGGGCTCCAGTTTGTTACTTTGGCTATCATTTCCTCGTTCTTCTTTCTGCCTTCGGATTCATTGATTACATTGTTAGTTAGAGAAGGGAACCAGCCGGCCTGAAGGGCATCAGATTGTGGTTCTTGATTCTTCTGCAATCTTTCAATCTCTGCACCTGATTGAACCAAAGTCATGAAAGAAGGAGGCTCGAATGTATCTGATTTGTTGGGGCTCCTAGTTTTATGCTTCTTTGAATTTGTTTCAATTGTATCTGTGAAAGCATTTATCAGATAAAGTCTATTGAAATTGATATTACAATTGAGATGGGAAAATGTACCTGAAACTACTGATCCACAGTTTGCTTCCAGACTGTCAGACCTGCTAGTTATACTATCAATTTCAGATGCATTCTCCGTTTGCTTAGTTGGCTTGTCAGTTAGCATGGGCTTGGCATTTACGCTAGTGACATCAGAATTTCCATGAAAAGCTTGAAAATTACTTGAATCTGTCTTCTCAACCTTAGGTGAAGAAGGGCTTTCTGAATTTCCTCCAGTTACAACACTGCTTTCGTAATCTTTAACAGTCTCTTCAATAGATTCTGACACTTTATCATCTTCTCGGATGCAGCTAGCAACATTTTCACTCAATAACACTGAATCAGAGACTGCAGATTCTTTATTTGAAACTGAATGTCCTGATGCTAAAACCTCATTCTCATCTTCTCTTATTTCGCTACCATTTTCAGACTTGAATCCAATGCCATTCTTTACCACATCATTATTATTTGCCAGTTCTGAAACTACTGCCGACATGTCTCCAACAGAATCAACTGACTGCAGCACTCCAGTAACCTCATCTATGGATTCCATTGAACTGGAATTGATTTTGGATAATTCTTGTAAGCCTTTTGCATCAATATCAATTGCTATTGTAGAATCAGATATTACTTCTACTTCCACAGAAGCACCTTCACCCTTTTCATTACCAGTTTCTGAAGTTTCTTTCTTTGCCATTGAAGTGTTATTATCTGAGGAGCCAAGGGCTGAATTTGCATCAATAGAATTCAAGTTATTAGATTCCTCAGTTACATCAAAGTTGCCGCTGGCAGAGGCATCAGAGAAAGATTTTGTGCTTTCACAAGTCTCAACAGTTTTGGTGGAACTACTTCTTTCCGCGAAATGGACCACACTATTAACCCCTTGAGAAGCATCCACGGTTTGAAGAGATTCAGATGGAGGGAATGGATCATGTTTCGCCTCATCAGAAGCCAACTTATCACATAATTCATCCTGACTTTCCACGACTGCTGTTGTTCCACCCAAAACTTTACCTTGTTCTTGCACTTGGATATCTGCATCCTGTCCGTGTACACACCCTCCAACACTATGTTCAGGCTGTGAATCATTTGTGAGCCCAAAAGAAACCAATTCTGTAGCAGTATTTGTTATCAGTATGACATTATCCGGCTGGTTATTTCTGTTTCCCAGAGGTTCAGATTTGCTCATCTCCTCACTCCTTGCCAGAGGTTCAGAATTACTGGATTTAGTTATATCTGCATTCATCACAACCACATTTCATGAGTAAAACAATTTGCCTAAAATTATGCATGAAAATATTCCACATAGAAAACAAAAAAGCACCAATTAACTAAACCAAATTTCTGATAACGATGAAACTTTGAATATTTCATCCCTACCAGTGAAATATAAAAAAGAATCCCCCCCCCCCAAGAAGCAGACTCGCAACTGAAAATAATTTCTTAACCAGATTGTTTTGATCTTAATGCTAAAGCATGATGTCATGCAGAAGTTAGCTACAAATGCTGTAAAGCTTTGGCAAATTGAGCATCAGGATCAAAACATATAGCTTATGAAAAAACGACAGGGATAGAGATAGAGAATGCATATTCCTTACTAATCATTATGAGGGAGGTTTCCTAATTCATTATCTTCTTCACAAAATTCACTTGTAAAAAGGAAAACTGATAACACAAACTGACAAAAAGTATAAATTGCAAATACGATGGTTCAAGATTCCAGGAGATTTATACATTACATCATAATTGTCCTCAAGATTCTACAGTTAAATTGAAGAATGTCTCCATAAAGTATGAAATTACTTGCATATCATGTCCCACTCAGAAATGCAGCTTGGTTGCATGAAGATTCACTAGTTTATATACCTCTAAGCTCTACCCGAAATTGTTTTCATATAAAGGAGATATAAACAAGGACAGCATTGCCCTAAACTGCTGGAGCATGTTAGTTTATCAGCAATTCTTGTTACATTATTTTCAATGTAACCGAGTAACTGACTTGCATAGATCAACCAAATCGAATGATTAGGTTGCACGTTTAAATTTTGACCTCATAAGAGAAAAGCAATCAATATCAACATCACCCTGACGCAGTCTCACTAAAATAAGACATTTAACAAATTTTATTTCCTAAGACATCCAACTAATATTTGTCCATTTAACATTCCACTTATCACTATATAGTCATCAAATGTGATTTAAAAAAAATAAAAAAACCAAACTTATTTATATGCTCACCGGTCGCTTCCTCGACCTCCTCCACCCTTTTTTTCTCCAAACACTTGCTCAATTCGCGCACACTCTCAACCCGAGGACTGATCCCATTGTCTGAAAATTCTGTAACTGCATCAGAAAACAAATCATCCTCTGATTTTTCCAATTTGTCACCTACCCTGCTACTGCTCTCAGGATTTTTTTCCACAATATTTGGACCTTCAAAATCATAAGCAAATACATACCACGGAAATCTTTCAATTCAGTATCCAACAAATATGTATTTGAAATCAAATGTTCTTACTTGGGGTGTGATGTTCATCATCGGAGGCGTGGTCATCATCTGAAACAGTCACACGGTCGTCTGAATGAATGATTTCATAGCCTTCAACTTTTCCGCAGACTCTTTTGTGAGCTCTTCGGTGTTTAGCACTAGGATGTAGATTTGGAAAAGGCCATCCACATCTGTGGCATACGTGCACCTCATGACCTTCTAAAATTAACACTGTCAAAACTCAATATGGATGTTGTAGTTCTTATAAAAAATAATAAAGATAATTAAAGGCCAAAATTAATTTAAGCAAACTGCAAAATGTTACGAGAAACCAAGAAACTAAGAAATTGGGTTAGGCGAAGTATACTTGTGCAAATGATAGCACCGAGACAAACTGTTCGTCTTCGTGTAAGAAAATAAATTCAAGGCAAAAACCTGCTTACTGTTCCTGATAGAGAGATGATCGATGAATGTGTGTGTGCGTGCGTGAATAGTGTATCAAGAAATTAAATCCATTAAAATGCAAGCAATTAAAAGGAAAGAAGAAGAAAAACCTACGAAAGTAAATCGAGCAAAATTAGAAATAACATTATTAAAATACAACAGAAGAACAAAAAAAAATCTTGAAAAGAGAGTGGAAGAAGTATAAACCCGCAGAATGGGCAGTGATCTTGTGGTGTCGACCATCCATACTCTCTGGGAATTCAGTATATTGTGAGTAGTGCGTGAGAGGATCAAACTCTCAATAACGGCAGAGACGGAAAGGAAAGGGGAAGACTTTTCTTTTGATGGAGGGAGAGAGAAAAAGTATGGACTCAGTGCACCATGTGCGCATGGCGGACTGATGTTGTATGCGGCGAGGAAGAGCATTTGGCTAACAATACTTCAATTTCAACTCCCCCTTAAACAAATATTTAACAATATCTCCTATTATATTTAATAAATTCTACAAAAATCAAATTACTTATTAATTTAGCATCCGTTGGTAATAAAACGAATAACAATTGACATGTTTTAAGAGAAATAAACTTATAATTTGGGACAAACACAATGAAAAAAGGTGGTTTTAGTCCCATTCTAAAAAAATATTGGCATCAAGAATAGCGTTATATATTTTTCCATCCGTCCCATTAATAGTATTTCATTTCCCTTTTTTATTGTCCTATTAGAAGTTTTCAATTTCTAAAAAAGCAATGTGGATAAGAACTAAACATTCTAAAGTCAAACAATACAAACCACAAAATACTATTTTCTTAATAACCGTGCCGAAAAGAAATGTGACACTACTAATAGCACGGAGGAAGTATTAGATAGGATTTAAAATAAATTATAAAGCATATGAATTTTAATAAAATACACCATCCAGTTATAATTTTTAAAAACAAAATAACAAGTATTGCACAAACATGAGATTTTAATTAATTATCCATTAACGGCTAAGAAAAGAAATAGAATAATACTCCATTTATGTCCTATTGGTGTTGTCACGGACATTAAGATAATGAATTTAAAATGGTACTGGTAGAATTTATTTATTTATATATGATTGTAATCGCTTATTTTTGTCCATTTTAGGAATGGAACATAAATAGTGAGATAGCTTAAAAACTCAAATGGGAGTACATTAATAATAAGACACGGAAAGTAATAAATTATATATCAAGTGATGGAATCTAATCTAACTACGTTGTGATACAATTTGAAGCACAAAATATACTATTAATAATTTAGGAAATTTACATCATTGACTTTTTCTGTATAATGTTTCTAATCTAGCCATTGTGAAAGGGGAAATTGGTCGGCATCTACACTTTATTCTCTTTCAAGACCAACAGCTGTTATTAAGTTCGTTATCGGAGAATGTTAATAAATTTAATTTAAACAGATATGTGGTAGCCGGTAGGTAATAGAATAACTCAATGATTAATTAGTTATCATTTTTCTGAAACTATGTTTTGCTCATTAAGGAACCTAATAGTGAATGGGCTATATGTATAGATGTTAGATTGTATTGATACGGAATATAAAATACGACATAAATATATGTTAAGATATTTTGTAAAAATTCTACCACATGATACCGTGACTCATATTAAAAAATAAATAAAATAATAATAATAAATTTAAAATAATAAAATCTCAATACTACTTCTTAAATAATAAATTATGGAGTTATAAATCTCAACAACGATTATTTTATTGATACATTTGATTGTTGGAAAAGGTGATGATGACGTTATATTAAATCGTCGAATATGATATATTAAAGTTTTCAAATTGTCCGTATTTTCTACCTATAAACACCTAACAAGCTAACACAACCACTTCAGTTAAGCGTGAGTGAGAGAGATCGGAATTCAAAATTAGTAATTAGGTAACAGAAATTTACTTTCCATTAAAATTTGCTTGTAATGAACAATGTAGACTTTCATTAACCTCAACAAAATATAAAGATTAAAATTATTTTGACATCGTGAGAGACGAACAACACACGACTCCATAAAATATTTGTAACATAGTAGAGGGAATCCAAGGTCAAGATTAAAATGAGTTATTGCAACCTCTATAAAGTATTTTATTGGCATATTGACAGGCATACCCACCGTGGAAAAAGTCGTTTGTTGGTGTTATTTTAATTTAACAATGCTTTGAATTCCACATGGTATAGGTAACAGGTAATAATAATTTAGTTAGTGAAATGTATGTGATTTCTACGTTTGCGTCGCATGATTATTCAGTCTCATGAGAGTTAGGTCGGTTTTGATTTAATGAACACGCCAATACGTTGGGGTACTTCATTATGATGAAATTAATGGTCTTCCACGTGGTTGTATGTGTACATATTGATTTCGAGAACTTTTATTATCGAACAAAGTAAACCAGATTGCATTGCAAGACATGAAACACAATAATACGAAAAAGGAATACAATATTCTCATAAAAACTTAAAACATGATATGTTGCTTATATACATATTTATAATTAAGATTAAAACAATATAAGTAATACACAAAAATAATAAATTATATACTTATAAGATCATAAATTAATAGCTTAGCACTAATTATTACTAGTATTTTAAAGAAGTATTAGCCAAAAATAGAAATATAAATAAAAGTGGTGGTGACACATTCTTGTGTGAGACACAATAATAAGAGTGTCGTATTGGGCAGAAATTTCAGTGTGTCCATATTTTACTAAATCCTAGAGTGAGTTCATCTATCTTTCTAATTTCAGGATTACTTTTCCAATCTCGACTGAAAAGGATGACATAGATATATTATGGATGAATGAAATCTTGTGTGGAACCACCAACATCCTAAGGGATTTATCATTTGACATTCAAGTAAATCAAAATTTTACGAATCTGACCAAAATTGATGATACATAAAATGCAGAATCTTTTGGAAGGGAGATAGAGAGAGAGAGAGAGAGAGAGAGAGAGAGAGAGAGGGAGATCAATCCTAACGTTTTTACAAGATCCATCACCGTCAGTCATTACCCTAAAATACCAAAAATCGTTGCAGCAACAAGGAAATAAAAGGTGTAGATAGATGGAAGATGAGTTTAAGTTACTTTGGTCGAGATCGAGATGGAGTAGTCGAAACATCAAAACCTGGAGGGATGAAAACGACGTCCTCCCATGATGACACTGAAGCATCCTGCAAACCAAACACAAATAAACTTTGGTGATGAATAGTTTCAATTATCCAAATTGGAAATAAATTCCTCACCTTCATTCCTTGAATTATATCCTCAAGAACAGCAACCTACGACATAAAAAGCTATCTAGTTAAACGGTTCAACAAGACGGTATTCAAGAGAAAACAGCAACTTGGGTACTAAACCTGTATATCTCCTTGCCTCATGCTGGGATTCATCTGCTTCTGGTCATGTGAAGCTCTTGAAAGCGACTTCTCAAGATCCTCCTATTCGTTCCATAATGTAAGAGAGTGGCCAACTAATCAAAGTGCAAATTTACAAATAATGTGTTGAAGTCATTTTCATTTCCAACCTTCCTGAAAAAAACAGGCCGATATGTCTTACTTTGACTCCTCAATATCAAGCTTTTTGACTGCAATACATAATTCAAGCGCGGATAAGATGACATGAAATGGAGTGCCCATAAACATATAAACTGTTAAAGTTGCAATACCATAAAATTGAAATCAAAGATGCAAGCAAACCAAGTTTCCTTGTTAGCAGCCGTCAATTACTACTAAACAAATAGTAGAATACAGATAACATCGTTGCATAGTTTATCCCCGTCGCATATGTTTTCAGGAACAATAGTTCACATTTGCAGCAAAGAAGAAGCATGTTTGAGCTGATTACTAACCACTTGAGTTAATCCATTGACAAGTTCAAGAATGAAAAAATTTAGTATCCTGATGCACAGGCACCACCACTGGTCTATCATCGAAGAGGAAAGAGGGGAATGCAGAGGGCAACAACTGAAGAATGATGAGAGGAAGGAAATGGTTGGACCGTTATGCTGGGTCTTTTTGTGTTGGGCCATAGGCCTTATTATCTTATTAATATTTGCATGATGTTTTGTATGGGCTGAGCCCAAGTTGTGTAGGGCATCCTTAAGTACTCTCGCTGTTAGGGCATGTTCTTTAGCTGATAATTAGAAGAACTGATATTGGCTCTGGGGGCTACTCATCTCGAAAGAGGCTTGTAATCAGATCTCATGCTTTTGTCAATCTATTTACTCAAGTGTTCAGTTCCATCTGTGTTCTTATTCGTACTCGTATAAGTATAACGTATCATATACACAAATTTAGCATGTCTCTCAAGATCAATTCAGATAGAGTCATGGCAAGATAAACTACTTCCTGTCCAAGCAATTGATGTGCCACATTATATGTTTACATGCGTAGGGATTCAATTAAAACTTCATAAACTTAAGAAAACATGGAGTCAGAATGTTGAGTTGCAATTTTAGCACAGCAAAGTTGAGTAGCAAGGTCTGGCACGTGGTTGGCATGGGTCACATGCTATACATCAGCAACCTCCGTTTGCCTCCTCCACCCCAATACTCCTCCCATTCCTCCCCTTAGGCCCCACTTAATCTTCATTGGTCCAGCCAGAGGCACCCGCCCCTCTTACTTACTCCCGGAAAGCAAAGGAAAAAGAAGACGAGAAGGGAGAGTTTAACATAACGGCAGATACCCCAACATCGGGGGATTCCCCCCTTCTTTGATCTGCAGCAAATCAGGGGGGTAGCAGCTCTAGGAAGTAGGCTTGTGAGAGGAGAGGAGGCAGGCCGAGAAGAGGGGAGGGAGAAGGCACCACCTTAGTTAATGTGGGTACATGAATAGTACCTCTAGTAAGAGGGGTGGTGTAGCGGTGCTATTCAATAGATTGTGATAATATTTTGTAAGATCTAGTAAGATTTAGGCACATGCTTTTGTTGTAAATTATGAATAGCCCTTAAGGCTTTAGGATCTATAAATAAACCGATAACGCAAGCCACGAGTATCAAAAGGAAAACTCGATCAAGTGGCCTCTGCAAAGTTGGATCTTACTTCATAAAACCGCCGGAGATCGGTATCTCCACTAGTTTACGAAAGGTGCTTTTGCTAAAGTGTTGTTCGTAATCTTTCCTACTACTATATGTTGATTATGCATTGTGTGTTTGATATTCTAAAGTGGGAGTGTGCAGGAATAAAGTTCTAATTTGTCCTACTGAATCTATTGCATATTCTAAGTAGGTAGGATACTCATTTTATTATTACACACATGTGGGAGAGGGAAATCTCCTCAAATCTCGCATTTAATATTGCCCCCCTCCCTATCTATACTTGCTTTATAATAATTTATTGTTGAACATTGGGAAAAGGAAGAGTCTTCTTCTTCATAGCCGACGAACACTGAGCCAAAACTAGAAGAAAACTTTCATTTCCTTTTCTCCCCTCAAAGCTCAAAAATCGCGACCTAGACCTACCACATCAACTTATTTTGGTTGAAGACTAAGTCATTCCAAGTAACTAATGTTATCTGATTTTAGAATAGGTCTGACAATTTTAGCATGCCATCTTTGTAGGAAATCGTGAGTCATGTTTTGAGTTTGTTAGAGTCTTTCATCAATAATGGTTATATAAGCCCATTTTTATTCTGAATGAAACACTCCCTCCATCCCGCTTTTCTTGTCCTGACATTGTTCGGCAAGAAAATTAAGAAAGTGGGTGAAAGTGTTAAAATGGTGGGTCCACTTATTTAAATTGATTATGATCCACAAGTGAGTTTCCAGGACAAGAAAAGCTGGACGGAAGGAGTATAAGACTTCCACCAATTATTGTGCATTTGAGTAAGAATGTAATTGTACCTCAAGTGAGTAAAAATTAAGAAAGTGGGTGAAAGTGTTAAAATGGTGGGTCCACTTATTTAAATTGATTATGATCCACAAGTGAGTTTCCAGGACAAGAAAAGCTGGACGGAAGGAGTATAAGACTTCCACCAATTATTGTGCATTTGAGTAAGAATGTAATTGTACCTCACAGACTAGATATCAGATTTGAGTTGATGATGCGGTAAAGACAGTTAATCTTATGGTGGAGTTATACGAGTCCACTTCCATGATCCATCAGCAGGATTGACGGTCATGTAGGCATGACAGGAACATTACGCTTTGGAGGAAGTATGGTTTATACAGCAGGTAATTTTCACTAGTGCATTTATTCTTGAAGTTTTTTAGTGCTGGCAGTTAGGATATAGCAGTTACGATAGTTTGTCTAACACATTCCCATCTTAATATTGTAGTTTCTTAGTGCTTAGCAGTTAGGTTCTAGTTGTCTTCTAGCAATGTAGTTGAAGGCTTTGTAATAAATACAAAGGCATGCAAAATCTTAAAACTAAGTTAGACTTTGAGATATTGCTCTCTCATTAAAATCGAGCTTTGAGATTGTAGCATGTATCACAGATTGTAGCATAACACAAGCTACCATCTTCTCTCTCATTAACTGAGCTCGTTTTATTATCCAAAACACAATCCAATACGGATTGTAGCATGTATTACAGATGACACACAAGATGTACTGTTGCAGTTGAAGAAAGGGAATGCTTACAAAATGTTGGACCAAGCACATGATTAAAATAGTGCTTAGATGGTTAAGCATGTTTAGTACCTCTACTATAAATAAGTATCAATTAAGAGAATACACAAACCCAACATATATTTCCATAGGTTGCATTGGATGGAAAAATTCAACTTAAGATGAGGATTTAGATGAAGATTTACACATCCCGAAACCATAAGAATATTTTATTATTATCCAGTCCATCTTAGTATTCCAATCCAAATCAAACCTTAGTGCCTTTTTATTCCTTCATTCAATTGAAAGCCATCTTCTCTTTCATGCCCATTTCCAATAATTTCAACCACTTAGTTACTTTCAATTATTGGTTAAGTAATACTCCCTCCATCCCACTATAACTGCTTTCATTGGTTAACTAATACTCCCTCCGTTCCACTATAACTGGCTCGTTTTCCCATGTCCCAATATAAGTGGTTCATTCTAAAAAAGGCAAATAATGTGTGGACATAATTTAACTAAAAAGTCAAACAATATACGTCACAAAACACAACTTTCTTAATTCCCGTGCAGAAAATAAGTGATCCACTTATAGTGGGGCGGAGGAAGTAATAGATTAAAAACGAGGAGATGTAGCTCAAATGACAGTCACAAAGCAATTGAATTTATCCACAAAAAAAGTAAATAAAATAAACCAAAAGATTATATGGAAGATAATAACTGGTGTCCACTTTTTTCAGAAGGAATCTTCAAAAAATAGACAAGATAATGATTTTTATAAAAACACATAAATAAAAAAAAATTATGCAATTTCAAAAAGCAGAAACAAGCTTGAACTTGTCGGCAAGTAAATGAACCTGGAAAACTGGCACCCCGCGGAAGCTTTCATCTTCAATTCCAACCTTTTTTCTCTCCTATACACAACACAAGAATCAATACAAGCCTGGACAATCGAACAAATGTGCAGGCACTAACTTCTCTAGTTGTAAATATTACCATCAGATGTAAACAAGATTTGCATTAGAACAAGCACCATACTTTATCAACCAATTAAATGAAATTCACATGCAAAATGATATGCTTATAAGGTCTCAACCGAACAAGCTTAGCCAATATCAGAATAATACTTTCAAGTTTCTTACAAATCATTCAATCTTTCTAAACAATCAAAACTTATATAAGGGTGTAAAACAAGAAAGAAATATAATTGAGATCTGAAGAAAGAAGAATATACTTATACTGCCAAGACTCACCTGCAATGCATTCTTTATCTGAGAAGCCTCAGGTAACAATCTCAAAGCCACCCCATTAACTTTAAGATCAAAAACCTGAAACCACAACTTTTCTGTTAATCCTAGGCATAATTCATCAGAGTTTGAAATCAACAACAACTAATACATAAAAGAAGCCACCAGTTATAAACAAGGACAATAATATGTAAAAACTTGTACGGGTAAACCTCTGGGTTTGTTTCCAAATTCCTAACTCCTTTACAGAAACAATGTGAGCCTGCCACATACTCGATGAAATACCTAAACGAGTTTTTCTATGCAGAAGAGACGGAGATAATCTGCAATTCATACCTTGCTTAGAGAAACTGGAACAACTTGAGGGCTAGAACTCCCAGATGAATCAACAGACTTCATATGTTTAAGGAGTGCTTCGGCGTCAGCTTCGTTTAGAAAAAATAAACCAAGATCCCTGCGCGACCGAGTCCCAGAAACCAAAACAAATTCCTCAGAACCGTTGTTTAGGGTGTACACCGGCACTCCGGCGAGCCGCTCCTCGATAACCTCGGCCGACATTGAGTGATTTTTAGCATTTAGATTACTAGTGCTGCAGCTTGTAGCAGAATCGAGTTTGTTGTGGAGCGTGTTGTTTTCGTCCGAAATTCTGGCAAAGAGGGGCTTTCTGAAAGCGGGGTTGGTCTGAAAGTTGTTGAAGATGGTTGAGAACTGGGTCTGGAGCGAAGTGAGGGCTTGCTGGAGAAGTAGTGGAGGCGACGGTGGTGCCGCCGGCGTCGGCGGGCGTTCTTTGGGTTTAAAGAAATTCATGTTGCTAGTGGATTCCGAGACAATCGAGCTTCGAGAAGAAAATGCTGCGGAACACAGTATATATAGAAAATGGGTTTATAAGAAGAGATATCAAAGTGATCGGGTCGTTCCAACCCGAACAGCCCAATAGCCAACCCCTATGTCACACCCTACCCTATCTCGAGGAGATAATCGATTGATATGATTGAAGTATCATAGACATTCAAACAACTACTTCACTAATTTAAAAACAAATTTAAGTTGATGCATTACTAATAATTTATCATATAAACAATTTTTAGAACCAAATTTGGAATCCTATTCGTATGTTAGACATTTAGTAAATTCAAATTAAATTAATCTAGTAGTTCGAAGATCAACACTGCTACTTATATTGCTTTATTCCATAAGAAATGGTAGAAATATTAAATTAACTACGATTTAAATTGATCTAGAGTGATCAAACATAGATTACTAACTTTATTCCATAAACCATAATTAATTCGAAATTCATAGGTTTAATTATAAGTACAACAATATGTGAACATTTCACATCTTCGCCATACCACTAATAAATCAGTTGCGCATGTTACTGGTCGATCTGAGCAAGTGGTTGATAAAACTGGCCAGAATAGAAATCATAATTAAACTTAGAATTAGCATTCGCGAAATCAATAGATCAACAAGTAAGAAACTTAAAACACGAGATTAAATTGAATTAAGAACAAAAAATAAATGATTAAAGTTACCAATCGATGAACCCGATGTCTCCAAGAACATAAACAAAGCTGTTGGTCGGGAGGCGAGTATCGGAGTGCGAGAGGGGGGGTGAATACACCTGATTACAAGTTTTGCCTCAAACGCAAAGGTCAGCTGAGCTCAAAAATGCGACTGAATAAACAGTGTCAAATAAGAACCTTCTGATCGCGGGTCAGAGTGTATCAACTACTGAGTCTGTTCTACTGACTTTTGTCAGTATGGAGAGTTCAGTCGATGAGTTTCAGTGCGGATAAGTGTGGGGCCCATAGGACTTCGTCTGTTTTGAAAATGTATTTTCGCAAACCAAAGTTGTTTTGGCTGGTGCACTTTTTAATATGTTTTATGCAAAGTATGAGTTTGTAAATCGGTTTGAGCACAATGCAATAAAACAGTAAACAACACAAGCAGTTTTTAACGTGGTTCGGATACGCAAGATCCTACGTCCACGGTCCTGCAGAACAAGAGTTCTTGTTGATTAATGCAGGCGAAGCCTCGGCAAAGAATGCATCTGTTTGGATAGACCGCTTCTAAGTTATAGTCCTTAGCGACTTTACAAATCAAACCGAAGTTTGAAGGGGAGGGGATTTTTCTCCAACAATGAAGAAGTTCTTACAATAAGAACAATTCACAGAAAAGTGAACTCCTTCGAGTTCTAAGCGATAGATATAACAGTGGAGCTTAGATAGAGAAGAGGGAACTAAAGAATCTCTAGAGAGAAGAACTACGGATATTCAACTAAGCAAGTTCTTCGCTGGATCGGCTTTAATGCGCTAGAGAGTTGTATGCAATGAGCTTGTATTCCCTTGATGTCCCGTGCGTTGAGCTTGGAGACTCTTCTCTATTTATAGTCGTGACCTAGGCATGTATCCGTTGGAGAGGACGATGCCACGTGTCACAAACTTCCAAGGAAAACGGCCATAAGTTTTCGAAAGAGCGCCCGCAGTGGTTGGCTTCCATACATGAGAGCGACTTTAATGTCGGGGGCGAGGTAAGACTTTGGTTTCTTCTCATTGGCCGAGGTTTGTGGTAGGTGAGACTTGTCAGACATCAGTCTTCATCTGAGTTGACTCTCTCTGAACCTCGTATTGAATAAACTCTGCTGATATTCGAATGATAAGAGTCGGGCAGTTGTTTCCTTGTCGGATCTGCAGCTGAGTTGCATGCGTTTAGTAGATTTGGACCGATCATACTGACTTCTTCATCTGAGTCTGCTGATAAGGATCTTCTGCGAGGATAGGCGGTGGTGACTACGAAGATCTTTGAGCTCTTCACAACTTCAGTAGATTAAGAATCGTACTGAGTCTTCAATTGAGGTCAGCTGAAAGAATTCTTCTACTGAGAACAGACAGCGGGAGGACCTGAAGACACGAGCTCTACAAACTGATGACATGGGGTTCTGGAATTTAACTTCTCTACTGAAGTTCAGACCAACAACACCCCTTACAGGACTTAGCCAAAATAATCAATAATGATAAGAACAAGTCTAGCCTATTACATCATCATCGTTCAAGCACACATCGGGTTCAGGACAGGTTTTGGGATCTTCAATTCTATAGCGATGAAATTCACTACAATTTCCCCCAAAAACTAATATTACAATATGTCCTAAGTACATGAACTACTGATGTCAGTTCCAAGTACCCCCTAGCAATGATCTAAGCGACCACTGACTCATAATCCAACAATTTCTCCCTAATTGATGATGCCAAAACCATTAAGTACTAAACTACTAACCCAAGAAGATTGATAACAAGCGATCAATTATAACAAGGTTAATAACTTATAAAAGATAGGCATATCAGAAGAAATCAGGACATGTGAGTGTGTGCAAGATCACTTCAGTGATCAGAAAGTGTTAAAGGTAAAGCAACACAGCCTTAAGACAATGAGTAGTTGTCTGGCTAACAGCAAAAACTGATTTATTAATGATATGGCATGAAGAGTACAATCAGTTATGCTAGCTATTACAAAGGATAAGAAGGAGAAAAGCTGAAGCTGCTAATGCCTAAATTTCTTGATATGTGCCTTGAAATCAGCAGACTTTGCACCAGGAGGATCCAACCCATATGATCTGTAGATTCTTTCCCTCAGCGCCTGGATGAGAACAAGATCATATGTCGTCTGAATATCAAGTTTGTTGCGACGAACTGTTGTCTCCACCTCTTCTTCAATCTCCTTTGTGCAAACGATGCCCTGAACAGTCTTAGGAGGATTCAGTGGGCGATAGGCAAGAGCTGTGAATGACAGTTTTTCTTTGAATAGCAGGAGCTTGATCTGAGCTCTGAAGTTGGGGTCGTGATGGTATAGGAACCGATCAAACGGATCGGCCGCCGAGACTTCTTACGGATAGCACTACCACACATAATATGCCTTGATAAAATCATCCTTAAGCTCTTCCCACTCCTCATTCAGGTTCCAAGGAATCCATTTGTCGATGCGGCGATGCGGAGTTTTCTTCAAATGTGGCTTCTGAGCACCGCGCCTGAAGAACTTGGAAGTCCTCGGAATCTGCTTGCTGAAGTCTAAGATAGGCTCTCTGGCTGCTTGTTCAGTCAACTCTATGATCTTGGCCAGATCAGTCTGTCTCTTCTTCTCTCTCAGTTCAGCAGCACGTCTATCTCTAGATCTGAGGTTGAGGCCTTTTTGCACAGCATCCCATATGGCTTTGTCCTCTGCTTCTTGCTCTGCTGTAAGTTTTGAAAGATTTTTTAGCCTTTGAGCAAGAGGAAGATTGTCGGTGTCAGAGTCATCAGTAGGCTCAGGAGCAGATTTCTTTGCAGTTTTCTTCTTCTGCTGAGCCATAATCAATTGAGCTTGACTCTTTGATGCCCTAGCCTTGGGAACTTTAGGCTTCCTTTTCATCTTTGCCTCTTCCTCCATCCTAACTTCATAGTCAAGAGTGTCCTGCAGCTGCTGTGCCACTCGTTTGTCATGCTCTTCCTGCTCTTCTATGCTTTTGAACTTAGGCGACGCAGATGGAGGAGAGGTGCTCTCAGTAGCTATCTCCTTTCCGGGCCTTTTGGGTGGCAGGGGCTCCTCATCCTCTTCGGAGCCTTCGATAAACTGGGTAACATCATCTATGTGTGCCTGAGCTGAGGATCCTTCTCCCGATCCTCCCGGCACCTGCCGCGATCTACCTTGTTGAGGCTTAGATGGCCTAGCTGCTTTGGAGCTACGGGTGAGCACGAGGCTACGATGGACTCTTCTTTGGAGCTATGGTGTGAGCCTCTCCTTGGACAGAGGGTATATAGGGGGAGAGAACTGGTTCCATCCTGTACTCAACCTTCCCCCTTGAGTTGTACCCTCTGAAGGAATAATAGGGTTTACAGTAAGGCTACCTTCCTCCTGGTGTGTTGTCGCGGCTCCGATTGTTGCTCTGTGTCGAGATCTTCGATCCGTGTCCCGGCCTTTTTCTCCCTCACGGGTGGTCGGGAGATACGAAGAAAATAAATTTATTCTCTCTCTATAAACTCACGCCACTCTCGATTTTTATGAATCGATTGTGTGAGTTTACGAGCGAATACTAATATATATAGGCTTCAAAAACCTATATAATATTAATATATTTGTAGCCCGTTAATTTAATTATAATCCGATGGGCTTCTATTAAATCGACCCGTAATATAATTAATTAATTTATTGGGCTACTAATATTTATCAATTAATTGGCCCGGCCGGTTAATTCCGAATAAATAACATTATTAAATAATGTAAAATACATTAATCCGTTAATAATGAATTACGAGAGATAATAAATTACTAGGCAACTAATTGGGCGGGATCGGGGATCCGATACAAGAAATAAAGTTGGGCCTCCAATTAATTAATTATCTATGCTCGGCCAGAGCAAAATTAATTAATTAACACGGATTCATTCCACTAGAGAATCCGTCTTGACTTACCCCTTTATCCCGATTTGAGCAAGGGCTTGTATTTTAGACTTAGTCGATCTCCAGTATTTAAGATAGAAATATCCGTTAATTAATTAAGCTTCTTGTTGCTTAAATTAATTAACATCTTGTATTCTTTGAGTAGTACCACTCGACCTTATTAACACGCTTGAACTTAATCAACCGGTAGGGTTTAGTGTGCTAATCCTTTCGAGTTCCTCGGGGGGATATTATCAACCCGTTCTGGGATACGGTACGCAAGATACGGACAACCCGGCTGAGCCACAAATGACTACTAACACCCAAGATACGTAGATCCGGTCGCTCGTTGGACGTTCACCACGGTAGGTCAAAGTGATAGATAGCCGAATGCACTCGGTGAAGTCTTACCAAGCTTAAGACTAGCTAAGTCACCGAGATCTTGGTTTTCCACTAATGTCGAGTTAGGAAAACACATCTCACCGTGATCCGTCAATACACCACCTTAAGTGTACCCAATAAAGACAAGCGGCTAAGACAAGCCACTTCTTATCTAAGCTGCCGACTTAAGCCGACAACTTCATCCTTAAGTTGTCTCGGTTGTGTTGCTTGTTTATATCTTGTCGGTTCAACCAATTTGTGTTGTCTTACGTGATACCCGACACACCACACAAATCTAACTTTTATACAAGATAAAGGATAACATGTGCAAATATACATATTTATCGAGATAGGAGAATAAAAGCGGTGGTAAGGACAAAAACACATTGTATACAAGCATAAAAAGTGCTTCCAGTATACAAAATCCCAACAATTCTCCCACTTATACTAAAGTAAACTTTTAGTATACAATGTGTCTATATCTCAGCTATCTAGGTACAAACTAGTACCCAGCTATATGTTAGCTATCTATCCTATCTATCACGACATATTCTCCCACTTATACAAAAGATTCTGTAGTCCTAAGTGGGGGGCATCTCTACCATCCCTAAGCCACGAACATGCTTTTCGTACGCCGGGAGTGGTAAGCTCTTCGTGAAAGGATTAGCTAGGTTGACTTCGGTTCCAATTTTGTCAATCACCACGTCACCTCGATTTATGAATACTCGTATAATGTGGTACTTCCTGTCTATGTGTTTAGACGCCTTGTGAGATCTAGGTTCCTTAGAATTTGTCACTGCACCCGCATTATCACAATAAATCGTGATCGCCTTAGGCAAATTCTGAACAATATAAAGATCTTGGAGGAAATTCTTGAGCCAAACTGCCTCTTTTGAAGCTTCTGAAGTAGCCACATACTCTGCTTCCATGGTTGAGTCCGCAATGCGTTTCTGCTTTGCACTCCTCCATGAAACGGCTCCACCTCCCAAGGTAAACACATAACCCGAGGTAGACTTCTTCTCGTCCGATGGTCGGCTACGGAAATCCGATTACGTATAACCCAAAGGCACTAGATGCGTCGGTGGTAAACAAGCCTATAATCTCTAGTCCGTTTAAGGTACTTGAGAATATACTTGACCCATGATCCCAATATTCCTTTCGGGGAGTTAGGCGATATCTTGAGACCATGCCTACGGCGTATGAGATATCTGCTCTTGTACAAAGCATCGCATACATGAGGCTACCGGCGCGGAAGCATATGGTACATGCCTCATATTTTCTATCTCTTCGGGCGTTTTCAGCCTTGATTCTTGGATAGAAAAATGCCGTATACGAAAGGTACTAAACCTCTCTTGGCTTTTGCATGCTAAAGCGAGCAATAACGGTGTCGATGTAGGACACTTGTGACAAGTTTAACTTCCTTTTTACGGCGATCTCGAATAACCTTGATCCCGAGGATGTAAGCGGCTTCACCTAAGTCCTTCGTTTGAAGCTGCTCGGATAACCACGTCTTTACGTCGATAACACTTCAACATTATTGCTAATGCGAAGGATGTCGTCTACGTAAAATGCAAGAAACACCAGCGATCCGTTAACACAAATACGTTACACACACCTCGTTAGGACGGGATACAAATCCGTAGGATTTGACTACTTCGTCAGCATTGGTGCCATAACCGGAAATCTTGCTTAAGTCCATGAATAGACTTCTTAAGCTTCCAAATTAGATGCTCTTCGCCCTCCTTCACATAACCATCTGTTGTTTCATGTAGATGCCCCTACCTTTTTCAAGGTGACCGTTTAGGAATGTGGTTTTGACATACGTTTGCCGGATATCTAGGTTTATGTGGTGATATGGCAAGGAGAATCGGGAATGGACTTGATCATTGCTACGGGCGAGAAGGTGTCTTCATAATCGATACCTTCTTTACGGGTAAAACCCTTCGCCACAAGCCCGGCCTTAAATGCCATGATCTCTTCATTCGGTGCTCTCTCTTTCTCTTGTATACCCGCTTACTACCAATAGCATTGAAGCCCTTAGGTAGTTCGGTGATCTCGTATACATCCATCTCGGTTATGGACTCAAATTCCGAGTCCGTGGTGCATCTATATCTCCCATTTTGCTTCGTTGTAAGTCCGGGGATCCACGGTATCTTGTTCATGCCGCGGGAGATAATTAAACGTCTCCATAGTGAACATATACCGATCAGGTGTAAATATCACCCTCCCGCTACGTCGAACGAGTGTCGGGAGCCGTGTTAACAGTTGTGCGGTTACTCGTGGAGTACTATCTTGCACAACCGGCCGTTCAAGTGGAACCCGACCACCTTGTAATTCCTCGAGGATGATGTCGACTCGAGATTTTTGGTTACTAATGTAATCCTCTTCTAAGAACCGAGGGTTAGGGCTAACAACGATCTTACGTTCTTTAGGATCATAAAAGTATCCACCTTTCGTTTCCTTCGGATGCCCTATGAACAACATCACTTACGAACGTGATTCCAATTTGTCGGCCTTTGCCTATTTTAGCACATAAGCGGGATAATCCCAAATCCTTAAGTGGTGCATCTTGGGTTTGTGCCCGCTCCACAACTTTCGAAAGGGATCTTTTGTACCGACTTGGAATGCACGCGGTTCGGCAAGTATCTTTGCGATCTCCTAGGGCGTATCCCCGAAGAAAAGCGCAAAGTTGCCTAACTCGTCATCGGCCAGAACCATCTCTAAGAGACTTCGGTTCCTTCTCTCCGACACACCATTCTGGCGAGGCGTGCCCGGTGATGTCGGTTGGGACGTAATCCCACGTTACGTCAAGTAGTCCTTGAACTCGTTGGACGGGTATTCCCCACCACGATTAGATCGTAGTGTTTTGATTTCTTTACCTAGCTTCTTCTCCACTTACGCCTTGAATTCCTTAAAGGTTTCAAAGCAATCCAACTTGTGGTGAAGAAGGTAAACATATCCATACCTCGAGTAATCGTCGGTAAATGTGACGAAGTACTCATACCCTCCACGAGCTTGTGTAGACATAGACCCGCACAAGTCGAGAATGTATCAAACTTAATACTTACGTGGCTCTATAACCCTTTGCCTTGAAAGGCCCAGTCATCATCTTTCCTTCCAAACGGGTTTCGCAAGTTGGAAATGGTTCAATCTTGGAGAGACTCCATCGATCCATATTACACCAACCTACGAGTCTGTTAAGATTGATGTGACCTAGTATTAAGTGCCACGAGATAAGTTTGGTTTACCTTAGAAGACTCTTTCCTCTTCTTAGGATTTGATGATGAGGAAGCAATATTAACAGAACTACACGGCTTACAAGTAATAGTATATAAAGATCCGTTTAATGGTCCACCAGAGATAAAATCATCGTCTTTAATGATAGAAACTACACTATCAAAACTTGATTTATAACCATCCATGGTGCGGAGTTTTGAAAGCGGAAATAATGTTTCGCCTAAACTTCGGACACATATTAAACATCTTTAAGTACTAAAAGCGAGAACTATCAAAAGATAGATTTAAATCTCCAATGACAATTATAAGAACTTTCGATCCATTGCCCATTGAGACTACCACCTCGCCATTGCTCAATTACCTTTTCTGCAAGAAACCTTGCAATGTGTAACAAACATGATCGGTTGCCCCGAATCCACTACCCGTTCGTGGGTAGAAGAGGAAACGAGCAGTTTCGATTACAAGAGCGACTCGCGTCTCTTTCTGTTTTGCCTTGACATCTGGATTATAATTATTCCAGTGTCCTTTCTTACCATTTTGAAGAACCTTCCTTTCTTCTTTGGCATTCACATGCCGCCGATCAGGACCGTCTTCTTACTCCCCTTTGCTCTTCTTGAATTGACCACCCTTTTGCTCTTTTTACGGTTTAGCCTTTCGGAGGATTCCTTGAACTACTAGGGATATTCAAGACTTGAGCACTCTTGCCCTTTCCTATAACTTCTTTGGCCGCTACCAAAGATTTGAGTGACATACTCATAGTAAACTCGTTCTTAGACATAGCGGTCCTTAAGCGAATGTTCTTATAGGGCCTTTGCGGAGCTTTTATTGGGAGCGGTAAGATATCTCTTCCACTTTGTAAAATTATTTAAAATTGTAAACCCGTTAGGGTTTGGTTGAGTGAGCTTGTTTAGGAACTCGAAATTAAAGTTTTTCGAATAGACATATCCGAAAAAATATAAATTAAAAGCATGTATAAAATTAATATTTGCACATAATTCGTAATTAACAATCATTGTAACCTTTTGAAAAACCCAATGATGTTAAAAACCTCGAACCGCTCTAGGAATTCCACTAGCAAGCCACACGGGTGGACGTTTACTAAGCGTAACCCTAAACCAAGCTATTTACCTAGCTCTTTAATTCCGATCCACGTCAAGGTTCTTAAGACGAATGGAATTAATAGTTCGATATTACGGACCATGTCACTATTAAAACGCGGGAAGGGACTTGAGGGAAGTGAATTGTACTGCGGTGACATCTAAGCATTGACCATTAATTTGACCAAAATAGAATCAAATTCTCGAAATTGACATACTTACTCGAACCATGCCGCATTCAATTTGATCTAATTAGCCATCCTATTTAATTATTATCTTCTAGAGTACTCGTGTTTACTAGGCACGCAAGCCACGCAGTGGACGTTTACGGCTTCGCTCCCACTACTCAATAATAATTAAATATTGTTTTGGAAAACTCATCTCACAAAGCGGTAGCTCAAAAATGCAAGCAAGCCGCGCGGTGGACGTTTACTCACACAATCTTACTACTTTCGTGTAGAGTCCAATTAATGGAGGTCCGATTAATTGTTTAATATCCAAATTAATGGAATCTAATTAAACATTTAATTTTAAAATTGCTTAGTCCTTTTGTTCAAAAGGTTTGTAACGAATCATGCATATCACATAATTCCTAAAGCGTACGATTTCTAAGCGCATATAATAAAACGTGCTCGCGAAAAATAAAACATGCTTTAACAATGACATAAATCCTATTTACATGCTTTTCTAAGCGCAATTAATCACATAATCGCATGCTTAAAGCATAATTAAAAATAAATACGCAAATAGGAAATTTAAAATCGTTATCGGGCTTTAAAACACGTAATTCCTAACTATTACATTGCCCGATAAAAATACGGATCTTCGAAATCTTGAAAATCTTCGAATGCGGAAATTGCGTCGAAGCGCATCGAAGCGTCGTCGCCACGTCATGAGGGAAGTGCACGCGTGGCGGTGCGTGGAAGCTTTGGTCGGCAAATGGGCGGCGTGGTGTGCCACGTCAGCGCGCCACGTCGGCTCGTCTTCTTCGGCAAGCGGCCGCCGCCGCCGCCCCTCCCGGGCCGCGGCGCGAGCCCGCCGTCGTCAAGGGGGAGGTCGTCCGCGGCCTTGCCGCCCGTTCTCCGACGGCTGCCGGAATCGCGATGAGGCATCGCCGGGAGCACGCGCGCATCTGCGTGCCATCTGCGCGCACGGTTGCCGCGGCCTCCCGCCGCCTCCTCCGACCTCCTCTCGCTCCCACTCGGTTTCCCAGGACGTCTCCCGGACGTCTGCCGTGAAGAACGGCCGGCGCCGTCGGCTGCGGTGCGAAAGAACGCGGCGCCTTTCGGGCGCGCCGTCTCCGCCGCCCGAATTTTCCTCTTTCAGAGCCGCGATTCGATCAATTGAAAGAGGGGAAGCGTAATTGGAACACTCACGACCACCGGGTAGCGGTTCCGGCCGAGATTAGTTCCTCGATTTCCCGAATTTCAAGCGATTCGCGGAGCGAATTCATAACGGCGGCGAACTTCGGGCGTCAATTCGGTCGCATCCGGGATCGGATGATCCCATACGACCTATCAACGCGAAGCTCGTAAGACGAGGATTCCATAGGTCCAAGCCTATCGGAAATCCGACCCCGGAACCGCCGGGAATCACCGCCGCAAAATGCGGCGGAACCCTAGAAAACAAGGGTTTCCTGGCCAATTTGGGAATTTCTGGACAGCACGACCACTTCTCCTTTCCGACGCTATTCCGGACAAACCAGAAATCGGAATGGGTCGTGCGACCTATCCAGACGAAGCTAACGAGAATACGAACAAACCTATCCGAACGGATCGGAAGGATACTGTAGCACACCCCCTCACGCGCTGTCGCAAGTCGGCGCCCGTGTTCTGCCAGAAACTAGGTTTTTGCCCTTCCGCTCCGTCGCGCCTCGATTTTCGTGCCAATCAGACCAATTACAGTACAACAAACAGTACAATCACATAGCACATTGATCCTATCAACTACTCGTGGATTTTCTCACGAGAAAAAGCGTTACAACGGGGTCAAAGCGGTGGCTCGCGAGGCCGCCCCCGAGCACGAAATAGCCCGATAACGACGAAATAAAACCTAATTATGCAACAATCAGAGCCTAAACCGGGCTCGTACCAGTGAAGGAATAATAGGGTTTACGGTAAGGCTACCTTCCTCCTGGTGTGTTGTCGCGGCTCCGATTGTTGCTCTGTGTCGAGATCTTCGATGCGTGTCCCGGCCTTTTTCTCCGTCTAGGTGGTCGAGAGATCGAAGAAAATAAATTTATTCTCTCTCTATAAACTCACGCCACTCTCGATTTTTATGAATCAATTGTGTGAGTTTACGAAAAGAATACTAATATATATAGGCTTCAAAAACCTATATAATATTAATATATTTGTAGCCCGTTAATTTAATTATAATCTAACGGGCTTCTATTAAATCGACCCATAATATAATTAATTAATTTATTGGGCTACTAATATTTATCAATTAATTGGCCCTGACCGATTAATTCCGATAAATAACATTATTAAATAATGTAAAATACATTAATCCATTAATAATGAATTACGAGAGATAATAAATTACTAGGCAACTAATTGGGCGGATCGGGGATCGATACAAGAAATAAAAGCTTGGGCCTCCAATTAATTAATTATCCGTGCTCGGCCCGGAGCAAAATTAATTAATTAACACGAGATTCATTCCATTTAGAGAATCGTGCTTGACTTACCCCTTTATCCCGATTTGAGCAAGGGCTTGTATTTTAGACTTAATCGATCTCAGTATTTAAGATAGAAATATCCGTTAATTAATTAAGCTTCTTATTTGCTTAAATTAATTAACATCTTGTATTCTTGAGTAGTACCACTCGACCTTATTAACACACTTGAACTTAATCAGCCGTAGGGTTTAGTGTGCTAATCCTTTCCCGAGTTCCTCGGGGGATATTATCAACCCGTTCACGGGATACGGCTGCAAGATACGGACAACCGGCTGAGCCACAAATGACTACTAACACCCAAGATACGTAGATCCGGTCGCTCGTTGGACGTTCACCATAGTAGGTCAAAGTGATAGATAGCCGAATGCGCTCGGTGAAGTCTTACCAAGCTTAAGACTAGCTAAGTCACCGAGATCTTGGTTTTCCACGAATGTACGTTAGGAAAACACATCTCGCTGTGATCCGTCGATACACCACCTTAAGTGTACCGGTAAAGACAAGCGGCTAAGACAAGCCGCTTCTTATCTAAGCTGCGGCTTAAACCGACAACTTCATCCTTAAGTTGTCTCGGTATGATGCTTGTTTATATCTTGTCGGTTCAACTAATTTGTGTTGTCTTACGTGATACCAGACACACCACACAAATCTAACTTTTATACAAGATAAAAGGATAACATGTGCAAATATACATATTTATCGAGATAGGAGAATAAAACAGTGGTAAGGACAAAAACACATTGTATACAAGCATAAAAAGTGCTTCCAGTATACAAAATCCCAACACCCTCTCTGCTAACTCCTTTAGCACTTCCTTCCCTTTTCCTTCCCCCTTTTTGGTATCATCTGCCGAGGTTAGGAAAGCTTTAATTGCTGCTACTTCCTGCTGGAGGGTGTAGACATACGTCTTGATCTGAGTGGAAGTTGTGTTGAAGTCGCCGACCGCATCGTAGTAATGTACCCAGTCATCCTTCTACGATGCGTCGGTTGGGCATACGTGCGATTTCGTTCTTTGCAAGAGTGATGCGTCGAGGGAGTGTTTCATCTCCTTCTGAATGAGTTTCAGGGCTGCTGCCTGAGTTTCAAGTGCTGAGGAGACACTTGAACTGGCAAACCTGTTTCTCTCATCCATCACAGTCTGGACTCTGGCTAGTGCGGCGGACAGTTGCTTTGAGAAAATCTTTTGATGAGCTTCCAGCAACTGCTGACACTGTGCAGCCAGGTTCGCCTTCTGAGCTTCTAGCACAGTCTCGACGATCTCTTGGAAATTCGGAGGAGTAGCATCCGAGATCTTCTTGACTTCACCAGTAAGGGTGTCAACCCGCTCTGTCTGAGCCTCGTATATTGTGCCCATTTCAGGCGTGCATCCTTAGCCAGGAGACGATTCTTATCTCCTTGCTTCCTGATAGCTTGGTTGATAGACTTTAAGGATACGGTACCTATCGGTTTAATCTGATAGGATGAGGTACCGATCCTCTGCTCAGAGGCAGTGAGCTGTTGCTTTCTTGAAGACAATGCAATAGGGGCAGCACCGGATTCCGTAGGAGGAGGTGGTGAGTCGCCCTTCTCGCTAGGAGTCTTGCCCTCAGCAGAGTCTCCGTTCTCTGCATCCTTGGGAATAATATCATCATCATCACCATCATGGTGATCTGTCGGCGAGGGTCCTCTGGCAGGCAAGGAGGAGGACCTGAGCTCTAAGAGGTAGAGCATGGCTGAACGCAGGTCCTCGAAGGAGGTAATATCAGCAGGTTCCCCAAACCCGATCACCACCTGAATTTGCTGCTCCTCTGCCGGGAGGGAATCCACAGCAAGCTGCTGAACGAGGTCAGCGAGGATATCCCAGTTCAGGAACCTCAGCAGCATCTGGGTCCATGCATGAACGACCACGTCTACCAGATCCTGATGCTGAGAGATCTCAGGAATCTGTTCAGAGACCTCTCCTGCTGCTCGGAGTCGGATCAGCTGAACTGTAGACGATTGTTCAGAAGAAACTTCAGCTGCTGGCTCATCTTCTTCTTCCAGTTGAGTTTCCTCTGTACTTACACGCTGAACTTTTTCCTTCAACGTGACACCTTCAATGCTAGTGTCAGCGTCCTATAAGTCTTCCACCTGAGGGGGTGGTGGGGAGACAACCTTAGAAGCTTTTGTCTTGGTTAGCTTCTTCTTCTTGGGCTGTTCGGTGCATGGAGGCAGATCAGTAGATGATCTTTTCAGCTCGGCTCCACGCCCGATGGACTTCTCAGCTGCTGATTTTGTCTTGAATTTTATCAGCTTCTTATCAAAATACTTCATGTCGCCAAAAGACGCATTACTCGTCACTGAGTCCTCTATCAGCACTGAGACCTTCGTCCCATACAAAAGCTTGCCCACACTAATTAGTTTTCTATCTCCTGCTTCGGTGGCAACAAACTTCTGAGCTTGAGCTTTTAGCTCGGACATGAAGAACTGAGCCCAATTCACCCTGACTCCATCCATTATAGCCATCATTATTTGGAGTCTGGGCTTGGACAGCTGGTCAAACGAACCAGCAGCGCTCATGAGGAAGTGGATCACGATATACACTAGGCCTCTGTACTCCGGCAGAAGCTGGTTCTTGGGGAATGCAGCTTTGAAGGAGACGTCGTTCCTTCCGCATAAACGATGGATGTAATCGTTGAGTTCTGCCTCCTTATAGCCGATGGGGGAGATGCCGTTGTCAGGGAGTTCGAAAAAAAACTTTAGCCCTTCCAGGACACTGATGTCGGCTTGGCTCTTCTTCCATTTCTGAGGGGAAACCTCCCTCATGTACCCAAAAACGGTCACCTCTGCGTCTGTGTCCTCAACATGACGTAAGCTGAAGAAGAACTCCACCGCCTGACAAGGCAGGCAAGCCTTGGGATGCTTCGTGAGAAGCGTCTTCAGCCCAGAGGCTTCCAGAGCGGAGAAGATAGGCTCCATGAAAGGCAGCTCCGCAAGGTGGAACTCCATGGTGGGTTCGAGGCCGAACCACATTGCGAATGATCTCTTCGATGTTGGCAGGGGTCGGAACAAGAGACGCCATTATAATCAGAAATCTGCAAGAAAAATGTCAGCATTCGAAAATAGAGTAAGTGAGATACAGATTTAAGAGGAAAATAAGTTACCGAGATTAAGAGAGCTCGAGGAGAAAAATATGCAATTCAGACGTAAATCACAAAGTTCTCTTAAGCGGTAATGGCGTAAAGTACGTTTAGATTGAAAGAGAACAGATTTTATAAGATTTCAATATCAAAAGTCTTAACATCAGACGGTCAGGATAAAATCTCGCTTTTTTTGGACGGTTAGGATTTAATATTATAAAAGGAATGATTACTAAGCCGCCTCTAAACTAGACCCACGTAAGGTTTGCACAGATAGAGTAAGGTGAGAAGACATGCATTAAATGCGCTGCAGACATTTCTTAGGATAATGCATTTTAAATGAAAACAGTTTTTGCTGAATTTATCATTAAGAATTTATGGCGAGAAATAAATGTGGTTCATACCACTGAATGCAAGCAACCGAATTAATAAATGCAAGCATGCTTCTGAATGAAATACATAACATAATACGCAAACCTCTTCAGCTGAACCTGATGGTCAACTGTTTACCAAATCATATCGGGGAGAATCTTCGTGATCTTTGAAGCTATCACGTTCCCCCTTACTTTGTACTGTATGATTCACCCTACTGAATCAAGTGCTAAATTTGACTTTCTGACTTGTCGTACTGAATTTTTCTTACTGATTCGAGTCAGTAGGATCCAGTAGACCTAGCTTGACTTAGAGTTCTCTGAACCTGTTCTCAGCAAGCGGCTTGGTCAGTATGTCTGCCCTTTGCTTAATAGTATGGATTTTCTCCATCGTGATATCCTTCTTTTCGACATGGTCTAGGATGAAGTGGTATCGGATGTCTACGTGCTTGCATCTCGTATGAAGAACTGGGTTTTGAGTTATTGCAATTGCACTGGTGGAGTCACAGTAGATGGGCACTTCATCTTGAGTGATACCATAATCACGCAGTTGTTGTCGAAGCCAGAGGATTTGAGCACAGCAACTTCCGGCAACCATATACTCAGCTTCAGTAGTAGACGTTGCTACTGAATGTTGTTTCTTTGAAAACCATGATATCAGCTTACTTTGCCTGGAAGGCCGGCGCGTTCGGGAAGTTGACTTTCGATCTATCATGTATCTGCATAATCGGCATCGAGAATATCCGGTTAGAACAAGATTATCATCGGCGGGGATACCATAACCCCGGCATTCGGTGTTCCCTTCGGGTATCGCGAGAATCTTCTTTCTTTGAGTCCAAATGACTTCGCTTGGGATTCGCACGAAATCTTGCACATACACCTACAACATAAGTTATGTCGAGTGCGCTTCTTTGTTAAATATAATAAAGAACCAATAATAGCTCTATAATCAGTAGAGTTAACAGAAGCTCCCTCTTTGTCTAGATCGATTTTAAAATTCGTGTTCATGGGGATCTTGACTGGCTTGCTTGAGTCGCAGTCAAATCTCTTCAGGAGATCTCGAGTTTACTTGGCTTGGTTGATGAATATTCCTTCAGGTGATTGTTTTACTTGAAAACCGATAAAGTAATTCATCTCTCCCATCATAGACATCTCGAACTTCTCCTTTATCATTTTCTCGAAATGTTGACATATAGTTACGTTCCTGCACCCAAAAATGATGTCGTCCACGTAGATCTGCACTAGTAGAATGTCATCGCCTGACTTAATGCTGAACATAGTGCAATCTACTGTCCCCTTCTGAAAACCTTTATGAAGAAGAAAGTCTGATAGGGTATCATACCAAGCCCTGGGTGCTTGTTTTAACCCATACAGAGCTTTCCGGAGTTTATAAACCTGATGTCCCTGCTGAAAGTCGGGCGGTTGTTCCACACAGACTTCTTCCTTCATTACGCCGTTCAGAAACGCTGACTTAACATCCATCTGATATACTTTGAATCTTTGATGTGTTGCATAGGCCAGGAATAGACGAATGGCTTCCAATCTGGCGACTGGAGCGAACGTTTCATCAAAATCTATTCCCTCTGCTTGACAGTATCCGTTGGCAACAAGTCGAGCTTTGTTTCTTACTATAACATTTTCATCTCACTTGTTCTTGAAGACCCAGTTGGTACCTATTACGTGACAAACTGGTTCAGCTCATCTTGCATGGCAATAATCCAGTCAGCATCGTTGAGTGCGTCCTCTATTGAATGAGGTTCTTCAGTGGACAAGAAGTAGGAGTATAGTGCACTTTCTCCTTGACTTAATCTGGATCTTGTCCATACTGTTGCTGATGGATCTCCAATGATGAGATCAGAAGAGTGAGCGTCTAGCCATGAACGTCTGAGTTTGGCTTCTTCTTCTGAGATTACTTCTGTAGAGTCAACATGAGTGTTAGGCATTTCAGTAGTGCTATTATGTAACTGAAGCAATTCAGTGAGAAGGTTAGGTCTACTGAGTTTCCAGGTTTAGGGGCATTTAGCTCAGGAACATCATTCGTTCCCCCTGAGTTAATATTCTCAATAGAGGTCTCACTTACCACTAGGGCTTCCTCATCGACCATTGTTACCTGATGTTGATTCTATTCAGTAGAATCAACTAGGTCAGCTACATTGCTTGCGGGATGAGTCTGAGTTTCTTCTTCATCTGACTCATCATCCCAACAATGCTGGATCTTTTCAGTTTTGTCATTAAGCGTGAGATCCTATAGCTTGCTGCTAACATCTTCAGTATTTGTCTTTTTAGGTTTCCTGTCCTCAGTAACAAACTCATCAAAAATAACATGAGGGCTTTCTTCAATGCAAAGGGTCCGGTAGTTAAAGACCCTGAAGGCTTTACTGACTCGAGAGTCTCCTAAGAACGCTCATTGATCAGATTTGCTATCAAAGACCTTTAACTGATCCTTTCCGTTATTGTGGATAAAACAAGGACAACCAAAAATATGAAAATGAGAAATAGAAGGAATTCTCCCTTTCCATAGTTCGTATGGTGTCTTCATGTGTTGCTTTGTAAGTAGTGAGCGGTTCTGAGTGTAACAGGCGGTGTCAGTAGCATCAGCCCAAAACTTTGAGGGTAGTCCAGTGCGCTAGGAGCGTTCTTCTTTGCTTCTTTCAATGTTCTATTCTTCCGTTCAGCAAGACCGTTCTGCTAGGAGTGCGAGCTGCTGAAGTCTCGTGCTGAATCCCCTCGATGTCGCAATACTCTTTTATGACTGAGTTGAGAAATTCAGTCCCTCTATCTGAGCGAATTCTCTGAATCTTGATGTCTTTTTCCACACTGAGTTTCTTCAACAGTATCGGCAACTCAGTCCTGACATCAAATTTGTTGGCTATGAAGATAACCTATGTATATCTTGAATAATCGTCAATAACGACGAGGGCATACTTCTTGCCTCTTTATAGTCGGCTTGGAGAGGCGGCCCAAACAAGTCCATGTGGAGCAGTTGAAGGATTCCATCAGTGGAAGGTGGCGGAATTGGTGGATTGCTTTTCTTTGTCTGATTTCCCTTCAAGCAAGCTTCATAGTTTTTGTCTTTGATGAAAGCTTCATTGGGCAGTCCTCTGACTCTTGAGTCCCTAGCTAGCTTGTTCATTGCCTTGAAGTTCAGGTGACTGAGCCTCTCATGCCACAGCCATCCTGTTTTATCACTTGATTTCGTCTTGGCAAGCAAGCAAGCCTCAGGTTCAGCGGTATTCCAGTTTGCAACTTAGATGTTCTTCTTCCGCAAACCTGATAACACTGTTTTCCCTGTAGATTTATTGATAACATCATAGACACCAGCGTCAAAGGTAACTCTATTAAGATTATCACAGAATTGACAAACAAAAAGGAGATTATGTTGAAGTCATTCAACATATGTAACTCTTGGAACTGAAGCAGTCCCAATGTTCAGTGTTCCATATCCCCTTGTATAGCCTTTCGAGTTGTCACCAAACTCAATTCTGGGACCATCTTCTTGTACGTAATTGGTCAGCAAGCTCTTTTGATAGGTCATATGTCTCGAGCAGCCGCTGTCCATGATCCAAGGGTCCTTATGCACTTGCAAAACAGAAACAATTTTAGGTACCCTTTGGTTCAGTTTGGGTCCTTAAGCGTTAGTCGATGGTTCGCGTCACAAATCTGTCTGGCGACCTTGGGAGTCTCAGACACTTTCTTCTTCTGAACCTTGTCAGTTTTCTTCTCCACTGAACTCGGAGATACTGACTTTCTGGCAGCTTTGGGTTCAGGAGCTTTCTTCTTCTTAGGTTTTGTGCTCTTCCTGACCCTGGGCTCATAATAGTACGAACCGTATTGTGTTGGATGCTCATACAGTGGCTCGCCATACTGCTCTGCCCATCTGACCTTCTTAGTTCCCCCTGAATTTGATCGTGGTGTTCTGGGGCTAGAATTCTTGATCAATTGCTTATTGCTCGGTTGAGGTACAATAATCTTCTGTTTGTTTTTCGCCTGAGTTATGGGTTTAGTGATTTGAACTTTTCCTCTAACGAACCTATCAGCCAGCATTTCTGAGCCTTTTGAGGTAGAGGTCGAATTTTTGTGAGTATAGCCGAGTCCTTCCTTCATGAAGACTGGCCTTTGTGCTCTAAGCATGCTTTCCAACTTCTCCTTGGCTCCCAGGTATTGTTCAGTCATCAATCCTGGTCAAACTTCATCACTTTTCCTGAGTGATTCATAATTATTTTCAACTTCTGCGAGCTTCTGACTGAGTCTGGCTATCTCAGTATTTTTCTCAGAATTGTCCTTAGTCAGAACTGATATCTGAGTTTCTTGAAGCTGAGACTTAGTCATAAGAGATTCAATCTCTTCCTTCAGTCTTGCAACAAGATTCTCTGAATCAATAGAGACCTGACAATCAGAAGAAAGTCTCTGATTATCAGCCTTTACCTGTTCCAGTTCCTAAATAGTTGTACTGAACTCTCTACTCAACTGAATCTGCTCCTCTAGTAGATCGTCATATGCTTGTATTATGTCTAGAGGTTCACCTGTAGCTGAGCAGGTGTCGTGTGTGCTCTTCTCCAGCCATCAGACAGTGTTCAATTGGTGTTTCAGGATCTGTTTCTCCGACCTCAACAGCAACAAATGCAGCTTCATCTTCAGAAGAATACATGAAGGTATCTTTCTCTATTGAGTCATCGGATAGCTCCCCGGCAATGTAGGTATGTCTCCTTCGGGTAGATTTTTCTCTTCTGGCCTGCCGTTCAGCTCGTTGGGCAGCTGAGAGCTCGGGACATTAAATGCTTGGAAATGTCCTTCCTTTTTGCAGTTGTAGCACACAGTAACTCTGCCACCTTTTCCAGTTGAGCTGTTGGATGGACTAGCAACAAGTTCTGTGTTCCTGCAGTTAGGAGAAGGTTTAGATTCTTCCCTTTTATGATTATCTTTCTTACCTGAGGGAGAATCTTTATGATATTTCTTTAGCTTTCTAATTCTCTCCTTGTCCCTTTGATATTTGAGAGCCATAAGTGCAAGACGCACAGTAGCAGGGGTCTCCGTGGATTTTGCTTCTGATGAAGCTACTG
Source organism: Lavandula angustifolia (assembly GCA_028984105.1). NCBI lineage: Eukaryota > Viridiplantae > Streptophyta > Magnoliopsida > Lamiales > Lamiaceae > Lavandula > Lavandula angustifolia. The sequence continues at coordinate 21,984,672 of CM054816.1, read as the reverse complement.
TCTTGCTAGCAGTACCGGGGTTGGCTCCTGAAGTGCTGACTGTTACTTTGAAAGCATGGTCAATTTGAGTGTCAGCTGGAGCGCTAACGCACCGTTGGGATAGACTATGCTCGAACTCCTCAGTCTTTAGTTCTGAAAAGATAACATTAGGAGTTAAAGCATTAAGATCAGAGCGACGTAAATAAGTAGCAAATGGAAGCCACTTCAGTCGAGGTAATGCTCTTAAGATCTTGGTGTTCATCTCCTTGTTGGTGAATGTTCTCCCCAGCCCATTGATCACATTGATCTGGTTGGTGAATCTGACGCTAAGCTCGTCAATGGTTTCACTGGGCTCCATAGCAAAGTTGTCGAACTTTTGAAGCTCTAGCTCGAGCTTGTTTTCCTTGATCTGCGGGGTTCCTTGGCTCTGTACAGCCAGGGCGTCCCAAAGTTCCTTTATTGTCTTGCAATCTTGCACTCTCCCGAGGTGAGAATCACTGAGCGTTGTCAGGATTGCGTTCCGAGCTACTCGGTCAAGATTGTGTAGTTTCTTCTCTTCCGGCGTGAAGGAAGATTTGTCTTTGGCAACCTTTGCACCAGTTTGTGCTCCTACACCTCCCACAGCGGCATATTGTACATTGTCAATCATGGGAATGATAGGTCCTATCTCAAGGACGTCTGTCATGCTGTCGTGCAGCGATGTAAGGTGCGCCTCCATTCTTACGCGCCATACCGTATAGTTCTCCAAAGAGAACATCGGCACCATCCGAATACCTGACATATCAGACATTTTGGGTAAGAGTATAAAGATGTATGAAAAGATGCTTATGCAGTGAAAACGTTTTCAGGATCTGTTCGAGTAGACCAATAGGTTTTTCAAAAACGATGATCAGGAGAACACCGCTCTGATACAAATTGTTGGTCGGAAGAAGAGTATCAGGAGTAGATGGGGGGGGCTGAATACATCTGATTACAAGTTTTGCCTCAAACGCAAAGGTCAGCTGAGCTGCGAAATGCGACTGAATGAACAGTGCCAAATAAGAACCTTCTGATCGCGGGTCAGAGTGCATCAACTACTGAGTCTATTCTACTTACTTTTGTCAGTATAGAGAGTTCAGTCGATGAGTTTCAGTGCGGATAAGTTTGGGGCCCGTAGGACTTCGTCTCTTTTGAAAACGTGTTTTCGCAAACCAAAGTTGTTTTGGCTGGTGCTCTTTTTAATACGTTTAATGCAAAGTATGAGTTTGTAAATCGGTTTGACCACAATGAAAGTAAACAACACAAGAAGTTTTTAAAGTGGTTCGGATACGCAAGATCCTATGTCCACGGTCCTGCAGAACAAGAGTTCTTGTTGATTAATCTAACCAAGCCTCAGCAAGGAATCTGTACGCTGGACAGACCCTTATAAGTTATAGTCCTTAGCGACTTTGCAAATCAAACCGAAGTTTGAAGGGGAGGGGATTTTCTCCAACAATGAAGGAGTTCTTACAATAAGAACAATTCACAGAAAAGTGAACTCCTTCAAAGGTTCTAAGCTATAGATATAACAGTGGAGCTTAGATAGAGAAGGAACTAAAGAATCTCTAGAGAGAAGAACTACGGATATTCAACTAAGCAAGTTCTTCGCCGGATTGGCTTTAATGCGCTAGAGAGTTGTATGCAATGAACTTGTATTCCCTTGGTGTCCCGTGCGTTGAGCTTGGAGACTCTTCTCTATTTATAGTCGTGACCCAGGCATGTATCCGTCGGAGAGGACGATGCCACGTGTCACAAACTTCCAAGGAAAATGGCCATATGTTTTCGAAAGAGCACCGCAGAGTGGTTGGCTTCTGTACATGAGAGCAGCTTTAATGTACGAGCAGGTAAGCTTTGGTTGCTTCTCATTAGCCGAGGTTTGTGGTAGGTGAGACTTGTCAGACATCAGTCTTCATCTGAGTTTACTCTCTCTGAACCTCGTATTGAATAAACTCTGCTGACATTCGAATGATAAGAGTCGGGCAGTTGTTTCCTTGTCAGATCTGCAGCTGAGTTGCATGCGTTTAGTAGATTTGGACCGATCATACTGACTTCTTCATCTGAGTCTGCTGATAAGGATCTTCTACTGAGCATAGATAGCTGGTGACTCTAAAGATGCTGAGCTCTTCACAACTTCAGTAGATTAAGAATCGTACTGAGTTTTCAATTGGGGTCAGCTGAAAGAATTCTTCTACGGAGAACAGAAAGCGGGAGGACCTGAAGACACGAGCTCTACAAATTGATGATATGGGGTTCTGGAATTTAACTTCTCTACTGATGTCCAGACCAACAACACCCCTTACAGGACTTAGACAAAATAATCAATAATGATAAGAACAAGTCTAGCCTATTACATCATCATCGTTCAAACACACATCGGGTTCAGGACAGGTTTTGGGATCTTCAATTCTATAACGATGAAATTCACTACAATTTCCCCCAAAAACTAATATTACAATATGTCCTAAGTACATGAACTACTAATGTCAGTTCCAAGTACCCCCTAGCAATGATCTAAACGACCACAGACTCATAATCCAACACAAATGAAAGCATTATCTAAATAAGTCTTCTACTTCCAAGGAAAATAAACTAAAGTGCACTTTGTTCTCCAGATCTTAAAACTAAAAATATAACGTAGAAAGTGTTGGAATTTTGTACACTGGAAGCAAATTTTATGCTTGTATATAATGTGTTTTGTCCTTACCACTATTTTATTCTCCTATCTGATAAATATATATATTTGCACATATAATCATTTATCCTATATAAAAGTTAGATTTGTGTAATGTGTCGGGTATCACAGAAGACTACCCGAATTGGTCGAACTGACAAGATATAAACAGTTATCACAGCTGAGATAACTTAAGGACAAGTTTTTGGTTTAAGCTGCAGTTTAGATAAGAAGTGGCTTGTCGTAACTGCTTGTCTTTACTGGTACACTTAAGGTGGTGTATTGATGGATCACAGTGAAATGTGTTCTCCTGAGTGACCTTAGTGGAGAACCAAGATCTCAGTGACTTAGCTGGTCTTAAGCTTGGTAAGACTTCAGCTGAGTGCATTTGACTATCTATCACTTTGACCTACTATGGTGAACGTAATTGCTACCGAATCTACGTATCTTGGGTGTTAGTAGTTATTTGTGGCTCATACTGGTTGTCTGTATCTTGCAGCCGTATCCTAGTAAAATGGGTTGATAATATCCCTTGAGAAACTCGTAAGGATTAGCACACTAAACTCGGTTGGTTGATTAAGTTTATGTGTGTTAATGAGGTCGAGTGGTACTACTCAGGAATATAATAAGATGTTAATTAATTTAAGCTGTTAGTGGGCTTAATTAATTAACGGATATTTCTATCTTAAATATGAGATCAATTAAGTCTAAAATGCAAGCCCTTGCTCAATTTGGGATAAATGGGTAACTCAACACGGATTTTCGAGTGGAATGAATCTGTGTTTATTAATTAATCTTGCTCTGGACTGAGCATAGATGATTAATTAATTTGAGGCCCAACTTTATTTCTTGTATTAAATCCCTGAATTGGCCCAACTAGTTGTCTAGTTATTTATTGTCTCTCAGAAATCATTATTAATAGATTAATGTATTTTACATTATTTAATAATATCATTTATCTATAATTAATTGGTTGGGCTAATTAATTGATAAATATTAGTAGCCCAATAGATTAATTAATTATATTATGGACTAATTTTGTAGAAGTTCATTTGGGATATAATTAAATTAATGGGACTACAAATATTAATATAATATTGGCTCTTCTATCCTATATATTAGTATTCTATTCATAATCAAAACACACACATTCATACACTCATACGCGCACGCGCGAGTTTGAGAGAGAGTCAGAAAATTATTTTCTTCAGTTCTTTGAATAGTATCCTCTGCTGACGTGGCTTCCACGTGGATGCCATGTGGCAGTCAACCTGATAGCGTGGCGTTGATGCAGAATCCGAGACAATTTTTCAGATTCGAAGTTTTGAAGTTTTCGAAGACTTGTATTTGTTCGGACTATGTAATGGATAGGATTTATCTATTTTTTTGCCCGATAGCGACGTTTTATTTCCTATTTGTGCATTTATTTATTATCATGCTTTAGCATTCGATTATGTGATTAATTGCACTTAGAAAAACATGTAAATAGGATTTACGTCGTTTTAAAGCATGTTTTATTTTTCGCGAGCACGTTTTATTATGTGCGCTTAGAAATTTCATGCTTTAGGAATTATGTGATTATGCATGATTCATAACAAACCTTTTGAATAAAAAGACTAAGCAATTTTAAATTAAGCGTTTAACTAGATTCCATTAATTTAGATATTAAACACTTAATCGGACCTACATTAATTGGAGACTACACGAAAAGTAGTAAGATTATATGAGTAAATGTCCACCTGCGTAGCTTGCTTGCATCTTTGAGCTACCAGTTTTGTGAAATGAGTTTTCCAAAATAATATTTAATTATTATTGAGTAGTGTGGGAGCGAAGCCGTAAATGTCCACCTGCGTGGCTTCCGTGCATAGTAAACACGAGTACTCTAGAATATAATAATAATTAAATATGATGGCTAATTAGATCAAATTGAATGCGGCATGGTTCTGGTAAGTATGTCAATTTAAAGAATTTGATTCTAATTTGGTCAAATTAATGGTCAATGCTTAGATGTCACCGTAGGTACAATTCACCTCCCTCGAAGTCCCTTCCCGCGTTTTAATAGTGATATGGTCCAGAATATCGAACTATTAATTCCATTAATCTTAAAAACCTAGGCGTGGATTGGAATTAAAGAGCTAGGTAAATAGCTTGGTTTAGGGTTACGCTAGTAAACGTCCATCTACGTGGCTTATGAGTGGAATTTGTTGGGAGATGATTCAGTCTTCTCATAATCAGTTGAGACATAACTCAGTAGCCCTGTGCTCTGAATGTTTACTGAAGATTTGAAGATCCCAAAACCCTATCTTGGCTGATGAACCATTAATTTGTAACCTGTTCTGTTCTATCTCTGAGGTTTCAGACTCAGTAGACACTCTTCATCTGGTTCAAGCGCTCAGTAGATTACCTGCCTCAGTACCAGATGTAGAAGACTCAGTGATACTGGACTCAGCAGGAGCAGTATACTGAAAGGAGTCAGTGGAACTGAACTCAGTAGGAGTAGTTCACTGAACTTAGAGTTGATCTTCAGTAGAGCCGACTCAGCAGGAGCATACTACTAAATAAGAGATCAGACTCAGCAACGGCTGGACAGTCTTCTGACTATCAGATTCTCTAAAAGTCTAATCAGCAGAGTCAATACGAGGAAGAGAGAAGTCAGCTTCAGATCTCCTTGAAGTATGTTCTGTCTCCCCTACCTTCCTGAACCTCGACCAATGACGAGCAACCACCTGTCCTATATCAGTTAAAGCTGCAAGTCAACAACTTTCCAGAAATGGAGGAAAAGAACACTGCAACCATACTTTGAAAGAGCCGTTAGCTACCCAAAAGAGAGAGACAAAACAATCGTCGTCTCTAACGGATCTATCCTTATCTCTGCTCTATAAATAGTGGGATACATTCAAATTGAAGCTCACGAGAATACAAGTGAACCAACGAACACACAAGCGAACTGAGAGCATTCAAAGAGCAACTCATAAACGTCTTAAGTCTTCCGCAAGTAGTTCGAAGAAGTAATCTCCGGCGAAAGACTACATACATGCTCATAGGGAACCAAGCTTAACCAAAATTATATAGCCTCTAGTATCCAAGCGACCGAACACGAACCCAAGTTTATACTTAGTCGTTCGTCGCTCTAGAAGCCACTTTCTCATTCCCTATCCCTCTAACCTAAGCTCAGCCGATCATATCTATAGCTTAGACGAAGGAGTTCATAGTCGAACTGATCCTTACTGTAAAGGACTCCTTCATAGTTGGAGAGTTTTTCAAACACTTAGTTTGATACCCTGTAAACTGAGACTTGCTCAGTATAAATCTCAAGACCAGTGTTTGTCCAGTGTACAAACCGACTGAGACTACCTCAGTATAATACATAGCCTCCTGATCTTTCGGGTCCGTGGACGTAGGATTGTTGGATCCGAACCACTTTAAAATCGTCTGTGTTATGTGTTCGTTATTTACTATTGTATTGATTACTGTGCATACTGAAAATATCTTTAAAATCACTCAACTGAGTTTCAGTAAGCTTAATCGACTGCACTAATATACTGAAACTGTTTTGCTAAAAATGTTTTCTTAACTCAACTGAATTTGGGCCTACACATTTTCGCACTACTGAACTTTATCTGAACGATACTAAATGCTGACTCCAGTCAGCTAGCAGGCCTCAGTAAAGTTAGTCACTCTGCCACGCGATTCAGAACAGCTTATTTAGTCTACTAAACTCGTTCAGTACGACACTCTCCTGAAAAGGACTGTTCCCGTTTAAAGTTGAGAAATCGGTTTTCAGGTGTATTCACCCCCCCCTCTACACCTGAACATTACTCTCGGGACCAACAATTGGTATCAGAGCAGGAGTTCTCTAAGACTCTTGTTATTCTGAAACTGGTCTACTTGAACGGATCCGGAAAACGTTTTCACTGCATATCATTCTTCATTCATATCATTATTCACTATGTCTGATATGTCAGGAATTAGGATGGTACCCATGCTCTCAGTAGAGAGCTATGGAGTATGGCGGGTCAGAATGGAGGCACATTTGACCTCCCTCCACGACAGCATGACAGAGGTTCTAGAGGATGGACCTATCGTTCCAATGGTTGATAGCTTCGTAGCTCAGGACCCAGCACAAGGAGGAGGAATGGTGACCGGTAAGAAGATCCCCAAAGATAGAAGTCTCTTCACCCCTGAGGAGAAGAAGCTTCACAACTTAGACCGAGTCGCCAGAAACGCCATACTGACCATTCTGAGTGATTCTTATCTCGGAAGAGTTCAGGACTGCAAGTCCGCGAAAGAACTCTGGGATGCTCTAGCGCTACTGAGTCGGGGGACTCAGAAGATCAAAGCTAACAAACTCGCACTGGAACTTCAGAAGCTGGAGAGACTGTCTCTCATGCCTGGTGACTCCATTGAAAATCTCAACGTCAGATTCACGGATCTGATGAACTCTATCAACGGGCTGGGAAAGACATTCTCTAACCAAGAGATGAATCTCAAAATTTTGAGGGCATTGCCAGACGGTCACTGGACTTAAAGCTGAAGATTTTGAGTTTGGCATACCTCAAAGGAAGCAGCGAGCTGAAGCTGACACCCAAGTCGATCATGCTTTTAAAGCATCAGTTAGCACAGTAGCTCCAGCGTCTAGCAAGGCTGAACCTTCACTCAATGACATACAAGAAGGAAACTTAGCCAAGAAGTACGCGCTGCTTGCAGTGAAATATCAGAAAGAGAAGGAGAGGCGCAGGAAGCTCTCAAGAGTCGTCAGAGACTCCAAGGGTAAGACTGAATATACACCTAAGCGCACTCCTGACTCACATACTTCTGAATGCAGGAAACAAGAGGACTCAGCTCAGTCGAAAGAGAGCGAAAGCAAAGAAGAAAGAGTCACAACCTGCTATAACTGTAAGAAGCCAGGACACTATTAGTATGACTGTCCTGAGCTCAGCACTGCTGAAAGAGCAGCACGCAAAGCTTGAAGGGAGAAGTTCATCAAGAAGCGACAAGCATATATTGCCGGTGAACTGTCGGACGACTCAGATGAAGTCGACTCCTTCATGGATTCATCAGATGATGAAGCGACATTCATGGCCGTAGAGCTTGAAGCTGAAGAAGACGCTGAAAAATGTCTCATGGCAGGAGAAGAGGATGAGGTAAACTCTCACACACCATTTAACTCCTCTTCACACTGCACACACGACACTATTTCAGGTGCAGATGAGAATCTGGATGTCGCAATTGCATACGAAGAACTACTCGACGAGCAGATTCAGATGAGTCTGCAGCTCAGTAAGGAGGGACTCGGATTCAGCCATAGAGCCTCCTCATCTGCCCCCGTACGCTTAGAAAACCGGCTAGCTGATAGGTTTGTTCAAGGGGAGACCATCAATGCAGAGATACTGAACCCCCTAGCCAAGAACAAACAAAAGATGAAGGCACCTCATCCCAGCTATCAGCATTCTGACAAGAAGATCAGCACCAAATCACCCCAGTTCAGTCAAGGGAGAACCAGCAAAGCAAAATGGGCTGATCAGTATGGACCTCCACAGCTGACTCATCCAGCTCAGTATGGGTCATATTACTATGATCCTATAGTCAGAAGAGGACCTAAAAGCCAGAAGAAGAAGAAGAAAGTCGTACAGAAGGCAAAGGTCAGCAGTCCACCTACTCAGAAGATCATGACTCCTGAACCTGTAAAGCCTCAGAAGTTAGCATTGACCAGTCCAGTGGTCAAATATGTTGATAAAAGTGGAAAGAAACTGTCTGAGACCACCAGGGTCGTAAGACAGATTTGGGTTTCCAAAACTAACATCTAAGGACCCAAAATCAAAAATAAAGGGTACCTGAATATAATTCTATTTTGCAGGTGCACAAGGACCCTTGGTATGTGGACAGTGGATGCTCTAGACATATGACATACCAAAAGGACCTATTGAAGAATTATACTACTGAAGAAGGACCCCAAATCGAGTTTGGAGATAACGCAAAAGGCTATACCAGAGGCTATGGAACACTCAGCATTGGAACCGCAACAGTTCCAAGAGTATTATATGTTGAAGGACTTCAGTATAATCTTCTCCCTATTAGTCAATTTTGTGATAACTCGAATAGAGTGATTTTTTACGCTGGTTTCTGTGATGTCATTGATAAATCTACAGGGAAAACAGTGTTGTCAGGTTCGCGAAAAAAGAATATCTATGTAGCTGACTGGAACTCAGCTGAACCTGAAGCTTGCTTGTTGGCAAAGAATGAAAACAGAACGGGGTGGCTCTGGCACAGAAGACTCAGCATCTCAATTTCAAGACGCTCAACAAATTAGCTAGAAACACTCTAGCAAGAGGACTGCCGAATGAAGTATTCAGTAAAGACACTCAGTGTGAAGCATGTCTGAAGGGAAAGCAAACAAGGAATCAAAATTCTCCTGTTCCATCCCCTTCCAGTGATGGAATCCTTCAGCTGCTACATATGGATTTGTTCGGTCCAGTCTCTCCAGTGACGATCAGAGGGAAGAAGTATGCTTTAGTGGTCATTGATGACTACTCATGATACACATGGGTCATATTTATTGCCAACAAGTCTGACGTCAAAACAGAGTTACCAACGCTTCTGAAAAAGCTCAGTGTCGAAAAGAACACCAAGATCATCAAGATACGTTCAGACAGAGGAACTGAGTTCCTGAATTTTATGGTGTAGGAGTTCTGCAAAGTAGAAGGCATAGAGCATGAGACGTCTGCCGCGCGCACGCCTCAACAAAATAGGGTTGCTGAAAGGAAGAATCGAACACTCAAAGAAGCAAAGCAAGACCCGCTCGCGGACTCGGGACTCCCAACCAAATTGCGGGCGGGAAGCTACCGATACGCATGTTATACTCAGAATAGATCTCTACTGACAAAGCAGCATAAGAAGACACCATATGAATTATGGAACGGCAGGAAGCCTTCTTTATCTTATTTCCATATTTTTGGGTGTTCGTGCTTTATCCACAATAATGGGAAGGATCAGTTGAAGACTTTTGATAGCAAGTCAGACAAGGGAGTCTTCTTAGGATATTCCCGGGTCAGCAAAGCCTTCAGAGTCTTTAACTATCGGACCCTTTGCGTGGAGGAAAGCCCTCATGTTGTTTTTAATGAGTTTGCTACTGAAGACAGGAGCAGGAACTCTAAACCTGAATCTGACGACAACAGTAAGTAGCTACAGGATCTGAGCTTAAAAGATAAAGTTGAAAAGATCCAACTATGTTGGGATGATGATTCAGATGAAGAAACTGAAGATAAGTCCACTTGAATCTCGGCCCGGCGGCGAAGTAGGCGAGCAGTTGACTCTACCGAACAAAGTCAATCCCAGATAACTCAGGTCGATAAAGAAACCCAAGTGGTAACTGAGACCTCTATTGAGGATAATAATTTAGGGGGAACAAATGATGTTCCTGAGCTAAATGCCCCTGAACCTGGTGACTCAGTAGACCATACTCTTGTGACTGAATTGCTTCAATCTAAGAATAGTACAACTGAAATGCCTAACTCAACCACTATCTATGTTGAACAAATTTCAGATGAAGAGCTGAAACATCGTAGATCGTGGCTGGATGCTCACACCTCTGATTTGATTATTGGAGATCCTTCAGCAAGCGTAAAGACAAGATCCAGATTCTGTCAGGGAGAAAGCGCCTTATTTTCTTGCTTCTTGTCTACTGAAGAACCTCAGTCAGTTGAGGATGCACTTAAGGACGCTGATTGGATCATAGCCATGCAGGAGGAGCTGAATCAGTTCACGAGAACCAAAGTGTGGTAGCTTGTTGACAGACCCCGGCATCAACATGTGATTGGAACTAAATGGGTCTTCAAGAACAAGCGAGATAAAAACAACGTTATAGTAAGGAACAATGCAAGGCTCGTGGCAAAAGGCTACTATCAAGCTGAAGGGATAGATTTCGATGAAATGTTTGCTCAAGTTGCAAGATTGGAGGCAATCAGACTATTCCTAGCCTACGCAACACATCAGAGGTTCAGAGTCTATCAAATGGATGTGAAGTCTGAGTTCCTAAACGGCGTACTGAAAGAAGAAGTCTATGTAGAACAGCCTCCCGGCTTTCAGTAGGGATATCAGGTTTATTGACTCAGAAAGGCTCTGTATGGGTTAAAACAAGCACTCAGTGCTTGGTACAATACCCTATCTGAGTTTCTTCTTCAGAAAGGTTTTTAGAATGGCACAGTAGACCGTAAATTATTTAGCATTCGACTGGAAGACGATATCCTACTTGTGCAGATCTACATGGATGACATAATCTTCGGTTCAAAGAACATTATAATGTGTCAGCGGTTTGAGAAAATGATGAAAGACAAGTTCGAGATCTCAATGATGGGAGAGATGAACTATTTCCTCGGTTTTCAAGTCAAACAATCTGAGAAAGGAACGTTCATCAATCAAGGCAAATACACTCGAGACCTCATCAAGAAATTCAGTTGCACATCCGACAAACTAATCAAAATTCCGATGAACACGAATATGAAAATCAATCTTGATAAAGAGGGAGTATCAGTAGACTGCGCTCGTCTTGACATAACTTATGCTGTAGGTGTCTGCGCTCGATTTCAGGCGAATCCTAAGCAGAGTCATATGGACTCAGCAAAGAAGATTCTCCGCTATCTCAGAGGAACACCTGACATGGGTTTATGGTATCCAGCTGATGATAATATTGAACTAACTGGTTATTTTGATGCTGACTATGCAGGATGTAGAATTGACCAAAAGTCAACTTCTGGAATGTGTCAGTTCCTTGCCAGTAAGCTGATCTCATGGTTTTCAAAGAAATAGCACTCAGTAGCAATGTCAACTACTGAAGCTGAATATATGGTTGCCGGAAGTTGCTGCGCCCAAATCCTTTGGCTGAGACAGCAGCTACGCGACTATGACGTTATTCAGAATGAAGTGCCGATCTTCTGTGATAGTACCAGTGCAATTGCCATTACTCAGAATCCTGTACTACATACGAGATGCAAGCACGTGGATATCAGACACCTCTTCATTCGTGATCATGTTGAAAAGAAGGATATCAGGATGGAAACGATCCATACTGACCACCAAAGGGCAGATATTCTGACCAAGCCTTTAGCTGAAGCCAGATTCAGAGAACCTTCAGTAGAGCTAGGTCTGCTGGACCCTATTGACTCCAGTCAGTAAGTGGATTCAGGAGAGGAGCATTCAGCAAGGGGGAATGTTCACTCTCAGTACTAAGTAAATTCAGTACGTAGAGACTCAGCAACCATCTACACGAGGTATCAGCTGACTACGATGTTCAGCTGACAGGTTTGCGTATCTCTACTCAGTAGCCAATGAAATATTTCTGTGCATTTATGACTCAGATTCAGCTTCGTATTCAATGCCTTAGAAAATGTCATTTAATACAACGGCTTACATTAAATACACGACATTCTATGTAAAGTATGCTGAACTCTGCGGCACATTTAATGCAATCGTATCAAGTTACTTCTTTGGCTATATACAACTGTATTTTGACTTAAGCGGCTAAATTGATCATTGCCTATTTTATAAAATCAAATCCTGGCCGTCCATCTCATAAAGCGAATTCAAACTGAACCGTGGATATTTAATTGTTCATCTTCTTTAACATATATATACACGTTCAAAGTTTAGAAACCGCCATTTCTACTCTGCATAATTTTCGAACCCTAGTTTTTCTGAGAACATACTTGCCTCCTTGCAAAACTCATTTTCCAAAACTCTCAGAAAAATCCTTGGTAAACTTTTAATGATCATTCAGTATTGCATATGTTAATTTCTATATTTTTTATTCGATACTGATCTATCGTTCTTGCAGAATACTAAATATGGCAGGACGAGAAGTTATCATTCCAAAGGATATGCAAGAGATCCTCGAAAAGGATTGGGACTGGTGCGAGCCCATGATGGAGTTCGACGCATGTGAACTCGATTATATGGAGGAGATCTTCTACGCCCTCAGAGAGACTGGCCTCGAAGGATTTCTGACGAGGAAGCCATCCTTTTTCCTCCCATGCCAGATAGCTGAGCTCTATCTGAACTCAGAATCGGTTGATGGGGACATCCGTTGCCGTTACGTTGTTCATTCAGTTGGAGACCCCTCCCGTGCAATCGCTGAGATTAAAACCAGGTCAATCAAAGAGGCACTTAAGAGAAGCTTCAACCTCCCAAGTGAGGGATTCACCACCGTGGCCTACAAAGACAACTTGATGGACGAATATCTATCTGAGTTCTTCGGGAAGCCGACTACGTTCAAAGCTGCATTTCTGAAGAATGCCATGCTCCCTCAGTACAGAGCATTGGCTTATATAGTGACTCAGCTGCTGACAAGTCAGGCAGGGTGGTTTGATCAGGTGTCTAGGCCAAAACTTCACCTCATAATGGCCATACACGATCGAGCAAAGATCAATTGGACCGAATTCTTTCTGAAAGAATTCATGATGCAGTCCGTGAAGTTCGATAAGAAAAGTTTTCGCCTTACTGTGTAGGGAAAACTACTGTATGGACTGAAGTTATCAGTGATGATAGAAGATTTATGCGGAACGAACAACATAACGTTTGCTGACTAGCAGTACTTCAACCCAAAGAAAGTCCGGTTCCAGAGCAGGGCAGCGGCCCTTCAGCAAATAGGGTCAGGGCCCGCTGATCCTAAGTCCAGAGCTTAGAAGACCTCCACTCCCACTAAGAAGAGGTCCCCTCCGAAGTCTACTCCGAAAACCCCGACCAAGAGGCTGAAGAAAGTCAGTGAGGTTGTGCCGGAGGTAGTGACAGAGGCAGTAGTTGTTGAACCTCCTCTGCAACTGAGGGATGAGTCTGAGTCATCCGAGAAAACTCCGTCAGTGGAGAAGGCAGTCTCCACTGAGCGTGACGAGACAGTAGACTAAGGGGTCCAAGCTGAATCAATCCCTACCTCTCAGAGCCCCTTGGACATTCCACCATTGAGCAGCATACCTTCTGCTGAGAAGCAGCCGTCTCCAATAGAAGTTGAAGATTCGGAGACTGCTTCTGAGTCAGAATCTATCGGGATAGAGGCTTCAGCTCTTCAATCCAGAGCCTCCCGGGAAATTGCTGAAAGGATCCCGGAGATAGCCAGCCATACTAATCTCATCCTACTGGCGAGGTAGGTTAGGCTCCATATGCTGATCCAGTTCCAGGAGTGGCACAATCTGAACTGTCTTGTCAAACACCACTCCTGCGAACAGCTCCACGAGGAGGAGCTACTGATAAGGAGCAAGATTGGCTACTCCGAGCCATCTGACGTCTGCTCCCTAGAAGACTTGAGGGCTGCCATGCTAGCCATGTTGAACGACCATCAACCCATCTCAGCATCGACACCCTCAGATGGGTCTGACCCCGACGGTCAGGACCCACCCCGTGATTCAGGCTCTGAGAAGCCTGATGAGGGAACTCAACTGGACAAGGATGCTCCCACATCCACTGCTGAACCACCGCTCAGCATCCTTGGTCCAGGACAGTCGGCGGCTGGTACTTCGAAGTCAGCAGAACCATCTCAGCTGCTACTTGAATCTGCCTTCGAAGTAGCACCTAGCCCGAAAAGCCGACGCTCGAAGTCAGTGGCCAGGGCACTGAGGAGTCAATGAAAACTCAGAACCGACTCCTTGCCCGCGCCGTCCAAGAGACGTAGAGGTAGACCACTCAGGCTCAGAGTGCTGAAATCAAGGGACTCGGGACATCCATTCAGACTTCACCTGTCCCTGATTTCTCCAGTATCCTGAACAACGCACTCGTTGCACAAAGAGCCGACTTCGATGAGCAACTGAAGCTGATTCAGGCTGGCCAAGCACAACTCCTTGAAGATTATAAGGCCACCCAGAAAGCTCACACTGAATCAGTTTCCTCTATCTCTCAAGCCTCCGACCTTAATCTCCAATCCATTCAGAAGGCCATAGAAGAGAGAGTGGACAAACAGTTGCAGGAGTTCCAGACAGCAGCAGACTGAAGGAATAATAGGGTTTACAGTAAGGCTACCTTCCTCCTGGTGTGTTGTCGCGGCTCCGATTGTTGCTCCTGTGTCAGATCTTCTGATCTGTGTCCCGGCCTTTTTCTCCCTCTGGGTGGTCAGAGATCTGAAGAAAATAAATTTATTCTCTCTCTATAAACTCACGCCTATTTCGAAAATAAGAATGAATTCATGTGAGTTTCTGAACTGAATACTAATATATATAGGCTTCAAAAACCTATATAATATTAATATTAATATATTTGTAGCCCATTAATTTAATTATAATCCAATGGGCTTCTATTAAATCAGCCCATAATATAATTAATTAATTTATTGGGCTACTAATATTTATCAATTAATTGGCCCACCCAATTAATTCCAGATAAATAACATTATTAAATAATGTAAAATACATTAATCCATTAATAATGAATTCTGAGAGATAATAAATTACTAGGCAACTAATTGGGCCAGATCAGGGATCCAATACAAGAAATAAAGCTGGGCCTCCAATTAATTAATTATCCATGCTCGTCGAGCAAAATTAATTAATTAACACGGATTCATTCCACTAGAGAATCCGTGCTGACTTACCCCTTTATCCCAATTTGAGCAAGGGCTTGTATTTTAGACTTAATCGATCTCCGTATTTAAGATAAAAATATCCGTTAATTAATTAAGCTTACTGACTGCTTAAATTAATTAACATCTTATATTCCTGAGTAGTACCACTCGACCTTATTAACACACCTGAACTTAATCAACCGGCCGGGTTTAGTGTGCTAATCCTTTCGAGTTCCTCGGGGGATATTATCAACCCATTCCTAGGATACGGGCCGCAAGATACGGACAACCGGCTGAGCCACAAATGACTACTAACACCCAAGACACGTAGATCCGGTCGCTCATTGGACGTTCACCATAGTAGGTCAAAGTGATAGATAGCCAAATGCACTCAGCTGAAGTCTTACCAAGCTTAAGACTAGCTAAGTCACCGAGATCTTGGTTTTCCACTAATGTCAGTTAGGAAAACACATCTCACTGTGATCCGTCAATACACCACCTTAAGTGTACCAGTAAAGACAAGCAGCTAAGACAAGCCACTTCTTATCTAAACTGCAGCTTAAACCGACAACTTCATCCTTAAGTTGTCTCATTTGTGTTAGCTTGTTTATATCTTGTTAGTTCAACCAATTTGTGTTGTCTTACGTGATACCCGACACACCACACAAATCTAACTATTATACAAGATAAAGGATAACATGTGCAAATATACATATTTATCAGATAGAAGAATAAAATAGTGGTAAGGACAAAAACACATTGTATACAAGCATAAAAGTGCTTCCAGTATACAAAATCCCAACAATTCTCCCACTTATACTAAAGCAAACTTTTAGTATACAATGTGTCAGTTCTAAGTAAACTAGTATTTAGCTGCAAATCCTATCTATCACTTCTCTTCTCCCACTTATACAAAAGTTTCTGCAGTCCTAAGTGGGGGGCATCTTTACCAGTCCTAAGCCACGAACATGCTTCTCGTAAGCCGGAATTGGTAAGCTCTTCGTGAATGGATCAGCTATGTTGTCTTCAGTTCCGATATTTTCTATGAGTACGTCACCTCGATTTACGAATTCTCGTATAATGTGGTACTTCCTGTCTATGTGTTTAGACGCCTTGTGAGATCTAGGTTCCTTAGAATTTGCCACTGCACCCGCATAACACAATAAATTGTGATTGCCTTAGGCAAATTCTGAACTATATCAAGATCTTGGAGAAAATTCTTAAGCCAGATTGCCTCTTTCGAGGCTTCTGAAGCAGCTACATACTCTGCTTCCATGGTTGAGTCCGCAATGCATTTCTGCTTTGCACTCCTCCATGAAATGGCTCCACCTCCCAAGGTAAACACATAGCTCGAGGTCGACTTCTTCTCGTCTCTGTCAGCCTAGAAATCCGATTCTGTATAACCCAAAGACACTGTCTGACTGGTAAACAAGCCTATAATCTCTAGTCCGGTTAAGGTACTTGAGAATATGGTTGACCGCAGTCCAGTGTTCCTTTCCAGGGTTAGACTGATATCTTGAGACCATACATACAACATGTGAGATATCTGCTCTCGTACAAAGCATCGCATACATGAGGCTACCGACAGCGGAAGCATAGGGTACTAGCCTCATACTTTCTATCTCTTCAGGCGTTTTTAGGGCACTGATTCTTGGATAGAAAAATGCCATGTCTGAAAGGTACTGAACCTATCTTGGCATTTTGCATGCTAAAACGAGCAATAACAGTGTCAATGTAGGACACTTGTGACAAGCTTAACATCCTTCTTCTGGCGATCTCGAATAACATTGATCCCAAGGATGTAAGCAGCTTCATCTAAGTCCTTCATTTGAAATTGCTCGGATAACCACGTCTTTACGTCTGATAACACTTCAACATTATTGCTAATGAGAAGGATGTCATCTACATAAAATGCAAGAAACACCACTGATCCGTTAACACAAATACGTTACACACACCTCGTTAGGACATGATACAAATCCATAGGATTTGACTACCTCGTCGAAAACGCTGGTGCCATAACCGGAAATCTTGCTTAAGTCCATGAATAGACTTCTTAAGCTTCCAAACTAGATGCTCTTCGCCCTCATTCACATAACCATCTGGCTGCTTCATGTAGATGTCCCTACCTTTTTCAAGGTGACCGTTTAGGAAAGCGGTTTTGACATACATTTATCAGATCTCTAGTTTCATGTGAGCTGATATGGCAAGGAGAATCCGAATGGACTTGATCATTGCTATAGGCGAGAAGGTCTCTTCATAATCGATACCTTCTTTCTGGGTAAAACCCTTCGCCACTAGTCTGGCCTTAAACGCCATGATCTCTTCATTCGGTGCTCTCTCTTTCTCTTGTATACCCACTTACTACCAATAGCATTGAAGCCCTTAGGTAGTTCAGTGATCTCGTATACATCCATATCAGTTATGGACTCAAATTATGAGTCCATGGTGCATCTACATCTCCCACTGCTTCGTTGTAAGTCCAGGGATCCACGGTATCTTGTTCATCTGCCAGGAGATAATTAAACGTCTCCATAGTGAACATATACCGATCAGTGTAAATATCACCCTCCCACTACGTCGAACGGTGTCGGGAGGCTGTGTTAACGGATTGTGCGATTACTCGTGGAGTACTATCTTGCACTGGCCCGGTGTTCAAGTGGAACCCGACCACCTTGTAATTCCTCAAGGATGATGTCGACTCGAGATTTTTGGTTACTAATGTAATCCTCTTCTAAGAACCGAGCGTTAGGGCTAACAACGATCTTCGGTTCTTTAGGATCATAAAAGTATCCACCTTTCGTTTCCTTCGGATGCCCTATGAACAACATCACTTACGAACGTGATTCCAATTTGTCGGCTCTGCCTATTTAGCACATAAGTAGGATAACCCCCAAATCCTTAAGTGGTGCATCTTGGGTTTGTGCCCGCTCCACAACTCGAAAGGGATCTTTTGTACCGACTTGGAATGCACACGGTTCAGCAAGTATCTTTGCGATCTCTAGGGCATATCCCCAAAAGAAAACCGGCAAAGTTGCATAACTCATCATCGACCGAACCATCTCTAAGAGACTTCGGTTCCTTCTCTCGACACACCATTCTCCGCGAGGCGTGCCCGGTGATGTCGGCCGAGATGTAATCCCAAATTCGTCAAGTAGTCCTTGAACTCGTTGGACGGTATTCCCCACCACGATTAGATCGTAGTGTTTTGATTTCTTTACCTAGCTTCTTCTCCACTTCGCCTTGAATTCCTTAAAGGTTTCAAAGCAATCCAACTTGTGGCGAAGAAGGTAAACATATCCATACCTCGAGTAATCGTCAGTAAATTTGACGAAGTACTCATACCCTCCACGAGCTTGTGTAGACATAGACCCACACAAGTCAGAATGTATCAAACTTAATGCTTCTGTGGCTCTATAACCCTTTGCCTTCAAAGGCCTAGTCATCATCTTTCCTTCCAAACAGGTTTCACAAGTTGGAAACGGTTCAATCTTGGAGAGACTCCAATGATCCATATTCCACCAACCTCTGAGTCCTGTTAAGATTGATGTGACCTAGTCTTAAGTGCCATAGATAAGTTTGGTTTACCTTAGAAGACTCTTTCCTCTTCTTAGGATTTGATGATGAGGAAGCAATACTAACAGAACTACGCGGTTTACAAGTAATAGTATATAAAGATCCGTTTAATGGTCCACCACAGATAAAATCATCATCTTTCATGATAGAAACTTCACTATCAAAACTTGATTTATAACCATCCATGGTGCGAGTTTTGAAACAGAAATAATGTTTCGCCTAAACTCGGGCACATATTAAACATCTTTAAGTACTAAAAACGAGAACTATCAAAAGATAGATTTAAATCTCCAATGGCAATTGCGGGAACTTTCAATCCATTGCCCATTGAGACTACCACCTCGCCATTGCTCAATTACCTTTTCGCAAGAAACCTTGCAAGGTGTAACAAACATGAAAGCGTTGCCCCGAATCCACTACCCATTCATGGGTAGAAGAGGAAACCGTAGCAGTTTCGATTACAAGAGCGACTCGCGTCTCTTTCTGTTTTGCCTTGACATCTGGATTATAATTCTTCCAGTGTCCTTTCTTACCATTCTTGAAGAACCTTCCTTTCTCCTTTGACATTTGCATGTCGCCGGTAAGGACCGTCTTCTTACTCCCACTGCTCTTCTTGAAATATCCACCCTTTCTGTTCTTTTTCTGGTTTTCGCATTTCAGAGGATTCCTTGAACTACTAGGGATATTCAAGACTTGAGCACTCTTACCCTTTTCTATAACCTCTTTGACCGCTACCAAAGATTTGAGTAACATACTCAAAGTAAACTCGTTCTTAGACATAGCCGTCCTAAAAAAGAAGTTCTTATAGAACCTTTGCAGAGCATTTATTGGGAAGGTAAGATATCTCTTCCACTTTGTAAAATTATTTAAAATTGTAAACCCGTTAGGGTTTGGTTGAGTGAGCTTGTTTAGGAACTCGAAATTAAAGTTTTTCGAACAGACATATCTGAAAAAATATAAATTAAAAGCATGTATAAAATTAATATTTGCACATAATTCGTAATTAACAATCATTGTAACCTTTTGAAAAACCAATGATGTTAAAAACCTCGAACCGCTCTAGGAATTCCACTAGCAAGCCACGCAGGTGGACGTTTACTAGCGTAACCCTAAACCAAGCTATTTACCTAGTTCTTTAATTCCAATCCACGTCAAGGTTCTTAAGACGAATGGAATTAATAGTTCGATATTTTGGACCATGTCACTATTAAAACACGGGAAGGGACTTCGAGGGAAGTGAATTGTACCTGCGGTGACATCTAAGCATTGACCATTAATTTGACCAAAATAGAATCAAATTCTCGAAATTGACATACTTACTCGAACCATGCCGCATTCAATTTGATCTAATTAGCCATCCTATTTAATTATTATCTTCTAGAGTACTCGTGTTTACTAGGCACGCAAGCCACGCAGGTGGACGTTTACGGCTTCGCTCCCACTACTCAATAATAATTAAATATTGTTTTGGAAAACTCATCTCACAAAACTGGTAGCTCAAAAATGCAAGCAAGCCACGCAGGTGGACGTTTACTCACACAATCTTACTACTTTCGTGTAGAGTCCAATTAATGGAGGTCCGATTAATTGTTTAATATCCAAATTAATGGAATCTAATTAAACATTTAATTTTAAAAATTGCTTAGTCTTTTTATTCAAAAGGTTTGTAACGAATCATGCATATCACATAATTCCTAAAGCATGCAATTTCTAAGCGCATATAATAAAACGTGCTCGCGAAAAATAAAACATGCTTTAACAATGACATAAATCCTATTTACATGCTTTTCTAAGCACAATTAATCACATAATTGCATGCTAAAGCATAATAATAAATAAATGCGCAAATAGGAAATTTAAAATCGTTATCGGGCTTTAAAACACGTAATCCTTAACTATTACATTGCCCGATCAAAATACAGATCTTCGAAATCTTCAAAAATCATCGAATCT
This sequence comes from Lavandula angustifolia, assembly GCA_028984105.1. Lineage (NCBI taxonomy): Eukaryota > Viridiplantae > Streptophyta > Magnoliopsida > Lamiales > Lamiaceae > Lavandula > Lavandula angustifolia. Next base: position 21,963,937 of record CM054816.1, on the reverse strand, counting down.
GGAAACTGCGTCGAAAACCGCACGTAACCGTCGTCGCCACATCATCGGGGGGGGCCACGTGGCGCATGTATGGACGCCTTGACTCGGCTAGGGCCGACGTGGCGCGCCACGTCGGCGCGCCACGTCATCATCTTCCTCACGCCGCGCCGCCACCGTCTTCTTCCAAGCCGGTTTCCGGTCGGCCGTCTACACCAGGAGGGTCGCCGGACCACGGAGAGGCCGGAACCGGCCTCCCCATGCCGAGACGCCCGGAAACGGCGTGGTGTGCGCGCTGCGCGCAGCGCGTCGCGCCGCCGCCGCAGGGCGCGCGCCGCCGTCCCGGGACGTCGGATCCGCCCCTCCTACACCGTCTCCAGCCCTGACCGACGTCCCCAGGACGTCGGATCTGTGAAGAACGGTCGCCTGGAGCCGCCGCCGCATCGCGTGCAGCGCGATAAATCGCGCCTCCGCCGCCGCGCGTTCGCCGCCCAAATTCGACTTTTCTAAGCCGCGATTCGATCAATTGAAAGAAGGGAAACGTAATTGGAACACTCACGACCACCAGGTAATGGATTCCGGTCGAGATTAGTTCCTCAATTTCCCGAATTTCAAACGATTCGCCGGAATGAATTCATGGTGAGCAGCGAACTTCAGACGTTGATTCCGATCGCATCCGGGATTGGATGATCCCTGGCGACCTATCGACGCGAAGCTCGTAAGACGAGGATTCCAACGGTGCAAGCCGATCGTCGATCCAACGTCGAACACGCCGGGAATCTCCGCCGCAAGATGCAACGGAACCCTAGAAAACTAGGGTTTTCCTGCGAAAATCTGATTTTTCGTCGTCTCGATTTTCGTGCCTTCCGGACCAATTACAGTACAATTAAAATACAATCACATAGCACATTGATCCTATCAACTACTCGTGGATTTTCTCACGAGAAAAACGTTACAACGGGGTCAAAAACGGTGGCTCGCGAGCCGCCCCCAAACACGAAATAAGCCCGATAACGACGGAATAAAAACTAATTATGCAACAATCAGAGCCTAAACCTGGCTCTGATACCAATTGAAGGAATAATAGGGTTTACAGTAAGGCTACCTTCCTCCTGGTGTGTTGTCGCGGCTCCGATTGTTGCTCCTGTGTCAGATCTTCTGATCTGTGTCCCGGCCTTTTTCTCCCTCTGGGTGGTCAGAGATCTGAAGAAAATAAATTTATTCTCTCTCTATAAACTCACGCCTATTTCGAAAATAAGAATGAATTCATGTGAGTTTCTGAACTGAATACTAATATATATAGGCTTCAAAAACCTATATAATATTAATATTAATATATTTGTAGCCCATTAATTTAATTATAATCCAATGGGCTTCTATTAAATCAGCCCATAATATAATTAATTAATTTATTGGGCTACTAATATTTATCAATTAATTGGCCCAGCCAATTAATTCCAGATAAATAACATTATTAAATAATGTAAAATACATTAATCCATTAATAATGAATTCTGAGAGATAATAAATTACTAGGCAACTAATTGGGCCAGATCAGAGATCCAATACAAGAAATAAAGTTTGGGCCTCCAATTAATTAATTATCCATGCTCGGCCCGAGCAAAATTAATTAATTAACACAGATTCATTCCACTAGAGAATCCGTGCTGACTTACCCCTTTATCCCAATTTGAGCAAGGGCTTGTATTTTAGACTTAATCGATCTCCGTATTTAAGATAAAAATATCCGTTAATTAATTAAGCTTACTGACTGCTTAAATTAATTAACATCTTATATTCCTGAGTAGTACCACTCGACCTTATTAACACACCTGAACTTAATCAACCGGCCGGGTTTAGTGTGCTAATCCTTTCGAGTTCCTCAGGGGATATTATCAACCCATTCCTAGGATACGGCTGCAAGATACAGACAACCAGCCTGAGCCACAAATGACTACTAACACCCAAGACACGTAGATCCGGTCGCTCATTGGACGTTCACCATAGTAGGTCAAAGTGATAGATAGCCAAATGCACTCAGCTGAAGTCTTACCAAGCTTAAGACTAGCTAAGTCACCGAGATCTTGGTTTTCCACTAATGTCAGTTAGGAAAACACATCTCACTGTGATCCGTCAATACACCACCTTAAGTGTACCAGTAAAGACAAGCAGCTAAGACAAGCCACTTCTTATCTAAACTGCAGCTTAAACCGACAACTTCATCCTTAAGTTGTCTCCGGTTGTGTTAGCTTGTTTATATCTTGTTAGTTCAACCAATTTGTGTTGTCTTCTGTGATACCCGACACACCACACAAATCTAACTATTATACAAGATAAAGGATAACATGTGCAAATATACATATTTATCAGATAGGAGAATAAAATAGTGGTAAGGACAAAAACACATTGTATACAAGCATAAAAGTGCTTCCAGTATACAAAATCCCAACACAGACGCCTCCCACAAAAAATATAGTGACCAACTAACTGAGGAGAGGAACGAGCTGCATGAATGACTGACTAAGCTGCAGTATGCGTTAGACGATTTGGCAACAACTTACAAAAGTCTGGACAAGAAGGTATCCGTTCCAACCCCTGGCGTATTTGTTGATGCCAAAAAGGGGGAAGGAAAACAGAAGGGTACTGAAGGGAAGGTACTGAGAGTACCTAAAGGAGTGAGGACAGTGGCAGGAGCATCTCAGAGTCAACTCCTAGCTCCCACTGGTACCTTCACTCAGACTGGAGAGGCCCAGGGTGTCTCAGCAGCAGGCGATGTAGTGTCTGCTGAGACCGGCCCAAGTGGCTGAGGACCCAAAGATGTTGCTACTCAGGCAACCCAAACACCTTCTGACATAATCAAGGAGGTTGCTGAGTACACAGAAGAGGAGTCTGAAGAGGAAGAGGTTCCTCTACCTCCTCCAGTTGCCGGCAAAGGCAAGAAGATTCTGACGCTTCCTACCCCTCCCTCTAAAAAGAAAGGACCTAAGAGGTATGTTACTCCGGAGGAAGAAGCTCAGATTGCTGCCGATGAAAAATTGGCAAGAGAGATTGCTGAGGCTGAGGCTGCAAATAAGCCAAAGAAGAAGCCAGCCAAAGGCAAGACTAAGGCTCCAGCTGGTGGAAGAAAAACTGGACATAGACTGCCTCCCAGAACGCTGAAGCTGAGGGATGAGGCAGATAAAGAAACAACAGCAGCAACAGACAACTGGTCAGCAGGGTACTTCGATAGAAAAATCAACAACACCTGCTGATTCAGAAGAAGAACCTCATGTACCCTCCTATGTCCCGTCTAAGGAACAAGATCTTGAGATGCAAGAGATTTGGGCTCAGATGGAGAGGTATCTATATAGAGGAGAAGAAGCAAGATAGATAGAAGCAGCTAGAGAAAGACTCAGACTAGCAGACTTGGAAGCTCTGAGGCTGAAAGCTGAAAAAGAAGCGACTCAGAGGATTCCTGAAAAAGCAGATATTCCCTACAGATATAGAAGGTTCAGGAAACCTACTGATCTCAAACTCCACAGATGGCCAAGAGTTGATGAATGGATGCCTTGGGAAAGAACTCAAAGGTGGGAGTCACTGAAGGCTAATTTCGTAAAGAGAAACTATTTCTGGAGGTACTGGCCTGAAAAGCACAAATCTATCGCCTTTGCTGAATGGCTTATGAGGACCGATCCTGAGATATTTGCTAGGGTTCAGAAGGCCTTAAAAGACAAGATAGATGTCAGAGTCCCAGCTCCAAGAATCATGCCGCCCCACTGAAATTAGATGGCTCTGTTCACTATGGAGTTATTGAGAAAGAAATCAAGGATGCTGCTGAAGCCAAGTGTTTAGAGGAAGATGATCCAGCTGACTTTGCAGAGATACTGAAGCTGAGGAAGATCACATATAGGATGTATGGACTGCCCCTTCCTGAATCTAAATCAAAGGACTTCAAAGATAGGATTCAGCAGTTCAGATGATTGTTAACTTCTGTGTTTCTTGTAACTTCTTTTTTGTTCTGATTAGTATAGTAGTTGATGTAAATGTACTGAACTTCTTCACATCTATAAAACATCACTGTTATTGGCCCTGACAATTCCTTATTGTCTATATGGCCTTGTTCGTTTTTATATATTCTGTCAGCTTTTACTTAGTTAGATTCTGTTAGATTGCGTAGTCGGAGAAAATGTTGTTAGACAGGGAGAAATTGCTGGTTAGCTTCTGTATAGGTTCTGATATTTCTTCCCTGATTCCCTCAGTAGTCTAGGACTTGAAGAACAACTCCACTGATTCTACTTGTAATACTTGTAAGGAGCTATGTTTCTGATAAGTCATAGTGTTAGGTTTTGGCATCATCAAATGGGGGGAAAATGTTGGGAGATGATTCAGTTTTCTCACAATCAGTTGAGACATAACTCAGTAGCCCTGTGCTCTGAATATTTACTGAAGATTTGAAGATCCCAAAACCCTATCTTGGCTGATGAACCATTCAATTGTAACCTGTTATGTTCTGTCTCTGAGGTTTCAGACTCAGTAGACACTCTTGATCTGGTTCAGGCGCTAAGTAGATTACCTGTCTCAGTATCAGATGTAGAAGACTCAGTGATACTGGACTCAGCAGGAGTAGTATACTGAAAGGAGTCAGTGGAACTGAACTCAGCAGGAGTAGTTCACTGAACTCAGAGTTGATCTTCAGTAGAGCCAACTCAGCAGGAGCATACTACTGAATAAGAGATCAGACTCAGCAACGGCTGGACAGTCTTCTGACTGTCAGATTCTCTAAAAGTCTAATCAGCAGAGTCAATACGAGGAAGAGAGAAGTCAGCTTCAAATCTCCTTAAAGTCTATTCTGTCTCACCTACCTTCCTGAACCTCGACCAATGACGAGCAGCCACCTGTCCTATATCTGTTAAAGCTGCAAGTCAACAACTTTCCAGAAATGGAGGGAAAGGACACTGCAACCATACTTTGAAAGAGCCGTTAGCTACCCAAAAGAGAGAGACAAAAGGATCGTCGTCTCCAACGGATCTATCCTTATCTCTGCTCTATAAATAGTGGGATACATTCAAATTGAAGCTCACGAGAATACAAGTGAACCAAGGAACACACAAGCGAACTCAGAGCATTCAAAGAGCAACTCATAAACGTCTTAAGTCTTCCGCAAGTAGTTCGAAGAAGTAATCTCCAGTGAAAGACTACATACATGCTCATAGGGAACCAAGCTTAACCAGAATTATATAGCCTCTAGTATCCAAGCGACTGAACACGAACCCAAGTTTATACTTAGTCGTTCGTCGCTCTAGAAGCCACTTTCTCATTCCCTATCCCTCTAACCTAAGCTCAGCCGATCATATCTATAGCTTAGATGAAGGAGTTCATAGTCGAACTGATCCTTACTGTAAAGGACTCCTTCAGAGTTGGAGAGTTTTTCAAACACTTAGTTTGATACCCTGTAAACTGAGACTTGCTCAGTATAAATCTCAAGACCAGTGTTTGTCCAGTGTACAAACCGACTGAGACTACCTCAGTATAATACATAGCCTCCTGATCTTTCGGGACAGTGGACGTAGGATTGTTGGATCTGAACCACTTTAAAATCGTCTGTGTTCTGTGTTCGTTATTTACTATTTCATTGATTACTGTGCATACTGAAAATATCTTTAAAATCACTCAACAGAGTTTCAGCAAGCTTAATCGACTTCACTAATATACTGAAACTGTTTTGCTAAATACGTTTTCTTAACTCAACTGAATTTGGGCCTACACATTTCCGCACTACTGAACTTTATCTGAACGGTACTGAATTCTGACTCCAGTCAGCTAGCAGGCCTCAGTAAAGTCAGTCACTCTACCACGCGATTCAGAACAGCTTACTTGGTCTGCTGAACTCGTTCAGTACGGCACTCTCCTGAAAAGGACTATTCGCGTTTATAGTTGAGAAATCGGTTTTCAGGTGTATTAACCCCCCCCCTCTACACCTGAACGTTACTCTCAAGACCAACAGAATTCCTAGAGTTGTTCGAGTATTTAACTGTCATTGGTTGTTTCCAAAGATTACAATGATGTTTAATTACAAATTGTGTGCAAATATTACTTTCTTACATGCTTTTAATTATATTTTTCAGATATGTCTAATCGAAATTTTTTTGAGTTCCTAAACAGTCTCACCAACCAAATTCTAACGGGTTTAACAAATTTTAATGAGTGGTAAGAAAGGACACTTGAAGAATTATTATCCAGATGTCAAGGCAAAACAAAAAGAGACACAATTCACTCTCGTGGGTAGAAGAGTGACATGGTCCTATACGTGGATTGGAATTAAAGAGCTAGGTAAATAGCTTGGTTTAGGGTTACGCTAGTAAACGTCCACCTGCGTGGCTTACGAGTGGAATTCCTAGAGTTGTTCGAATATTTAACTATCATTGGTTTTTTCCAAAGATTACAATGATGGTTAATTACGAATTATGTGCAAATATTACTTTCTTACATGCTTTTAATTATATTTTTTAGATATGTCTGTTCAAAAAAATTTCGAGTTCTTAAACAGTCTCACCAACCAAACCCTAATGGGTTTAACAAATTTTAAAGAGTGGTAAGAAAGGACACTGGAAGAATTATTATCCAGATGTCAAGGCAAAACAGAAAGAGACGCGAATCACTCTTGTAACTGAGGCTGTTCTAGTTTCCTCTTCTACCCACGAGTGGGTAGTGGATTCGAGGGCAACAGATCATGTTTGTTACACCTTGCAATGTTTCTTGCAGAAAAGGGAATTGAGCGATGGCGAGGTGGTAGTCTCAATGGGCAATGGATCAAGAGTTCCTGCAATTGCCATTACATCTATCTTTTGATAGTTCTGTTTTAGTACTTAAAGATGTTTTATATGTGCCTGAGTTATCAATCAAGTTTTGATAGTGAAGTTTCTATCATGAAAGACGATGATTTTATCTGTGGTGGGCTATTAAACGGATCTTTATATACTATTACTTCTAAACTGCATAATTCTGTTAATGTTACTTCCTCATCATCAAATCCTAAGAAGAGGAAAGAATCTTCTAAGGTAAATTAAACTTATCTATGGCATCTACGACTAGGTCACATCAATCTGAATATGATCCAAAGGTTGGTGAAATATGGATCATTGAAGTCTCTCCAAGATTGAACCATTTCCAACTTGCGAATCCTGCTTGGAAGGAAAGATGGTGACTATGCCTTTTAAGGCAAAAGGTTACAAAACCACAGAAGCGCTAAGTTTGATTCATTCTGACTTGTGTGGACCCATGTCTACACAAGCTCGTGGAGGGTATGAGTACTTCGTCACATTTACCGACGATTATTCGAGGTATGGATATGTTTGCCTTCTTTTCCACAAGTCGGATTGCTTTGAAACCTTTAAAGAATTCAATGCAGAAGTGGAGAAGAACCTAGGTAAAGAAATCAAAACACTACGATTTATCATGGTGGAGAATACCTGTCCAACGAGTTCAAGGACTACTTGACAGAATGTGGGATTACATCCTAGCTGATAGCACCGGGTACACCTCAGCAGAATGGGGTGTCAGAGAGAAGAAACCGAACACTCTTGGAGATGGTTCGGTCAATGATGAGTTATGCAACATTGCCGATTTTCTTTTGGGGATATGCCCTACAAACTGCAGCATATTTACTGAACCGTATGCCATTCAAGTCGGTTAACACGACTCCGGTCGAGTTGTGGAGCGGGCACAAGCCCAGTATCCACCACATAAACATTTGGGGGTGTCCAACTTATGTATTAAATAAGCAAGCGGCAAGTTGGAGCCACGTTCAGAGGTTATGTTGTTTATAGGGTATCCGAAGGAAACGAATGGTGGTTATTTTTATGATCCTAAAGAACAGAAGATCGTTGTCAGCAACAACGCTCGGTTCTTAGAGGAGGATTATATTAGTAATCACAATTCTCGAGTCGAGATCATCCTTGAGGAATTAGAAGGTGATCGAGATCCACTCACAGAGCCAGTTGTGCAAGATAGAGCTCCACGAGCAACTACACAATCTAGTAACATAACGCCTGACACTCTTCAACGTAGCGGGAGGTGATATTTACACCTGATCGGTATATGTTCACTGGATAGACGTCTGATCATCTCCCGGGACATGAACAAGATACCGTGGATCCCTGGACTTACAACGAAGCAGTGGGACATATAGATGCAGATTCATGGCGAATTGCTATGGACTCGGAATTTGTGTCCATAACTGATATGGATGTATACGAGATCACTGAACTACCTGAGGGCTGCAAGGCCATTGGTAGTAAGTGGGTATACAAGAGAAAGAGAGGACCGAATGGAGAGATCGTGGCGTTTAAGGCCAGGCTAGTGGCGAAGGGTTTTACCTAGAAAGAAGGAATCGAATATGAAGAGACCTTCTTGCCTACAGCAATGATCAAATTCTATTCGGATTCTCCTTGCCATAGCAGCTCACATGAACCTAGAAATCTGGCAAATGGATGTCCAAACCGCATTCCTAAACGGTCACCGTGAAAAAGGAAGAGACATCTACATGAAATAGCCAGAAGGTTATGTGAAGGAGGGCGAAGAGCATCTAGTTTGGAAGCTTAAGAAGTCTATTTATGGACTTAAGCAAGCTTCCCGGTTATGGCACCAACTTTTCGACAAGGTAGTCAAATACTATGGGTTTGTATCCTTTCTAAACGAGGTGTGTGTATAACGTATTTGTGTTAACGGATCAGTGGTGTTTCTTGCACTTAATGTAGATGACATCCTTCTCATTAGCAAAAATGTTGAAGTGTTATCAGATGTAAAGACGTGGTTATCCGAGCAGTTTCAAATGAAGGACTTATGTGAAGCTGCTTACATCCTTGGGATCAAGGTTATTCGAGATCGCCCGAAAAAGATGTTAAGCTTGTCACAAGCATCCTACATTGACACTGTTATTACTCGTTTTAGCATGAAAAATGCCAAGAGAGGTTCAGTACCTTTTAGACATGACATTTTTCTATCCAAGAATCAGTACCCTAAAACGCCTGAAGAGGTAGAAAGTATGAGGCTAGTACCATATGCTTCCGCTGTCGGTAGCCTCATGTATGTGATGCTTTGTACGAGACTAGATATCTCATATGCTGTAGGCATGGTCTCAAGATATCAATCTAACCCTGGACAGGAGCACTAGACTGAGGTAAAGCATATTCTCAAGTACCTTAAAAGGACTAGAGATTATAGCCTTGTTTACCAATCAGACAGACTAGTACCTTTGGGTTATACAGACTCATATTTCCAGGTTGATAGAGACGAGAAGAAGTCTACCTCGGGTTATGTGTTTACCTTGGGAGGTGGAGCCATCTCATGGAGGAGTGCAAATCAGAAATGCATTGCGGACTCAACCATGGAAGTAGAGTATGTGGCTGCTTCAGAAGCTTCAAAAGAGGTAGTTTAGCTCAAGAATTTTCTCCTGGATCTTGATATTGTTCCGAATTTGCCTAAGACTATCACAATTTATTGTGATAATTTAGGTGCAGTGGCAAATTTGAAGGAACCCAGATCCCACAAGGCGTCTAAACACATAGACAGAAAGTACCACATCATACGATAATTCGTAAATCGAGGAGATGTGGTGATTGACAATATTGGAATTGAAGACAACATACCTGATCCTTTCACGAAGAGTTTACCAGTTCCGGCTTACGAGAAGATGTTCGTAGCTTAGGAGTGGTAGAGATGCTCCCCACTTAGGACTGCAGAAACTTTTGTATAAGTGGGAGAAGAAGCAATGATAGATAGGACATATAGTTGAGCGTGTTTATTTGTACTAGTTAGTACCAGAACTGACACATTGTTTACTAAAAGTTTACTTTAGTATAAGTGGGAGAATTGTTGAGATTTTGTATAAAAGTTAGATTTGTGTAGTGTGTCGGGTATCACAGAAGACTATACAAATTGGTTGAACTGACAAGATATAAACAATTATAACAGTTGAGACAACTTAAGGAAAAGTTGTTTGTTTAAGCTGCATTTTAGATAAGAAGTGGCTTGTCTTGGCTGCTTGTCTTTACTGGTACACTTAAGGTGGTGTATTCATGGATCACAGTGAGATGTGTTCTCCTGACTGACCTTAGTGGAGAACCAAGATTCCGGTGACTTAGCCGGTCTTAAGCTTGGTAAGACTTCAGCTGAGTTCATTTGGCTATCTATCACTTTGACCTACTATGGTGAATGTCATCGCGACCGGATCTACGTATCTTGGGTGTTAGTAGTTATTTGTGGCTTAGGCTGGTTGACTGTATCTTGCAACCGTATCCTAGTAAAATGGGTTGATAATATCCCCTGAGGAACTCGTAAGGATTAACACACTAAATCCGGTCGGTTGATTAAGTTCAGGTGTGTTAATGAGGTCGAGTGGTACTACTCAGGAATATAATAACATGTTAATTAATTTAAGCTGTCAGTGAGCTTAATTAAGTAACGAATATCTCACTCTTGTGTAGTTAAACCGGACTGCATTATCGATCGGTGGTAGATGATGAAGCAGTCGGCAGGAGGTTGAAGCTGCGGTGCGGTATTGGTTTCTACCGTCGGCAGGTAGTAGAACCGCATTTCCGATCATATTATAATATAAATATATAATTAATTAAATTTTAATATAATATGTCATATAATAATAATAATAATAATAATAATAATAATAATAATAATAATAATAATAATAATAATAATAATAATAATAATATCAATTACCCATTTCCCAATTGCCTTAATTTCGCAACTCAATTTTCCGAAGCTCTTTGCCTTTTTATTCACTCACTGAACAAGAAAAAACTAGTGAACTTATTGCCCAACAGTCGAGTTGTCGGTTGACAACTCTGACAGTTCGACTCACACCCATTTCCTATAAGGTATTCACGCCAACTCACTATCCCGAATTGATGCCTTCAGGGGTCATGACTCCGACTGACGCGGTCATGCACTCACACCCTTTCAGCCCTTCTTAGCTCTCGCCCTCGCTGGAATTCAACATTTCATCAACTCGCCCTCGCAAGAATACAACTATACAAAAAGTTGTGAATTGTGATTAACTTTGTTTTGGAAGAGAAAGTCAGAACGATAGTTCTTTGTTTTCTGCGTGCCATGTGTTCGATTATATGCTTACTCTAGCACTTACTATTTTTGAATCTTGGTCCATTACCAATTCACAAGAAAATAATACATGATGGGCCACACCACATTTGTTGGGCTGGACCGGCCTGGAGCCTTTTCTTGTTGGGCAGTAGTTTCTGTCGACGGCGATGGAAATCGTAAGGATAACGATAGAACTCCTTTAAGGCTCAGACAGAGCGGGTTGACACCCTTACTGACCTTTTCTTGTTAGATCTTAAGCTTAGAACTTTCGAAGGCGTTCACTTTTAGTGAATCGTTCTTATTATAAGAACTCCTTCATTGTTGGAGACAAAATCCCTTCAAACTTCGGTTTGAGTTTGTAAATTCGCTAAGGACTATAACTTAGAAGGTTCTGTCAAGTGCACAGAAACCTTGTTGAGGCTTGCTCAGATTAATTAACAAGACCTCCTGTTCTGCAGGACCGTGCATGTAGGATCTTGTTTATCCGAACCACATTAAAAATTGCTTGTGTCATTTATTGTTTTATTGCATTTGTGTTTAAACTGCTTGCACAATCATTATTTCAGTAAAACAGCTTTAAAAGTGCACGAGCCAAAACTGACTTGGTTTGCATAAAATGTTTTTCAAAGAGACGAGCTAAAACCGGGCCTACACGATTCCGCACAATATTCTTCTACTAAATTTCTAAGTACTGACATCAGTCAGTAGAAAGAGTTCAGTTGCTGAATTACTCTGCCCCGCGATCAGAAGGGTTTACTGGCAACTGAATCCGTTCAGTAGCAAACTCAGTACAAGATTGACCTTCGTGTTTGAGGAAAAATTTGGACTCAGGTGTATTCACCTCCCCCCCCCTCTACACCTGATACTCGTCTCCGGACCAACAAAACCCAAACCCCATACCTACTTGATAGGATTATTTGTTAAGTTGATACTTTGATTGTTTGGTGTTTGATTGTAAGATATCTATCCTAACAATCTTCAAGATTTGATAGTGAATATCTATAGTGACAGAGAGTGGACGTAGGATCTTGTGAATCCGAACCACTATAATTCTGTATGTTATTTACTTTTTGTATTATTATATTATGTCATCTACACAAGCTGGTTTCTCAAAGCATAAGTTTTCTATCAGTCTGAACCAATCAAGCTGAACATATAACTTCTAGCACTCAGATAATCACTATTTGGTAAAAGATTTTTCACACTAAGTAATGGACTCACACTTTCCGCACGCACTGACTGCTCCAAATCTGAAGGATTAAGGAGTTCCCTGTGGGACTCTTGTTCAATCTCATTCTAGTGACTCACTCCGCGATCTAAATCTGAAAAAATTGGAATCAGGTGTATACTCCCCCCCCCCAACCCCAACATGAGTGGTGCTTTAAGCACCAAAAGCATCTTAGATGCTTAAATGAAACTACTTAGTTAAGCGGTTTAGCTGCTTAATTTTAGAGAAGCTAATGCAGAAAGTATGTTTTGCAAACATTAAAAAACTTTATGCAGTCAAAAAGCAGATAAGTACTTAAAATAAGCTCTTGCAAACACACCGTTAATTATGAAAGAAATATGTACTTTAGATTATACTTCATCCGTCCCGTTATTTATGTCCTTTAGGAATGAGCACGAAGATTAAGACACTTTATGTAAAGATAAAAAGTAGTGGTGTAAAGGTACAAAGTGATGAGGTCCACTTGTTTAGATGATTGTGATCCACACATTTGTATCTACTTTTGGAATGAGACATAAATAGTGGGACAACCCGAAATAGCAAATGAGACATTAATAATGAAACAGAGGGAATGTCATATTTCAAAGATTAATTGAGCCACTTCTAGAAGAAGTAATGAAAATGAAAATGAATATCAAATTCGATTATCATTAATTAATTAATTAAATATAAAATTGCAAGAGTATTACATGTTTTAAATGTCTTTATTTAGGAGTTGAGGACAATTTTGGAATTATTAAAGTTTGTTAGCGATATATTTGTCTTAAAAATAATTGTTGATATGATGTAAATTTCCGCCGTTTATGTAGATTTTCTAAAATCTTATACTTCTAAAAAACAGCCACTAATAAGACTACTGTTCCCGGACGTCTAATCAGTATGGTTCCGGCTAAATCCATTAACTGTTTGCGCGAACCCGGTTCCCCGAAACCGTGCCCTACTTCCACGTGCTTCATAATTTACAACGCGGATTTCACGCGTCCGTTAAACTTTTTTCCTGGGAAATTAAAAGACCTTTTCACCTGCCACATTCTTCGATCTATTTCATATGACCTTCTTCACAGCAGGGTTTTCGGTCTGCCGCTATTTCTCAGCCTACGATTCGTCTTGCCATTGTCATTCTGCTCGGCTCGCGGTGGCTTCTCATCTTATCGGGTTCTTTTGGATGTTTTTTCATCCTTAAACCGACCATCGTCTTTGTAGGGAAAGAATCCCATACCTTAGCTATCGTCCTAGCATACGATCTTTTCGACTCAGTCCAGAAAAGGTCTTCTGGTCTGTTCCCGTGCCCAAGCTTCCAACTCCGGATGGATGGAGACGCAAGAAAGCTCACGACTAAAACCACTCGGACTCACTCTTTTCCGGCACACATAACTAAAGACAAGTTATGAAGAAGTGGCCCCTTGCCCACTATTTATAAGGGCTTGGTCAAAGGAACCCTAATGGGCCTTTGACCCCCAAGCCCATCCAATAGTGAAAGGGGCCACTATATCATTACCAATTGTTTTGGTCCATCAAAGGACCAAACAATTCCAGGTAATTAAGTGACCTAGTGAGTCTGATAGAAAATGTCACATATGACTGGGCATATGTTTGGACCAGACTAGGGACCTAATACAAAAAATAAAGCCGGGCCTCAAGTGAATTAATTTTCCATACTCAGCCCAGATTATTATTAATTCACAAACATAGATTCATTCCACTAAAGAATCTATGTTGACTTACCCCTTTATCCCAAAAGTTGAGCCAGGGCTTGTATTTTTAACTTCAGTTACATCCCGTATTTAAGATATCAAATATCCATTAATTGATTAAGTTTACTGACTACTTAATATAATTAATATCTTATCATTGAGTAGTACCACTCGACCTTATTATCATACTTGAACTTAATAAACCTGTAGGGTTTAGCATGATAAACCTTTCGAGTTCCTCAAGGGGATATCATCAACCCTATAATGGGATACGGATGAATGATGCAAATAACCAGCCTGAGCTACACGCAACAACACTCACCCAAGATACAGAGATATACGGTCGCGATGACCCTCGCCCATAGTAAGTACAAAGTCATAGCTAGTCGCGTGCACTCAGCTGAAATCTCATCAAGCTTAAGATCAGCTGAGTCTCCTAGACCTTGGTTCTTCACACGGGTCAGATTGAAGAACACTTCTCACTGCGATACATCAATACATAAAATGTATCAACATAGACAAGTGACCAAGACAAGTCACTTCTTATCTACATTGCAGCCTAAACCGGTAACTTGTCCTAAAGTTGCCTCGGCTGGGATAACTGTTTATATCTCTCTTGTTCAACCAATCACTACAGTCTTCTGTGATCTACAACACACTGTATGATCTAACTCATGTGAGATAAAGGACTAAATTGTTCAATTATAATAATCAGATAGGAGAATAATAATATTGGTAACAGGAAACATTGTATACAAGCAAATACGTAGACTACTTTCAATATGCAAACCCAACAGTCTTTTCGTTTCTTCGATGTGTTTCATACGACCTTCACAGTAGGGTTTTCGGTCTACATCTATTTCGAGGCTTCGATTCATCTTGCCGTTGTCATTCTGCTCGGTTCGCAGTCGCTTCTCATCTTATAATGTTCTTTGCTCTTCTTGTTGGCCGTCTTTTCGTCCTTAAACCATACATCATTTTTTCGTTGGATTTTAGGGATATGATGTTACGTCTTTGTCATCTTTAATAGTTTTCCTTCGAACAACTCTTAGTTTCTAGGTTCAGTGTTGTCTTCTTCTTCTTCTGTTTTTTATGGGTTCATCTTCTGATCTGTTTACTTTGGCTATTCAGGTATATATATTTTTCAGTGTTTATGTTGCCATTTTGCGTTTTTCCTGGATTCCTCTTCTGATCTGATTAATTTGGCTATCATTTTGGTCGGTTCACGGTTGCTTCTGATCTTATTAGATTCTTTACTCTTCTTGTTGGCCGTCTTTTCTTCCTTAAACCGAACATTATTTTTTTGTTGGATTTTAGGGATGTGATTTTACGTCTCTGTCGTCTTTAATGGTTTTCCTTCTAACAACTCTTAGTTTCTAGGTTCGGTGTTGTCTTCTTCTTCTGTTTTTTATGGGTTCCTCTTCTGATCTGTTTACTTTGGCTGTTCAGGTATATATATTTTTGTGTTTATGTTGGCAGTTTGCATTTTTTGTGTGCTTTCATGTTGGCAGTTTGTGGGTGTTCGATATTGTCACTCTTTATATTACTCTAACGTCCTACTTTCTCTTGTTGTGCTTTGGCTTCCTTTTATTGTCTTTAACTCCAATTGTTTTCTGCATTGGTTCTTTGTAATGATGAAGTGAATTGTGTCTCTATAGTTACATTTATATTCGTTCTTCGGCAAGGGAATGTGTTGTGCCGTCTTCTGATTTCATTTTAGAATTACACTTTATCGATTTTAATCCCTCTTTCAGTTTGGATGGCCTTTTATCCTTTATCTGTTGGTCTGATATTCTGGATTATCATTTTCTTATTCCGGGACTCCATGTATGTTGCTTTAGAAATGGGCATGTATTCACTAACTAAATCTTCATTTCCTGCGAAGATTTCTTTTTTGGTCATCCTGTGATTTGTTGATCTGTATGTAACCTGTCTCTTCGGTTTTGCTATGTTCCCTCTTTCATTCTGTGGAGTGTCGTCTTATCGGTGCTTACTTTGGAAAATTAATTTCTGCATTGGTTCTTTGTACTGGCAAGGGAATGTGTTTTGCCGTGTTCTGATTCTATTTTAGAATTGCACTTTATCTATTTTATTCCCCAGTAGCTTATATATCTATGCTGGTCTCTTTGTCTGTGTGCAGTTTCGTCGATGGTTCCTGGATTTTTTCCCGCATTTCAAATGCAGGTAGTTGCGAATTGATTTCTTGGGTTTTTCTTACCTTTATAAGTAATGGTTTATGCTTTGTTGTAGATTCTAAAACATGTATGAGTTTATTCCCTTTCTAATTTTGGAAGTCCTTTTATATGGGTTTGATTCCTCTATAAATTTTGATGGACTTTTTACGGGTTTTATTCCCTCTTTCAGTTTGGATGGCCTTTTATACATTATCATGGATTTATCCTTTTGAGAATGGTCGGATATCGTGGATTATCATTTTCTTATTCCTCCACCCTGTGTTTGTTGCTTTATAAATGAGTCGCTATTCACTAATTAAATCCTCATTTCCTGCGGATGTTTCCTTTTAGAATTGCACTTTATCGATTTTATTCCTCTGTAGCTTATATAAAAATGTTGCTCTCTTTATATGTGTGCAGTTTCGTGGATGGTTCGTGGAACTTTAGATTATTCTTGCAACTGATGGGATATATTTTCCATTTGTTTCGCGCTCTATATTACCCTGTTATGTAATGTTTTTTATGTAATAATGGAGTGGTTGTGTCCACCTGTAAAGCAAATATCATAGTGGTAAACTAAAATAATTATTATCTTCAGTAATGCTAAATAATTTTATGTCTTTAACATGATTTGGATTTTGTGATATCGTCTATTGTATTAATGGTGTTTATGGGATTTGTTTCATGTTCCAATTGGATTTCATGAGGAGTGATATGTCGGTTGTCGAAAATACGTTGCTTAATTAAATGAATGGTTTTTCAAATCCTTATCATTATTATCCTTATACTATCCTTGTCAGTATTATCCATATAATTATAATAATGTGCTGTTAGGATATTATTATATCTGTTCGAAGGTCACTTACTCTTTCCCCAAGAAGAGAGTTAGGGTGTGTTGGAGATTTATTATGGTTGAATGGTGCCCAAGAGAGAATTCGAACCATTTCGAGATGTTGATATTGTTCGGACTAATGATCCGGTTAGTTTATTGAATAAAATAAAACAATGATATGTCATGCATATCTTCAATAATCATGGGGTATTTTATGTCTATTGAATCAGTTGCATTTTGTAACATTGTCCGTTGTACTAATGGGATTCCTAATATTTGTCTCATATTCGTTTTGTATTTTGTCCAACATAATATCTCAGGTGGTGGATATATGGTGTTTTGATTAAAAGGAATTGGGTTTTATTCTTAAGCCTTGTCCTTATATTTAAATTCGTATTGATATTAAGATAAATATTATTGTGTTGTTGTTGGGTTATTACCTTTTCCTAGGTTTTGAGTCTCCCAAATCCATTACTTACCCTTTTTCTTCTCTTTCTTTTTCAAATTTCATTCATCAATGTTTAGGTCATCGTTTTACGGAGAGATTTTTTCCCTCTGTTCTGTGGCTTCGGTATATCAACATTTTCGTCGGTTGCTTTTCGTCTTTCTAGTTAGCGTGGTTGTCTTTCGCCGTTTGATTGGACCTGAATAGACATCCCTTTGATGTGCTCTAATGTCCGATGTGTTTTCTTTCGCTATTTCTGTCTTTGAAATTGTTGGTGGCTTTTTTTCACAAATATAGATTTCCGTATTAGGTTTTAACCGTAGACCTAGGATTTCTTATGGATGGCGTTTCATTTCTTTTTTCAAAAGTCATTCTCTGACGTTATTCAGTTATTCGATATGTAGGTTTCTAACTTTGGGTTCTATGTGCTTCTGCTTTTGTTCGTCGCCCGTTGCCCGATGGTGGCTCAGTTCGATGTTGACAGCGATTGGTGGGGAAGTACCCTCTTCTACTTTTTATTTTTTCGGTGCTTGTACATACCTTCGCCTACGTGTAGAACTATAGAGCTGGTGTGATTGATTTTTCTATTTTGCTTTATTTGTGTATGTAGTTTATTTTGTTTAATATTATCTCCTTTTTTTTTTATTCTATTTTATTTTGGGAAACTCGATGTACCATGTGGAGAAACGAATTAATTCATGCTTGTAGTGTCTTCGTTGTGTTACATTGTCAGGGTGACTGTTTGGCTGCATATCTTTTTGAATATGACTGAGGCCTATATGTTGCTTTTACAATGTCCATTTCTTCTTTATATACTTCTCTTTCAAGGAATTGCATGTCTTAGTTGTTGAATATTATGGCACCAAACTGGGTTCTTATCAAAGATGTTGAGGACTTGAAGGGAGAGTTTCTTATGAAACTTCGGCTGGTTTCTATTTATTAAAACTCTTGCTTATAAGTCCAGGGATGTTCTTAAATTTTGTTGATGATGAGTTTTGAATATATATATATATATATATATATATATATATATATATATATATATATATATATTGGTAGCATGTGGGCTAATGTATGTTTGTATTATTTGTTCAGTTCTCCTCCAACAGTTTTATTTGTTTGGCTCGTTATTTTTTTATTTTGCTAGCTGTTTCTTCTGCTGTATTTTCAATTTTGCTTTCTGTGTTTATTAGGAAGATAGGATTCAAGTGATGTTTCC
Organism: Lavandula angustifolia; assembly: GCA_028984105.1. Lineage (NCBI taxonomy): Eukaryota > Viridiplantae > Streptophyta > Magnoliopsida > Lamiales > Lamiaceae > Lavandula > Lavandula angustifolia. The sequence continues at coordinate 21,945,275 of CM054816.1, read as the reverse complement.
AAAAGGTGTCATTCGGGCTTTCAAAGATATCTTGGTGGAAGGTACGTTGTATGGGTTGAAGAAATTTCGACTGGTTAATAATATTGGAAAGTATAGGATCACAGTGTCTAAATATAAAACTGTGGTTGGTGAGGAAACTCAACTGCGTGTTGTGTTTGATTCTGCTTTTCCAACTCGACGGTTTTGGTTCAAACCTGTTGTTGATATTCTTAGTATTATTGATGCTGATGAGTAAGCGACATTTGGTTAGTTGTTCTTTTTTTTTTATACTGCTTATTCTGGATTTTGGTTGGGGGCTTAGGTTGTTATTCGTTACGTTTCAGATGTTATGGGGGTATTGGTGGAGGTTTCGCTTCCTCAGAATCAGAAGACTTATAGGGGTGAAGTGAAGAAAATGATGAATATTTACCTTGAAGATATTGAGTAATCAATACTTTCTGCATGTTTTTTATTTTATTTATTGTGTTGTTTGCTTTTGACATCTATATGGTTATATTTTAGGCTAAATAGACTGTGTTATACTCTTTGGGATGATTATATTGATCTTTTTATGAGGATGCTTGAGGAACAAACTCAGTTACCAAAGATAGTTATTGTGAAGCACTGCAAGGCTAATGTTTATCATGGTATGAATAAATATTCTTCTTATTAACTTGGTAATTATTAACCTTTTTTATGATGTTGTTACTTTTTGTTCTGTTTTCATGTAGATTGGAGAAAGGTTGCTAATATTTTGCATGTAACTAAGGTTTATATAAATGCCGAGTTTGATGAGGTGGTTGATTTTCGCATGAGATGTTATTCGTTCCCTACCCTAATTATGACTTATCTTCAATCTTTATGCCTTCTTACTAATATATCTTCCTCTTTTAGGTATGTTGATAAGTATGGTGGTGGTAGTGCTTCTTGTTGGTCCCGAGGTAAACGTTCAGGTGTAGAGAAGGGGGGGGGGGGTGAATACACCTAAAAACTTTCTCAACTTAAAACGCGAACAGTCCAATTCAGGAGATTGTCTGCTGAATAAATTCAGTAGACCAGGCAAGTTGTTCTGGATCGCGTGGACAGAGTGACTGACATGCTGAGGCCTGATAGCTAACTAATGTCAGAATTCAGTACCGTTGAGTAAGAGTTCAGTAGCGTGCGGAATAGTGTAGGCCCGATTCAGTTGAGTTGAAAACGTTTTTAAAAAAATTGTTTCAGTAGATTAGTGCAATCAGTTAAGCTTTTCTAAAACTCTGTTGTATGATTTTGTAAACGGTTTTCAGTATGAACAGTAAATCAATGCAACAGTAAATGAACACAGTGATTTTAAAGTGGTTCGGATATCAACAATCCTACGTCCACTGTCCCGAAAAGATCAAGAGGTTATTTTATTATACTGAGTTAGTCTCAGTTGGTTTGTGCACTGGAAAAACACGACCTTGAAGATTATATTGAGCAAGTCCCAGTTTACAAGATTCAAACAAAAGTTTGACAAATTCTCCAACGATGAAGGAGTTCTTAACAATAAGAACAGTTCAAAATATGAACTCCTTCGGTTCTAAGCTATGGATATTTCAGTGGATCTTAGGTTAGAGGGAAAGGAACAAGAAGAGGCTCATAGAGTGATGAACAATGAGGAATAATTTCTCTGGGTTTGTGTTCTATCACTTGGATGCTAGAGGCTTCGATTCTATTCAGCTCGGTTCCCTAGATCAGTGAAATCGCCTTTCGCGTTGAGTATTTCTCTGAAGTTCTTACGGAAAGCTTGTAATTTGTTTGTTCTTTGCTCATAAATCGCTTGTTCTCTATGTTCTCTTGTTCTTCGATTTGATTTTCCCTATATTTATAGAGATGAGCTATGGATAGATCCGTCGGAGACGAACTGTCCACTTGTCACTCTCTTTGGGTAGCTAACGACTCTTTTAGAAATCGTGCAGAGTCTTTTCCTCTATTTCAGGAAAGTAGTTGACTTACAGCTTTTACCAGAACTTTGACAGCTAACTGCTTGTCATTGGTCGAGGTGTAGAAAGTTGTCGAGACACACAGGCTTCAAGGCAGATACTGAAGCTGACTTCTCAGATGTGTACAACCTCGGACAACTCTACTGATTTAACTTTGAGAACCTTCTGACAATCAAGGAGACTGTCAGGCCGTTGCTGAGTCTGACCTGGGGTTCAGTATTATACTCCTGCTAAGTTCAACTCTACTGAAGGTGGACTCTGAGTTCGTGAACCGCTCCCTCTGCGAGTCCGGTTCTGCGACTCTTTCGATATCTTTGCTCCCGCCGAGTCCAAAGACTACCGAATCCGAACACCTCTCGCATATCTTGCTCCCGCTAAGTCCAAAGCCTACCGAGTCTTCACACCATGGTACTGAGGCAGATAGTCTAATGAGGAAACAACAGACAAAACTCTAAGCCTGGACCATGCTGAATGAAAGTCTACTGAGTCTGAACCTCTCAGAGACCAAGGCGTTACAATTACAAAGGAATGGTTCACCTATCAAATTAGAGTTTTGGGATCAGCCAAATCTTCTAAACAATCTACTGTTGAATCATCTTCCAACACTTCTTGTAGTATTCTTTTCTCTGGGACGCAATCCTCCTTCGGTGAGCATTATGTTGAGGGTGTTACTGTGAAGAAAAAAGATTGTTGATCTTTTTACGGAGGATGAGGTCATTGACGTATCTCTTTCTGTTGATTTTTTTTTATTCCTTGTATTTGGCTTGTGGACTTATTTTGTCTATAATATTTATAGACTTCTTCTTGTTGGATTGGTGGGACTGTTGAGTTTGTAGACTTTACTGGTGGTTGGAGTTACGTGGCGTGTTCAAAGTATTTTAAGAAACTGGATAAGATGGATAATCAATTTTATTGCAGATTTTGTAGTGATTATGACGTCTCTCCGACCTTAAGGTGTTCTCAAGTATTTCATCTGTCTTCTATGTGGAATTCCTCAAATTTCTAACTATATCTCTTTATTTTGTTGGTTGCTCTATCTTGTAACGGTAGTCACAAACTGAAAATTTGAGTGAAGGATGATACCGGCGTAGTGTCGCTGCTGTTGTGGGACAGTGATTGTTATCATATAATTGGTAAAACTGCTGTAGAGATTGATCAAAATAGTGGGGAGGTGCTAATTATTTTTGTTGAATTTATCTTTCTATTTTACTGGTTTGGTTTTTTATAATTTTTCTTTTGTGGAATAGGGTGGTAGTGGAGATCCTGAAGGTGAAATTAATATTAATTTGCTGCTGAAGAATCTAATTTTTAAGATTCAGTTAAGGTCGGACAATTTGGCTGTTGGTTGTGGTGCATATAGTGTTTTGAAGGTGGTATTTTCTGAAGAGGTCATTGCCTCTTTTGCTGAAAGTCAGGTTGTTGTTGTGTTATTAATTATTTTCGTTCGTTGCTCCGTTGCAGATAGGTACTTTAATTTGTTTTTATTTTGTCTAATGTTGTTGTGTGTTGCCTAGGAGTCTAACTGCCCATCTAAGAATCAATTTGTTGATAAAAGTATTGTGGATACTCCTTCAAGCAGAGAGGGGAAAGGTGTTGCTGTTGTACCCTCTGTTGCTACGTCTGTTGGGGATATGTTGACGCCTGCAAAGGCTGGTAGATCTTCGGATGTTGCTTTTGGTGTTGTTGAGGCTGCTGTTCCGGAATCGTCGTTACCTGCATTGCATAAAAGATTGGATGGTGATTCCTTATGTGTTCCTTCGACTATTAGTGTTGCAGCTGTGGTCCAACTTTTCTACCTGGTGTTGCAAAGAAGAGGAGGACTGCTGCAAAGAAGGGTTAGAAATTATGGAGGTGTCTTCTGTTAGGAAATCTGTTGTAGTTGTTTTAATATAAAATCATTTTGTAGGCAAATGAACAAACTCTACTATTCTGATATTTGTTTTGAAGATTTCTAGAGTTGTGTTATCCATTGTGTTCCTAAAAAATTATGTCTAGACCACTTGTTATGTATTGTGTGTAGTATTTTCTTTTGTCCATGTTTGTCATATTATGGCTATAATTTTGCTAAGTTATGTATCAGATTTAGTTTGATATTAATAATTCAATTTTCCTAATAATATTGTATTCAGTGTATTTATGACAGTTGTATTGTATATGAATTGGTTCTTATATGCATCTGATTAAAAGTTAGATTGAATCGTTTTTTTCCTTCTTCTTATCAGACTAATTTGTTTATTTATTCATTAAAAGCTTGATTGTTTGTCGTTTGCTTCTATTTATCTAGCATTGGTTGGTTTTTCAGACTATATATAAACATTGCTTATTTGAATCTATGTGGAATTCCTCAAATTTCTAACTATATTTCTTTATTTTGTTGGTTACTCTGTCTTGTAACGGTAGGTACAAACTGAAAATTCGAGTGAAGGATGATACCAGCGTAGTGTCGCTGCTGTTGTGGGACAATGATTGTTCTTATATAATTGGTAAAACTGCTGCAAAGATTAATCAAAATAGTGGGGAGGTGTTAATTATTTTTGTTTAGTTTATCTTTGTATTTTACTGGTTTTGTTGTATTATGGCATGAAACTGTGTTTTATCAAAGATGTTGATGGCTTGAAGCGAGAGTTTCTTGAGGAACTTCAGCTGGTTTCTTTTTACGAAACTCTTGCTTATAAGGCCGGGGATGTTCATTCCCTTGATTGTATATTTCATGATTCTGAGGTTGCAAAGTATCTAAACTTTTTTTTCCTTAAATTGTACTGATGATGAGTTTTGGATATATATATATATATTGGTAACATGTGGGCTAATGTATGGTAACTGCTAATTGTCTACATCGTGTCAAATCGTTCAGAAGTATGTAATTCCTTATGATGTTTTTTGACAGTATAGCTGTCTTTTTTTTTTGTGTACTGTACCTTCTTTTTGGATTTTAAATTTTATATATCTTATCTAGCTATTTGTTAAATTCTTTGTTCATTTCACTTTTTTTCTCTGTATTTTTTTATGTGATGGGAAGAAGGAGAGATTTGAATATCTGTCGGGATGAACCTAAGGCAAAGGGACAGTTTCGTGGTTTGTAATTTTTTTCCCTGTCCTTTGAACTTGGTTTTGTTATTTCATTGATTGTCTGTCTTGTTTCGCTTCTGTGTGTTTTTATTTATTTGGGATATCATACATTGTTTTGCAAGATTTGATTCTTTAATCTTCTTCCTTACTTTTTTGTGCTGCATTATATGTTTCAACTTGATGTTTGTTTTTTTCTTTAATAATCAAGTGTGTCAATTATATTATTGTATCTCTATTTCCAGATAGGGGCAAGGAACCAGTGTGTAGAATAAGATCTGGTAGATTTGGGTCAATGGTGGTGTGCGTCCGATGATACCACATGTAGATCTCTCATTGACGGTTTGTTTTTGTGTTTAATTACGTTATCTGTGGATACTTGATTTTGTTTCTGTTTGTTTTTTTATCTTCATGATGGTTTTTTAATTCCAACTTCTTCTTTTCTTAAAAACTCATATGGGCTGTTTTTTAGTTTTACATTTGTCTGGGCAGTTTCTTTTTGTTTGCTATCTTTGTGTTTTAGTTTTTGGTGTGTATGGTGTCTTTTTCTGTTGGTTATCTTTTGTTTTTAAATCCTAATTTGTGTGTTGTAGATTATTGGGATGTGGGTGATCCGATATATATGTGTGCTGCTTGTAAGGCTTGGTTCTGGTATGAGGAGAGGTTGGTATTGTTGGTCCCGAGATAAACGTTCAGGTGTAGAGGGGGGAGGGGGGGTGAATACACCTGAAAAATTTCTCAACTTAAAACGCGAATAGTCCTATTCAGGAGAGTGTCTTTGCTGAATGAATTCAGTAGACCAAGCAAGCTGTTCTGGATCGCGTGGACAGAGTGACTGACTATACTAAGGCCTGCTAGCTGATTGATGTCAGAATTCAGTACCGTTCAGTAAGAGTTCAGTAGAGTGCGGATAAGTGTAGGCCCGATTCAGTTGAGTTTGAAAACATTTTAGTAAAACTGTTTCAGTAGGTTAGTGCATTCAGTTTAAGCTTTGCTGAAACTCTGTTGAATGATTTTGCAAAACGGTTTTCAGTATGAGCAGTAAATCAATGCAACAGTAAATGAACACAACGATTTTAAAGTGGTTCGGATATCAAACAATCCTACGTCCACTGTCCCGAAAAGACCAGGAGGCTATTTTATTATACTGAGTTAGTCTCAGTTGGTTTGTGCACTGGACAAACATTGGCCTTGGGAATTATACTAAGCAAGTCACAGTTTACAAGGATCAAACTATAAAGTTTGACAAACTCTCCAACGATGAAGGAGTTCTTTATAGTAAGAACAGTTCAAGATATGAACTCCTTCGGGTCTAAGCTATATATATTTTCAGTGGAGCTTAGGTTAGAGGGAAGGGAACAAGAAGGTGGCTTCTAGAGTGATGAACAATGAAGAATAACTCCCCGGGTTCGTGTTCGATCACTTGGATACTAGAGGCTTTGATTTTAATCAGCTTGGTTCCCTAGAGCAAGGATGTCGCCTTTCGCGCTCTAAAGTTCTTGCGGAAAGCTTTGAAACTTGTTCGTTTTTGCTCGTAATCACTCTGTGTTCTTGGTGTTTTTTCTTCGATTTGATTTTCCCTCTATTTATAGAGGTGAGCCATGGATAGATCCGTTGGATACGAACGATCCACGTGTCACTCTCTTTAGGTAGCTAATGGCTCTTTTAAGGAATCTCACAGAGTCTTTTCCTCAATTTTCTGGAAAGTGATTGAGTTGAAGCTTTTACCAGAACTTTGACAGCTGGCTGCTCGTCATTGGTCGAGGCGTAGAAAGTAGTTGAGACATACAGACTTCTAGGTAGATACTGAAGCTGACTTCTCTGATGTGAATATCCTCGGACGACTCTACTGATTTAATATATAAGATTATCTGACAATAAGGAAACTGTCAGGTCGTTGCTGAGTCTGACCTAGGTTCAGTAGTATACTCCTGCTGAGTCCAACTCTACTGAAGGTCGACTCTGAGTTCAGTGAACTGCTCCTGCTAATCCAGTTCTACTAACTCCTTTCAGTATACTGCTTCTGCTGAGTCCGGCACTACTGAATCTGAACACCTCTCAGTATGTTGCTCCTGCTGAGTCCAACACTACTGAGTCTTCACACCATGGTACTGAGGCGGATAGTTTGCTGATGGATCAACAAACAGAACTCTGAGCCTGAACCATGCTGAAGGGCGGTCTCTTGAGTCTGAAACTCTCAGAGACAAAGGCATTACTATTACAAGACAATGGTTCACCAATCAAATTAGGGTTTTGGGATCAGCCAAATCTTCTAAATACTAAACAGTCTACTGCTGAATCATATCCCAACAGGTATCCTCTGGTACAAAAGAATCTCCTAACTACTCTGGTTATTGTGTGAAAGGAAAAATTAAACTTGCTGCCTTGAAACCTCCCCCTGGAGAATTGGGTGATTTGTAGTTTGGTCGTCATGAGACGAGTGAGCATTTTTTGGAGAATGTCCGGTATTATAACATGTTTTGTTTTACGTCGATGGGTGGTGAAATTGATACAAGTTTGAATAATGGACGGGGTCCACCGGTATTCCGAATGAGTGGATAGAATTACCACATAATTGGTAGTTTGTTGCCGTTAGAGGGAGATTCCCCGAAGTTTGCTCAGCTATATATTTACGACACTGAAAATGAACTTCAAAATACGCGATCTGTTGTTGGGTAAGTGTGCTTTTTGTTTTATGCAGTTCCTATTGTCTTGTATATTTTATTTTGTTAACAACTACTTATATTTCTTAAATTGATTCGCACTGTCGATAGGGGCCAGAAACTGCATGATGAAGTTGTTGAACGAATTAGATCTGTGCTTGATGTACATAATGTTCTTAAGTCTTTTCGTATGGTTAGGGATCGGTTGAATGTGTGCTTCACTGCAGACTTAAAACTGAGATTAGTCTATAAGAGGAATAGTGATCCAAGAACCTATAACCTTCCACAGATGTCTGAAGTAGCTGCATTAGTTATTGGTGATGTTGAACGGTGTGATAAGAATAGAGATATAATTGTGGAGATGCGGTCTGGACGTCTGCAGCGCATAAGTGAGTTACATGCTTCATACCTTGGTCTACAGTAGTCGTTATTCTTTGCTTATGGGGAGGATGGTTATCGTGAAGATATACCTTTTGCAGTTGCTGGCAAGAAATATCGGCGTAAGAATGTCAGTATTATGGAGTTCTTTGCTTATCGATTGCATGAGCGTATGGAGGAAGTTTCCACTATTTTATCTTCTAGGAGGTTATTCAACAATTTTTGGTTGATGCATACACTATGATGGAGTCAGCGAGATTATGTTGGATAAGTCGAAAACAAACCAGATTGAGGACCCATTTATATAGTGGGCTTACTGATGCTGCTTCTAGGGGTCAGATGGATCCTTCTCAGCTTCTAGGGGTCAGATGGATCCTTCTCAGCATGGCAAGCCTATTATTTTGCCGTCAACGTTCACAGGTAGTGCTCGATATATGAGGGAGAATTTTCAGGATGCAATGGCTATTTGTGATTGGGGTGGTTATCCACACTTGTTTATAACACTCACCTGTAATCCTAAGTGGCCGGAGATTGTGCGTTTTGTTGCTTTGCGTAATTTGAAAGCGCACGATCGTCCGAATATAGTGTCGCGAATTTTCAAAATCAAGCTGGATAGTTTGATGGACGACTTGCGTGAGAAGGAATTGTTTGGTCCTGTTGGTGTAGGTATATAGATTATTGATATTTTAATGGCATTGTTGGTTTTACTCTTATTATTTGTGTGATGTATTTGTTCTATTAATTGCAGCTGTTTACACTATCGAATTTCAAAAGCGGGGTTTGCCTCATGCGCATATACTTCTTTTTCTGTCGAAAGAGTTTATGAGTAAAACTGATGCTGATATTGATGATATTATAAGCGCTGAGATTCCGGATTTTGAGACGGCGCAATTAAGTAGTTGAATAAATATTTAGCCTAACACGTAAGTATTCATCTTTATTAATACATTAGCATTTCAGGTAAAGTGTAAACACGAATTATCAGGGCAATATGATCTACTTTTCTGTTGACTTCTCTGGGTAATGTCCGTAGAATTTAAAAACCATCTGCATCCTAAATACTTTTTGGAACTTTTACAGACAAAACACTTTCTTGCGAGGAATCTATGGTTATTGATATTCTTAGCACTTGAAGCAAATGACTCATTAAAGAAATATTTACCCAAATACACAAGTATTTAATTATTTCAATTTATTCACATTGTAGAGAAAGTATAAGGACAAATTATGAATTTCTACATTGCAGAGGGCAAGATGATCTATTCTCTTCTGTTGGCTTCACTGGTTAATATCCGAAGAAATTAAAAACCATCTGCTTCCTAAATATATAAATCGGACCTCTTACAAACAACCAATTTCTTCCGCAAAATCTCTAATTGGATAGTGACGTATACACATCAAATGGGTAAAAAATACTTAATCTTACCTCTTTCGGTAGCTTCGAAGATTCCTTTCTGTGAGTTGCACGTTCGTGCTCTCTGGTTCAAGAACGGTTGTTGCTTATTTTCTTCTTCCCCATTAAATCGTCTACTTTTCTTGTGCCCTAGCTTTGGTAGAGATGAGGATTCGAAAAGATGGACTACCTTTTTCATTAGTTCCGGTACTATTTTTTTTATTTGTTTAAACTAATCGAAAATTCTTATTTTATTAAAGGATAATTATGGGGCAGCTGAACGAGAATAATAAATTTAGGGATATGTGCAGATATAGACAATGCAAAGATTGAAAATGCATATACATACACAAATTAGTAAAAATGCAATACTAGACATTAGTTTATTTATACCCCTAAAAAGTTAGTCTATAATGTCACCATCATAGCTTATCTCTTTCCCATTTACTTTTCAGCAAATCATTGTCCAATCATTTCACCTTCTCTCTCTTCTTGTCACATGTAATTAATGCTTTGACCACTTTATTTTCTTTTCATCTTCAATACTCGCGTGAGTTCTGTACATCAAAAAGAGAGAGACCACCACAGCCACGTGTCCTCTCTCTCTCTCTCTCTATATATATATATGTCTTCTCTCTCTATATATACGTCTCTCTCTATATAAGTCATCTCTCTCTCTATATAAGTCCTCTCTCTATATTTCTTCTGCATGACCAGTTTCTCTCTCTATATAAGTCCTCTCTCTCTCTATTTTCATATCGCTCTCTCTCTCTTTCTCAACCTAGTTATATATAAAGCTACTAGGCAAAAAATGTGTGTATTACAGGTGACGAAAATCTGGATTTGTTGCTATAAATCCGTGTAGTGGAGCTGACGAAAAGTTTGGATCGGAAGAGTTTGGATCTCAAGCAACTTTTTGTGTCTCAAAAGCACAAGGTATGTATTATTTTTCCAACAATTCATTTTATACGTTTATTGTAGACGTTAAGTAACACTATCCGTAAAATATTTGGATAAATACTTATCGTGTGTATTTGGAATATCTTAGTTCCCCGTATTTTATTTAACACATAATTTTATAACAGTGAACTAAGTTTATCGCATGTGTAATACAGTGAACTAAGTTACTTCATGTGTCATAGTATTTTGTTTATATGTAACATTTACATTTTAAACTTACAAATAAGATTTTTATACAGAGAACTAAGACTCCGTTTAGAATATGTTAGAATAAGATGTTTATAAACGTACTTTGTATGATAAATTTCATTTATTATGTTAATCTTAATTCCAAGTTTAAGACATGATTTGAAATCTGTTACAATATCTTAGTTCTCCGTGTTTTATTTAACTTTTTAAATTCCAATAGAGAACTACGATATTTTGGAGCACAATAGGTTATGATATATGTCATGTATCTCTGATTCACGGCATACTATCTTATTTCTTCGAGTCTATGTATAATTTATGTTTATATAGTGAAATAAGGTATGTATACGAAGAACTAAGACTGTTTTAAATTTTTGGTTTGAACAGATGGCTGAATGGATACGAGTAACTGTCAAGTACGGAGGTAGCTTTGTAGGTTCAGAATACAGAGATGGGGATGAACAACTTGCAGCAATTCCGTATGCCGAACTATCCCTTTCAACCTTAAGGGTGATAATTGAATCGCTTACGCAAAGAAACTCAGTGTGCAACCCATATTTGCTATTTTCACTAGAGCATAATCGAGTTGGTCGGCTGGTGAAGGCATTAATGACGAACGATGATGATTTACATCGACTCGTCAACTATGAGTCAGACCCCATCATTTGTGTTGTGACGTCGATGCATACCACACCGTATGTTCCTTCGGATCCAATCGAGCAATCCACTAGGCAGTTCGATGCACATAACTTTTTCGGTAATGACGAAGGTGGATACGAATATGATTTCAACACACAACAAATGTGTCCTCCTGGCCGACAGTGGCAACAAGAAGATGTAGAGGAAGAGGAAGAGGAGGAGGCAGATGAGGAAGAGGAGGATGAGGCTGAGGAGGCGGATGATGAGGATGAAGAGGCGGATGAGGCGAATGATGATGTAGTCGGTAATGATGATTCGACTGATACGGATGATCCAGACTACACGGCAGATGAAGAAGGTGATGATGTCGATGAGCATGGCGAACACCAAAGCATTTATGGTACCATGTTCGAGTTCGCAATGTGGATGCGAAAGGAGGGCGGCTACAACCGACTAATGACGCTACTAGAAGAACCACATAACCTACCAGTCACCCTGTCTCATTGGAGGAGGAAGAAGATGGTGATGTGACTACGGAAATAGCAAACTGGCTAGTTCCGTTCTTTCCGATCGCTCAAACGGGCATCATTGGCTGTCCAGATTTGGATGTGGTTAAAAATGGCGATATGGAGCTGTACTCAATCTTTTGGAGTAGAGACGAGCTTACAGGCGCCGTTGGGGTATGGCATTTAGAGCATCGGTGATCTTTCAAGGTGTTAAGGGCAGACAGGAAATACACGTGGTTTGGGTGTTTGCACGGCAAGTCGTGTCCTTTCATGGTCCGAGCGAGTTCGGCTGCAGATATTTGGGAAATTTACAAGGTCGATAAGAGACACACATGTCAGTTTGACTTTGAACAATTGGTGCCAAGAACCGTGAGTGCAAAGAAAGGGCGCCATGATACGAACAATTGGTGCCAAGAACCGTGAGTGCAAGAACCGTGAGAACAATTGGTGTATATTTCAGTCGACGAATGCGAAGAAAGGGCGCCATGATACGAGCTCGTGACATCATCGAAGAGATGCGTCAGAAATTCAGAGTTGAGGTGAAATATTACAAGGCACTCCGTGGTCGGAACAAGGCAATCACTACGATTTACGGCAGCCATGACGATTCGTACAAACTGCTACCCAAGTACCTCCACATGCTGAAGCAGTTCAACCCCGGAACTATAACCCATTTTCACATCGGGGATGATAATCGGTTTCAGTACATATTCGTAGCGTGGGGCCCGTGCATAAATGTATTTATGTTTAATTTAAGGCAAGTCATCGTAGTTGATGGAACTCATCTGAAGGGGCAGAATACCGGCATCTTATTCGTTGCAGTGATGAAAGATTGCAACGAGCAAGTCCTACCCCTTGCAATTGGTATTGGCCCAATCGAGAATAACGATTCCTGGATGTGGTTTATGACAAAACTTCGCCAAGTGTACCCGCCAAGCGACGACCTAGTTATCGTGTCTGATCAGCACGCGAGCATTAAGCATGCTGTTGAAGAAGTTTATCCTGAGGTCGCTCATTGTCTCTGCACCATCCATATGGCCAACAAGCTCACTCCTTATGGGAATAGAATAACGAGGATCTTTCGACAAGCCGCCGCTGCATACACAAAATCAGAGTTTCGTCATTTCATGCTTGAGATTAGGGCGGAGAAGCCAGAGGCATACGATAAGCTTATGAACCTTGGTCCGGAACGGTGGGCGCGTTCATATTACAAGTCTCGTCATTACTGCTTTATGACGTCAAATTGCGCCGAGTCCTTCAACGGGAGGTTGTTGTGGGCCCAACGTCTCCCAATTTGTTCCGTAATTGATACCGTGCGCTTCATCATGGAGAGTTGGTTCAACGAGAGGCAGTCGAAAATGAATGCACACGAGCATAGCTTAGTCGAGGTTGCTATGAAAAAGCTATACAACCAAATTGAACTAGGACGCTCGTATCACGTGGTGAGTGTCGGTGATAATTGCTTCAAAGTCAACGACGGAGAGGAGGAAACTTCAAGGTCGACTTAGACAATTGGTTGTGCAAGTGTCGAAAATTCCAAGAAGATCTAATTCCGTGCGAGCATGCCGCAACCGCTATTACGTAAGTATTCATCAGTTTTAACCTACTATTGCTATACCTACTATACTAACAAAAATTCTCTTACAGTCAGAGCGGCAACGATGTCTATAACTTCATCTCAGCATTCTACGGTACGTCAACACATCGGGATTTATATGACCATCAGTTCCATTGCTTACCTCCACATCAGGTCTGGACTATACCACCAGAAATATCCAATGTGTCAACAGTGCTTCCCCCATTGGCGAGAAGACGTGCTGGTCGGCCGAAGTCGAGGCGCTATAGATCTGGGATTGAAGCACGTACTGGGACCAGCACAAGGGGACCTAGGAAGTGTGGCCTCTGCCACGAGCTTGGTCACACTAGGAGGACTTGGTCAACTAGGGGGAACTAAGCATGAACTTATTTCTCTGTATGTTTAATTTCAGAACTACTAATTGGAGAAATATGATAATTTTTCGAAGAACTTATATTTCTATTAAGTGTTAATTGTACTATAGAATCGTTTCGACGTTTATGTACAACAATATATATAACTAACATGAAGTATTTTGATTGTATAATAGAAGTTGTAATTTATATCTACTTTTCATCTTTTCTAGTCGTATCTATCTAGTATTCATCTTCATCCTCTTGTGTGAGCCATCTCTTTCTACTATTAAAAACTTCATTTTTTATATTTTACAATATTCAAACATTATACCACAATTGATACTTTACAATATCAATAAATCATATTAATATACTTATTTCTCTGTATGTTGCATTTCAGAACTACTAATTGGAGAAATATGATACTTTTCGAAGAACTTATAATTCTGTTAATTGGTAATTGTACTATAGAATCGTCTCGACGTTTATGTACAACAATATATATAACTAACATGAAGTATTTTGATTGTATAATAGAAGTTGTAATTTATATCTACTTTTCATCTTTTCTAGTCGTATCCATCTAGTATTCATCTTCATCCTCTTGCGTGAGCCATCTCTTTCTACTATTAAAGACTTTATTTTTTACATTTTACTATATTCAAACATTATACCACAATTTATACTTTACAATATCAATAAATCATATTAATATACTTATTTCTCTGTATGTTGCATTTCAGAACTACTAAGTGAAGAAATATGATAATTTTTCGAAGAACTTATATTTTCTTTAATTGATTATTGTACTATAGAATCGTATCGACGTTTATATACAACAATATATATAACTAACATGAAGTATTTTGATTGTATAATAGAAGTTGTAATTTATATCTATTTTTCATCTTTTCTAGTCGTATACATCTAGTATTCATCTTCATCCTCTTGTGTGAGCCATCTCTTTCTACTATTAAAGACTTTATTTTTTATATTTTACTATATTCAAACATTATACCACAATTGATACTTTACAATATCAATAAATCATATTAATATACTTATTTCGCTGTATGTTGCATTTCAGAACTACTAATTGGAGAAATATGATATGTGTTCAAGAGAAATAAGACATAGAAATATGACATAGAAATACGACATAGAAATAAGTATTGTTCCATACAAATAAGACACAAATAATACATAATAAGTCATGTAAACAAGTCATGTTCTCCAATGCTGTCGACCAGACTCGGCATGCGAAACCGAATGCTCTGAAGACTTTCTACCCGATCTTTTGCTTTCCAATCCCATCAAATTTTTCCCCAATTTTTTATCTTATTCCAAAATTTCTTCTCTCTCGGTGTCATATCTTCGGTGTCAAGGCTACTTGACCCATCCGACCTTACCGGTTCTTTTTCCTTACCACGTGTGGATCGTCTTTGCCCGGCATGTGGTGAAGTTGGCGGGGAGTATGCTCTTGCACGACCGCGTGGACGAGGAATACCCCTCGCACGTACTGCTTCAGAACCAAAGTGAATGACTAGCGGTTCTCGGTATGCAACTCCAAGTGGATCGTTCTCCATTGTGCTCAAAAAGTACGCCGACTGCAACTCAGCATCCCCCTCAATCAGAGAATGGCATTCTAACTAAGGCAATAAGAAACAGAAATACTTATTACTCTATAGTTATATGGTATTTCATCATGTTAAACTCTATGTTACATATTATACAAAGTAAAAGGAAACTAGGCATAATTGTTTCAGAGCATAAGAAAACACTTATGTAACAGAGGACAAAATAGTATATAATACTCCACAGTTACATCTTATTTCATCAATTATTAAAACATCTCACATCTAATACGCAGAAATAATTTGACAACTGACCTCATCGTCGAAGAAACCAACAAATGTATCTCTTATCAAGAGAAAACGCCACCATAACACACGTGGAAGCGAATTTGGCTGAATTAGCCTCGCACAACGTTGCCCAAGTGGGAATTGACTCGTACGCCCATACTTGTAAGGCCCAGATAGGCCCACTGAAGTGATACGAAACTTTGCATGCGGCTAGAGTGGTCAGCACGAATTGCTTGTAGTGCAACAACGCTTGATATGCATATGCACCCCAAGGGAAATGTTTCCATTCGTTTAGGTCGTCCACTAAGGCCCAAACGAAGTCGTCAATTAACCGAGCGCGAGGGACACACAATATGAGTAGGTGCAAAAATAATATGTTGGCAATCTTTAAGTAGTCGGAACCGGTAGCATCTCTTCTGGAGTGTTCTCAGAATATTGCCTCTAATTGCTCTAATTTTATTCGGCTATCTCCACAAAAAAGATGCCTAACCCGAATGGCTGAAACATCGTGCTGGATGTTCCGGTCAAATTCAGACGACCCAAACATCAATCCTGTCACTAGGGAGAACTCTTCAATACCTAAGTGGAGAATGCGATCGCTCACATTGAACCACAAGCTACTTACGAATGGTGGATCATGACGAATCTCGCGACACATTAGTTGATGAAGGGCTTTGCTAGCACTATACTTCCCCTCCCATCCCATTAACTGTCCAAAAGGGCTTGTCCGAACGAATTCATCGTAAAGCTCAAACCCGCCAATGGTCGTAAGGGTCTCTTTAATCAATAAAATAACATCCCACTTCACATGCATCATTACTTGAGGCTTTGTCGATCGAGCAGCGATTCTAACCCAAGTCCAAGGTCTCTGCATGTACATGTGAGAAAATATTAAACTTATTTCTTCATGTTTACATCTTAGCACTCTGTAATTATTTAATAAAGCAGAGAAATAAGAACATACATCACTTCAGATAGAGTATTGTGAATAACTGAATTAATAAATCGTCAAATTTTTCATATTATTCATCATCATAAATCGATATAAGATTAATAAAGCAATTTCTTCTCTCTCTTCTCTCTCTCTCTCTCTCTCTCTCTCTCTGTCCCTCTCTCTCTCTCTCTCTCTCTCTCTCTCTCTCTCTCTCTCTCTCTCTCTCTCTCTTCTCTCTTCTCGCTCTCTCGAACTCTGTCTCTCTCTCTCTCGCTCTCTCGAACTATCTCGCTCTCTCTCTCTCTCCTCTCTCTTGAACTCTATCTCAATCGTTCTTTCTCGAACTATCTCTCTCTCTCTCTTCTCTCTCCTTGCTCTCTCTCGAACTCTGTCTCTCTCTCTCTCTGGAATAGAACTATCTCTCTCTCTCTCTCTTCTCTCTTCTCTCGACTCTCGACTCTCTTCTCTCTCTCTCTAGTATTCTGTCTCTCTCTCTCTCTCTAGAACTATCTCGACTCTTCCATCTTCTCTCTTCTCTCTTCTCTCTCTAGAACTAGTACTCTGTCTCTCTCTCTCTCTCTCTAGAACTCTCTCTCTCTCTCTCTCTCTGTCTCTCTCTCTCTCTCTCTCTCTCTCTCTCTCTCTCTCTTCTTTCTTCTCTCTATCTCGATCTCTCTCTCAATTCCAAACCACCAACAGAAGGAACCCAGAAAAATATGTACTTACCTGCGGTCTGCCGTCGTTATGAGCCATTGAAGCGGTGAAACGTTAAGTGGATTGGAGAAGATGGTGAAGTGTTGTGTGGAGGAGATGGTGAAACTGCCGACTGAAATTGTTGAGTGTAGGAAATGGTTCTGTCGACTGAAGCGAAGAGAGAGAGATTGCTATGTAACTGCTCTCAAATCCATTAACTGCATGCGCATGCAGTAACGACAATTGTGAAAATAGTATTAAATTAATCATTAATACTAATATAATTATATTAAATTAGATAACTGCTATTATGTATTAATCATTAAAATAGTATTCAAACATAATTAAAATTAGATTTATATTAAATTAGAATAACTGCTATTATATATTAAAATTTTCTTAAATTAGATAATAGCAGTTTTCGAACAGATTAGTACAAATAACTGCAATACAAAATTTTAAATTAGAATATTATTTTAAATTAGCAGTTTTCGAACAGATTTATATTAAATTAGAATAACTGCAATACAAAATTTTCGAACAGATTAGTACAAATAAATTGCAATACAAATAAATTTTCGAACAGATTAGTACAATAACTGCTATTATGTATAGTTATATTAAATTGCAATACAAAAAATTATAGAAATTATAGAACAACATTATTGCTGCAATTATTGCATGAAAAATTGGAAAAGTACAAAAAAAAAAACTGGCAAAGTAAGTCAAAAGATGAATTAACTCTTGCATGGGAAATTGGAAAAGTAAATGAGGTGTAGGCAGCAGGGTTGTAGGGAGCAGAGTTGTAGGTTGCAGGCAAGGACCTGTGTAGCTGTCACTTTTGGCTGTCAACTTCGCCTCGATTTCAGGAATATGTTGACTGAAAGTTGAAAAATAGGGGTTTAAATGTCCAATGTCTAGTATTGCATTTTACAAGTTCAAAGTGTCTATTTTTGACATTTCGAAATAGTGGTGTTTATTTTTAACATTCTGCTCATAAATTTAAGCCCATCTGTTACGTAGACATGTTTGTTTTACCCATATTATGTTTTTTCTAAATTAAAATACATATTTTTTTTTGCTTAAATGTCTTCTATAATTCTAAGCATGTATTTAAAAATGGGTGGAAGTTAGGTGCATCTTAAGTTGACATTTAAATGTATTTTGTGGCGTCTGACTGCATCGACGTTGAAAGTATCTTGAAATAATATTTAAACCATAGATTCATATTAATTCATTTTTAGAGGTTAATAATTGGTAAAAAATTCGTTTTTGGCTCATTATCTTGGCGATCGATTCACTTTGACCCATTATTTTGGTAGAGTCCAATTTAAGTACGTGAATTTGCCAAATTGTCCATTTTTAGTTTGTTTCACAAAATTGGCCAAAATTGTCCAATTTTCGTCCGTTATGTAAATAAAAAAAATTTTAAAAATCTTATTCTTAATATTCTAATATATTTTTAACTTCAATTTTCGTCTCTTTGTATTATACATGTCCAACTTTAACCTATTACGTGTAAAAAAGATTCAAAAATGAGGTTGATTATTTTTCTTAATATGTATTTTTATGATTTTCTTAATTATTTGGGTGTATCTCTGGGCCAAAATTTCTATTTTGCTTATGTTGTTTGTCGAATAATTTTAGAAAACCCTTCTCGGAGATAGACCCAAATAATTAAAAAAAATGTAAAATAATAAATATAAGAATAATTATGAACCTCTTATAATATCAAAGAGATAAAATTGATATTATAAATATCTTCTGTTGGGTTATGAGTCAGTAGAAGATACTTAGCAATTTATTGGGTAAAATAGTATTGGGAAAATCATAGTGTTTCATGCTATGGAATTGAGGATCCCAAAACTCTGCTTGTATTAGTAGTATAGTGTCGATAGGACTAGATGATGTAATAGGCTAGACTGTTTTTGTTTTCATTATCGTTTGCGTCTAAGTCCTGTACGGGGTAAAATGTTGGACTGATCTTCAGTAGGAAGCTTACTTTCCAGAACCCCATGTCATCAGTGTAAGAGCATGTGTTTTTAAGTCATCAGCTGATCTTCGCTCAGTAGAAGACACCTTATCAGCTAACCGACATCAGTAGAAGAACTCATCATACAAAGCTCAGTACCTTCAGAGTCATCAACTGACTACACTCAGTAGAACATCTTTATCAGCCGACTCAGACGAAGAAGACAGAGACTGCATCAAGTCTACTGTATCCGACAGGAAACGACCCAGCTTTTAACATCATTCGAAATTCAGCAGAAGATCATACGAGGATGAGTGAGAGTCAACTCCGATGAAGACCGATATCTGACATCTCTCACCTATCACAAACCTCGACCAATGAGAAGCCGTGAAAGCAATACCTGCTCTGACCAACTAAAGCTGCTCTCATGCACAATAACCAACAACTCTGCTGTAACAATTCGAACATATGGCCGTTTTCCTTGGACGCTTGTGACACGTGGCACCGTCCTCTCCAACGGGCAAATGCCTGGGTCACAACTACAAATAGTGAAGCAAATCCGAGTTCCACGCACGGGATATCAAAGGGACAAAACGCTCAAGCTTTCGAAACACTCTAGCGCATTCAAAGAAAATCCAGTGAAGAACTTGCCTAACAGAATATCTTTAGTTCTTCTCTCTAGAGTTTCTTTCTTTAGATCTCTCTTCTCTATCTAAGCTCAACCTTTATATCTATAGCTTAGAATCTCGAAGGAGTTAACTTTTAGTGACTGTTTTTATTGTAAGAACTCCTTCATAGTTGGAGAAAATCCCCTCCCCTTCAAACTTAGGTTTGATTTGTAAAGTCGCTAAGGACTATAACTTAGAAGGGTCAGTCCAGTATACAGATACCTTGCTGAGGCTTGCTCAGATAAATCAACAAGACCTCCTGTTCAGTAGGACCGTGGACGTAGGATCTTGCGTATCCGAACCATGTTAAAAATTGCTTGTGTTGTTTATTGTTTTATTGCATTGCATACAAATATCTTACAAACTCATATCTTGCATAAAACGTATTCGAAAAGTGCACTAGCCAAAATCTTTTAACTTGTGAAAATCACGTTTTCAACTAAGACGAAATCTCCGAGCCCTACACACTTATCCGCACTAAGTCTTCGACTGAGGATCAAGCACTGGCAAAAGTCAGTAGGAGAAACTCAGTAGTTGGCACACTCTGACCCGCGATCAGAAGGTTACTATTTGGCATTGTTCATCAGTAGCAACCTACAGCTCAGCTGTCCTTCGCGTTTGAGAAAAAGAAACAGTACTCAGGTGTATTCACCCCCTCCCCCCTCTACACACCTGACTCTCGTCTCCGGACCAACAATTGGTATCAGAGCCACGGTGTTCTTCTGATCATCGGTTCTGAAACTACTGGTCTTCTGGAACAGATCCTGAAAACGTTTTTCACTACACAAACATCTCTTCATACATCCTTATACTCTTACCCAAAATGTCTGATATGTCAGGTATTCGGATGGTGCCGATGTTCTCCGTAGAGAACTATACGGTATGGCGCGTGAGAATGGAGGCACACCTTACATCGCTGCATGACAGCATGACGGACGTCCTAGAGACAGGACCCATCATTCCCATGATCGACAGCGTACAATTTGCAGCTGTGGGAGGTGTAGGAGCACAGACTGGTGCCAAAGTTGCAAAAGACAAATCCGCCTTCACGCCAGAAGAGAAAAAGCTGCACAACCTCGACCGAGTTGCGCGGAATGCAATCCTGACTACGCTCAGTGATTCACACCTCGGGAGGGTGCAAGACTGCAAGACGGCAAAGGAACTTTGTGATGCCCTGGCTGTACTGAGCCAAGGAACCCCGCAGATCAAAGAAAATAAGCTCGAGCTAGAGCTACAAAAGTTTGATACATTTGCCATGGAGCCCAACGACACCATTGACGAGCTAAGCGTCAGATTTACCAACCAGATCAATGTGATCAACGGGCTGGGGAGGATGTTCACAAATAAAGAAATGAGCATGAAGATCTTGAGAGCGTTACCTCGACTGAAGTGGCTTCCTCTTGCTACTTATTTACGTCGCTTAGATCTTAATGCTCTAACTCCTGATGTTATATTTTCAGAATTAAAGACGGAGGAATTTGAGCACAGCCTACCCCAACGATGTTCCAGTGCTCCAGCTGACACACAAATAGATCATGCCTTCAAAGCAACTGACAGCAAGACTGGAGCCCTATTTCTTCAAGCAAAGCAGTAGCTATGACTGATGTTAAGCCTCTGAGACATCTGCTACTGACCAGCTTGCACTCATGGCTCTTAAATATCAAAGAGAAAAGGAAAGAGTCAGGAAGCTGAAGAAATACCACAGAGATTCTCCCTCAGGTAAAAAGGACTATCAAAAAAGGGAAGAATCTAAACCTTTTACTGATTAGAGGAACGCAGAACCTACTGCTAGTCCATCCAACGACTCAGCTGGAAAAGGCGGCAGATCAATGTGTGCTATAACTGCAAGAAGGAGGGACACTATCAGTACGACTGTCCCGAACTCTCAGCTGCTCAAAGAGCAGAACAGCAATCCAAACGCGAGAAATTTGCCCGAAGGAGGCAGGCCTACATCGCCGGAGAGATATTCGATAACTCAATCGAGGAAGATACGTTCATGTATTCTTCTGAAGACGAAGCTGTATTTGTCGCCGTTGAGGTCGGAGAGTCAGATCCTGAATCAACTGCAGAATACTGTCTGATGGCCGGAGAAGAGGCTGAGGTAAACTCGAAACTTAACATAACCTCTTCTTCACACAGCACACACGACACGTGCTCAGTCACAGATGAACCTCTAGACGTGGTACAAGCATACGATGATCTACTAGAGGAGCAGATTCACCGAGAGCAGAGTTCAAGCAGAACCATTCAGGAACTGGAACAGGTAAAGGCTGAAAATCAGAGACTTTCTTCTGATTGTCAGGTCTCTACTGACTCGGAGAATCTGGTTGTGAGACTCAAGGAAGAGATAAAATCTCTTATGACTAAGTCTCAGCTTCAAGAAACTCAGATATCAGTTCTGACCAAGGACAATTCTGAGAAAGATACTGAAATAGCCCGACTCAGTCAGAAGTTCGCAGAAGTCGAAAAGGATTATGAATCACTTCGGAAAAGTGATGAGGTCTGGCGAGGACTGATGACTGAACAGTACCTAGGAGCTAAGGAGAAGTTGGCCAACGGTCACGAAAGGAGGACTTGGCTATACTCATGAAGCTTCCACTTCAACATTGAAAAGCTCAGAAATGCTGGCTGATAGGTTCGTCAGAGGAAAAGTTCAGGTTACTGAATCAACATCTCAGGCGAAGAACAAACAGAAGATGATTGCACCTCAGCCGAGCAACAAGAAGCAACTGACCAGACGTTCTAGCCCCAGGACACCACGATCCAATTCAGGGGGAACCAAGAAGGTCAGATGAGCAGAGCAGTACAATGAACCGATATATGAGCATCTAGCATAGTATGGTTCGTACTATTATGAGCCCAGGGTCAGGAGGAGCACACAGCCTAAGAAGAAGAAAGCTCCTGAACCCTAAACTGCCAGAAAGTCAGTATCTCCAAGTCCTGTGGAGAAGAAAGCTGACAAGGTTCAGAAGAAGAAGACTCAGACTTCTAAGGTCCCGAGACAGATCTGGGTTCCGAAATCACCCACTAACACTTAAGGACCCAAACTGAACCAAAGGGTACCTAAAATTGTTTCTGTTTTGCAGGTGCATAAGGACCCTTGGATTATGGACAGCGGCTGCTCGAGACACATGACATACCAAAAGAGCCTGCTGACCAACTACGTACAAGAAGATGGTCCCAGAATTGAGTTTGGTGACAACTCTAAAGGCTATACAAGGGGATACGGAACACTAAACATTGGGACTGCATCAGTTCCAAGAGTAACATATGTTGAAGGACTTCAACATAATCTCTTTTCTGTCAGTCAATTCTGTGACAATCTGAATAGAGTTATCTTTGACGCTGGTTTCTGTGATGTTGTTGACAAATCTACAGGGAAAACAGTGTTATCAGGTTCGTGGAGAAAGAATATCTATGTTGCAAACTGGAAAGCCGCTAGAACCTGAGGCTTGCTTACTTGCTCAAACAAAATCTAGTGATAAGACAGGATGACTGTCAAGAGACTCAGTCACCTGAACTTCAAGACTATGAACAAGCTAGCCAAGAACTCTAAAGTCAGAGGACTACCCAATGAATCGTTTATCAAAGACAGAATTGTGAAGCATGCTTGAAGGGAAAGCAGACAAAGAACAACAATCCACCAATTCCGTCACCTTCCACTGATGGAATCCTTCAACTGCTACACATGGACTTATTCGGGCCAATCTCTCCAGTGACTATAAGAGGCAAGTATGCCCTCATCGTTATTGACGACTATTTAAGATATACGTGGGTCATCTTCATAGCCAACAAATCTGATATCATGACTGAGTTACCGAAACTGTTGAAGAAGCTCAGTGTGGAAAAGGACATCAAGATACAAAGAATTCGCTCAGACAGAAGAACAAAATTTCTCAACTCAGTAGTAAAAGAGTACTGCGAAAAGGAGGGAATCAAGCACGAGACATCAGCAGCTCGCACCCCTCAGCAGAACGGACTTGCTGAACGAAAGAACAGAACACTTAAAGAAGCAGCAAGAATGCTCCTAGTAGACTCTGGATTACCCTCAAAGTTCTGGGCTGATGCTACTGACACCGCCTGCTACACTCAGAATCGCTCACTGCTTACACAACAACACATGAAGACACCTTACGAACTATGGAAAGGGAGAATTCCTTCTATTTCTCATTTTCATATTTTTGGTTGTCCTTGCTTTATTCACAATAATGGGAAAGATCAGTTGAAGGTCTTTGATAGCAAATCTGATCAAGGAGTATTCTTAGGATACTCTCGAGTCAGTAAAGCCTTCAGAGTCTTTAACTATCGGACTCTTTGCGTGGAAGAAAGCCCTCATGTTGTCTTTGATGAGTTTGTTACTGAGGACAGGAAATCTAAGAAGACAAATACTGAAGATGTCAGCAGCAAGCTACAGAATCTCGCACTAAACGACAAAGCAGAAAAGATCCAGCATTGTTGGGATGATGAGTCAGACGATGAGGAAATTCAGACCCATCCCACAGGCACTGTAGCTGACCTGGATGATTCTACTGAACAGAATCAACATCAGGTAACAACGATCGATGAGGAAGCCCCAGTGGTAACTGAGACCTCTATTGAGAAAATAAACTCAGGGGGAACGACTAATGTTCCTGAGCTAAATGCCCCTGAACCTGGAAACTCAGTAGATCCTAACCTTCTTACTGAACTGCTGCAGTGTCAGAACAGTACTACTGAAATGCCTAACACTCCTGTTGACTGTGCAGAAGTAGTCTCAGAAGAAGAAGCCAGACTCAGACGTTCAAGGCTTGACGCTCATTCTTCTGATCTTAACATAGGAGATCCATCAGCAACAATTAGAACGAGATCTAGATTAAGTTAAGGAGAAAGCTCACTCTATTCTTGTTTCTTGTCCATAGAAGAACCTCAGATGATAGAGGATGCTCTTAACGATGCTGAATGGATCATTGTCACGCAAGAAGAGCTGAACCAGTTCGTTCGAAATGAAGTTTGGGAGCTTGTTGACAGACCTAGACATCAGCACGTGATTGGTACTAAGTGGGTCTTCAAGAAAAAGCGAGATGAAAACAACGTCATTGTTAGAAACAAAGCTCGACTTGTTGCCAAGGGATACTGTCAAGCAGAAGGAATAGACTTTGATGAAACTTTCGCTCCAGTCGCCAAATTGGAAGCTATTCATCTATTCCTAGTCTATGCAATGCATCAAAGATTTAAAGTATATCAAATGGATGTAAAGTCAGCGTTTCTGAACGGCGTACTAAAGGAAGAAGTCTATATAGAACAACCGCCCGGCTTTCAGTAGGGACATCAGGTGTACAGACTTCGGAAAGCTCTGTATGGGTTAAAACAAGCACCCAGGGCTTGGTACGATACCCTATCAGACTTTCGCTCGTAAAGGTTTTCGTAAGGGGACGAGTAGATCGCACCCCGTTCAACATAAAGTCAGGAGATGACATCCTACTGGTGCAAATCTACGTGGACGACATCATTTTCGGCTGCAGAAACGTGACTATATGTCAACAATTCGAGAAAATGATGAAGGAGAAGTTCGAGATGTCTATGATGGGAGAGATGAACTACTTCCTTGGATTTCAAGTAAAGCAATCACTTGAAGGAATATTCATCAATCAAGCCAAATACACTCGAGACCTCCTGAAAAGATTCGGCTACAACTCAAGCAAGCCAGTCAAGATCCCCATGAATACAAACTTCAAGATCGATCTAGACAAAGAGGAGCTTCTGTTAACTCTACTGATTATAGAGCTATTATTGGTTCTTTAGTATATTTGACAGCAAGCAGACCTGATATAACTTATGCTGTAGGTGTATGCGCAAGATTTCAAGCGAATCCCAAGCAAAGTCATATGGACTCAGCAAAGAAGATTCTGCGATATCTGAAGGGAACACCTGACGCAGGGTTATGGTATCCTGATGATAATCTTATACTAACAGATTATTCTGATGCTGATTATGCAGGATGTAAGATAGATCGAAAATCAACTTCTGGAACATGTTAGTTCCTAGGCAGCAAGCTGATATCATGGTTTTCAAAGAAACAGCATTCAGTGGCGACGTCCACTACTGAAGCTGAGTATATGGCTGCTGGAAGTTGCTGTGCCCAGATCCTTTGGCTTCGACAACAACTGCGAGATTATGGTATATCTCAGGATGAAGTGCCCATCTACTGCGACTCCACCAGTGCGATTGCTATAACTCAGAACCCAGTTCTTCACACGAGATGCAAGCACGTGGATATCTGACACCACTTCATCAGAGACCATGTCGAGAAGAAGGATATCAGAATGGAGAAGATCCATACTGACAAGCAAATGGCAGACATACTGACCAAACCACTAGTTGAAAACAGATTCAGAGAACTATCAGTTGAGCTGGGTCTACTGGATCCTACTGAGTCGAGTCAGTAGAAGAAAACAGTAAGACAGGTCAGGAGACTCAGTACTTTGATTCAGTCGGGTGAATCAGACGGTACACAGTAAGGGGGAACGTGGTCATTAGCACATCAAATGTCCTCCTGAGTCTTAACGGTAGCCAGCTGATCGTAAAAGTTCAGCTGAAGAGGTTTGCGTGGTTTTAAATACTTAACTTTCTCAGAAGCATGCTCGCATTTATTATATCAGTCGTTTGCACTCAGTAGATTAATGAGCATTTATTTCCCGCCATTAAGTTTTTAAGGTTTAAGTCAGTAGAAACCGTTTTCATTTAAAAAGGCTTAGACTTTAATGCTGTCTGCAACGCATTTAATGCATACCTTAGCTGTGCATATCTTACGTGGGTCTAGATTAGAGACGGCCTTAGTAATCATTTCGTTTATAACATCAAATCACAGCCGTCATTAAAAAGCGAGTTTTCATCCCAGCCGTTCGATCAAAACCGGTTGATATTCAAATCTTATAAAATATCTCGTTTTTCACTCTAATCTATCTTTTCGCCATTTTCATCCTTAGAGCTCTCTGCATTCAGTTTTATCTTCATATAAACTGTCTCTATTTTTCACTCAAGCTCTTCATATACAGTAACTACTTCATTCTCTGCTTAAAACTCTACTAACTTACTCTATTTTCAAGTGCTAACAAGTTTTTTGCAGATATTCATGGCGATCGTAATGACTCCACCAAATGTTGAGGAGATCATCAAGTCGAAGGTTCATTTTGAGCCGACGATGGTTCTCCACTAGGCGGACCTTCCCTACCTTGAGCCCATATTCTCGGCTCTGGAAGCGTCCGGCCTCAAGCTTCTAATCACGAAGCACCCCAATCCGTATCTCCCCCGCCAAGTGACCGAAGTCTATTACAACTAGCGGATGGTGGAAGGTACATACGGCGAGGTATCCCAGTTCGCATACATGAGGGAGGTGACTCCTCAGAAATGGGAGTCAGGCCATTCCGATATCAACATCAGGGCAGCGTTGAAGGCCTCGTTTGACCTTCCTGCCCATGGGATATCTCCGGCCGGATACAAGGAGAAGGAGCTCAACTCCTATGTTCATCGTTTCTACAGGAGAGACGATATCTCCTTCAAATCCGCGCTGCCAAAGAATCAATTATTGCCAGAGTACCGCGGGCTCGCTTACATCATCACTCACATACTGACGAGCGCCACCGGCTCATTCGATCAGTTGTCAAGGCCGAGGCTTCAACTGATGATGGCGATCATTGATGGTGTCCAGGTCAACTGGATGGAGTTCTATGTGACTGAGCTCAAGGCTCAGGCACAGAAGTTTGTCGCCACACCTACTGGAGAGAGAAGATTAATTAGTGTGGGCAAACTATTGTATGGGACGAAGATGTCCATACTTATTGAGGACTCAGTATCGAATCATGCATCATTTGCTGATTCTCGATACTTCGACAGCAAGCTCATAAAGTTCAAAACCAGAGCCGCTGCTGAGAAGTCGGTCGGACGTGGACCAGGTGCACTCAAGAGATCTACTACTGAACTGCCTCCACGTGCCGATCCACCAAAGAAAAAGAGGCTTACGAAGACTGAAACGTCTGAGGTTCCAGCAAAGCCTGTCTCCTCCACTACCTCAGGAGGAAAGCATACTGGACGCTGATACTGGTGTAGAGGGCGCGACCCTGAAGGACAAAGTACAACGTATCAGTTCTGAGGAGACTCAGTCGGAAGAGGTTGAATCGGCTGAGGATATATCTCCTGAATGGACGACATTGCAGTCGGCTCGTCTGCGAGCCACAGGAGAAGTGACTGCACAGATCCCTGAGATTTCTGAACACAAGGATCTGGTCGACATTGCGATCAGGGCGAGGACGCAAATGCTGCTGAGGTTCCTAAGTTGGGACATTCTCGAAGAGCTGATCATGACTCAGTCAGCGCTGTCCTTGCTGACGGAAGAGCAAAGCTATGCTTAGTGACTCAGTCAGTGCTGTCCTTGTTGTCGTTGCTGACAGTCAGTGATCGGGTTTAGGGAACCCGCTGACTTAGCCTCGTTCGAGGATCTGAGAGCAACTATGCTTTATCTTCTCAGTTTGAGATCCTCCGAACAACATGTCAGCAGCCCATCGCAGCCATCCCATCATGACGACAACGACAACGAAAATAACAATGATGATGCGGATCAGGCACCACCCAAGGAAGCAGACCAGGGAGGATCTGCTGAGGGTAAAACTCCCAGCTAGAAGGGCAAATCACCACCTCCACCATCTACATCAGGTGAAGCCCCAGTTGCCTCGAAACCCAGTCGAGAGCAATAACTCGCAGCATCTGAGCAGAGGCTCGGAACCAGCTCTTATCAGATCAAACCCATCGGTTCCGTATCCTCCAAGTCTGTCAACAGAGCTATCAAGAAGCAGGGAGACAAAAATCGTCTCCTCGCTAAGGATGTCCACCTGAAGTGGGCACAGTATACTAAGTCTCAGACGGAGACGGTTGACAGACTTGCCAGCGAAGTGAAGAAGGTCTCCGAAGCTCCTACTCCATCTGTTACTATTCAGGAGATAGTTGAGACAGCACTCGCAGCTCAGAAGGCGGACTTAGCCGCTCAGAGTCAGTAGCTCCTTCAAGCTCAGCAGAAGATGTTTTCTGAGCAGCTGACTCAGAGCCTCGCTACAGTCCAAACTGCTATAGATGAGCACAATAAGATGGCCACCTCCAGCGTTCAGAAGGCCATTGAGATTTAGGCGGCGGCCCTCAAGCTCATCCAAACAGAGATGACTGCTTCTCTTGACGCATCACTCCTGAAGCAAAGACAGGAGACAAGAGCCCAGATTCAGCAGATTCGTACTGACCAAGAGACTGACTGGGAGCATTATTGTGATGCAGTCAGAGACTTCGACACCACCGCCACTTCCATAAAGACTATTCTTTTCAATCTAGAAAAGGAAGTGGTTGACATCCGCACTCGTCTGTCCCTGGCTGATGATGCCAAAAAGGGGGATGATAGGGTAGAGGTGGAAACGGCTCAGGTGGGCGAAGAAGCGTAGCGTGGATTGTTGCGGGGGGAAGGTTCAGCTGCACAAGCTGGAACCAGCTCAGTTCCCCCTCCCACAGTCCAACTCCCTAATGTCCAAACAACTGAGGTACGTGAGCCGGCTGCAGGATCAGGAGAAGGATCCTCAGCTCAGCACATTCAAGAGGTCGTTCAGTTCATAGACCGAGAGGACGAGCAACTGCCACCGCAAAGGCCGGGGAAGGAAAAAGCTACTGAATCAACTCCTCCGCCTTCCCCCATGCCCAAATTCAAAACCGAAGCGGAGCAGGAGGCTAAAAAAGAAGACGAAACAGCCTAGTGTCAGAGCATCCAAGAGTCAAGCTAGAAAGCTCCTGGATGAACAGAAGAAGAAAAAGGCTCAGGATGAGCAGGCTGCTTCTGACAGATCTTCCTAAACTTACTGCTGAGCAAGAGGCAGAGGACAGATCCACTTGGGAGGCGACGCGGCAGGGACTGAATCTCCGGAGAGGAGACACTAGAGCTGCAGCCCTCAGAGAGAAGAAGAGATTGGAAGATTTGGCCAAGATCATAGAGCTGACTGATAAAATGGCCAATGAACCAGTTCTTGACTGGAGAAAACAGATACCCAGGTCTTCCAAGTACTACAGGCGAGGCGCTCCTAGAGCCACTTATCAGAAGAAGACTCCTCACCGCCATGTAGACAAATGGATACCGTGGAATCTGAACGAGGAGTGGGAGGAACTGAAGATAGAGTTCATCAAAGGATACTACGTTTGGCAATGCTATCCGACTGAGGTTCTGGCAAATCAACTCTTCGATGAATTCCTTCATCAATCCAACGCCAACCTCAGAGCCCAAATTCAACTGATCCTAGCAAAGGAGAAGCTGCCTCTCGTTGCTCCTACTTATAGGAAATTACCTCCTCCCATGACCACTCGTGGTGTACTTTGCACCAAGGAGATTGAAGATGAGGTCGACTCAGCTGCACGCCATCATAATCTCAGTTCTCAGCTGCCCGACGATCTCGAGGATATCCAGATACTCCGTGCCAGAATCTACAAATCCTATGGTTTGGATCCTCCTGCTGCCAAGTCTGCTGATTTCAAGAGCAAGACCAAGAAGTTCAGACGATAGCAGTAGCTCTTTATCTCTTGTATAGAAGTTAGGAACTGTGTAATCCATTTCTCATATATATCAGTTCTTTCTTCTGGCCAGATAATCACTCATTGTCTTACGGCTTTGTTTGTTTTATCTCTATCACAACTGATCACTGAAGTGATCTGACACACACTCACACATAACCGTTTCTTTGATGTGCCTATCTTTCAGCTGCTGACTTTCTTAAGTTATTTGCTAAGTTTTACTGAAGTCTTTATCATATCAGTAGGTTGGGACTTATTTTCTTAGAATTTCTAGAGGTTTTGGCATCATCAATTAGGGGGAAATTGTTGGGTTATGAGTCAGTAGAAGATACTTAGCAATTTATTGGGTAAAACAGTATTGGGGGAAATCATAGTATTTCATGCTATGGAATTGAGGATCCCAAAACCCTGCTTGTATCAGTAGTATAGTGTCGATAGGACTAGATGATGTAATAGGCTAGACTGTTTTAGTTTTCATTATCGTTTGTGTCTAAGTCCTGTACGGGGTAAAATGTTGGACTGATCTTCAGTAGGAAGCTTACTTTCCAGAACCCTACGTCATCAGTCTAAGAGCTTGTGTTCTTAAGTCATCAGCTAATCTTCGCTCAGTAGAAGACACCTTATCAGCTGACCGACATCAGTAGAAGAACTCATCATACAAAGCTCAGTACCTTCAGAGTCATCAGCTGACTACACTCAGTAGAACATCTTTATCAGCCGACTCAGACGAAGAAGACAGAGACTGCATCAAGTCTACTGTATCCGACGGGAAACGACCCAACTTTTAACATCATTCGAAAGTCAGCAGAAGATCATACGAGGATGAGTGAGAGTCAACTCCGATGAAGACCGATATCTGACATCTCTCACCTACCACAAACCTCGACCAATGAGAAGCCGTCAAAGCACTACATGCTCTGACCAACTAAAGCTGCTCTCATGCACAGTAACCAACAACTCTGCTGCAACAATTCGAACATTTGGCCGTTTTCCTTGGACGCTTATGACACGTGGCATCGTCCTCTCCAACGGGCAAATGCCTGGGTCACAACTATAAATAGAGAAGTAAATCCGAGCTCCACGCATGGGATATCAAAGGGACAAAACGCTCAAGCTTTTGAAACACTCTAGCGCATTCAAAGAAAATCCAGTGAAGAACTTGCCTAACAGAATATCCTTAGTTCTTCTCTCTAGAGTTTCTTTCTTTAGATCCCTCTTCTCTATCTAAGCTCAACGTTTATATCTATAGCTTAGAATCTCGAAGGAGTTCACTTTTAGTGACTGTTCTTATTGTTAGAACTCCTTCATAGTTGGAGAAAATCCCCTCTCCTTCAAACTTAGGTTTGATTTGTAAAGTCGCTAAGGACAATAACTTAGAAGGGTCTGTCCAGTGTACAGATACCTTGTTGAGGCTTGCTCAGATAAATCAACAAGACCTCCTGTTCAGTAGGACCGTGGACGTAGGATCTTGCGTATCCGAACCACATTAAAAATTGCTTGTGTTGTTTACTATTTTATTGCATTGCATACAAATATCTTACAAACTCATATCTTGCATAAAACGTATTCGAAAAGTGCACTAGCCAAAATCTTAACTTGTGAAAATCACGTTTTCAACTGAGACGAAATCTCCGGGCCCTACACACTTATCCACACTAAGTCTTCGACTGAGGATCAAGCACTGACAAAAGTCAGTAGGAGAAACTCAGTAGTTGGCACACTCTGACCCGCGATCAGAAGGTTACTATTTGGCACTGTTCATCAGTAGCAACCTACAGCTCAGCTGTCCTTCGCGTTTGAGAAAAAGAAACACTCTACACCTGACTCTCGTCTCCGGACCAACATCTTGTACTATTAATAATCTATTTTTAACAGACCAAAGTGAATTGGGTGCCAATATAATGGGCCGAAAATCATTTTATCCCTTAATAAATTCAAAGGAATGTTATATTAGTAGGAATTATATTAAACGACAGAATATATTGATTCATTATCCCTGGTCGAATTCAACGTGCATGCTGATTTAAGTATTAGTTATATCCTTAATTTTTGAAACTTATAATTAAATTACTGTTGAGATATTATTTGGATGCGTGCCCTCGACGCTGCGATTCATTATATGGACCGAAATCCTAAACGTTGTTTACATTTACATAACTTAATTATTTCGACAATTAATTCTTCAACAGTTAATGGATTTGGCGTGTTTAGAGTGCTAATTGTTCCCATCAATATTGCAAAAAGTTACTTTGGTGATATCAACCGCCTCCTATTTTATGGACGACGCTCTCTTAGACGCAGAAAAATTCAAACGTTAATCATTTTCGAGGCAAACGTACGTTAGACGCAACCAGTGACTGCAAGTTAACATCCTGTCAGTTGCAGATTAATGGCGCCCTCATCTTGAAAAGAAAATTTAATTATCTTTTCTAAAATATATTAACTTATCATACAGATTAGGCTAATATCCTATCAGTTGCGATTCCGTACTTCTCGTGTGGATCTCAAGGCAGGAACCCGTTCAGTTAATCACAATGGCGAACGAATGGTTTGAGGAAGAGGGTGTCGTATCTAACATTCTCGGTCGCTTGTCGCCGGAAGAAATTATTCCGAGTAGAGGAGTTTGTTTTGCTTGGCGGCGTCTGTCATCCACTAGGTTGTTTATAGCCGACCATGTTCGTCGCTAGTTTAGTGGTTATGGTATCTTTTTCAGCGATGTTCATAGAAGGGAGAGTGAAGTGGAAGGAAGAATGATCAGTTACGTAAGGGTAGTGAATCAAGTAATTTCTGTATATTCGCGTTTCGTTGATTTTTTACCAGAAGGGGTAGCCATCTTATATTCTAACTATGGTATTATCGTTGGTCGTACAAGATTTCCACATTTTAGGCAGAACGTAGACGTAGCAAATCCTGTTAATCATCAGTTCATAACTTTGCATTGTCTGCATCGAATAACCGATGCTTGTATGCTTGCATTTATACGAACTTCTAATAATCTCGCGCATGAGCTATCAGATTATCGTCTTGTAGTTGCAACCCCAGTAGATGATGGACTACAAAGAACTCGCTTCCTTTTTTGTGTACATTAGTGATGGAGGAATTTGGTATCTTTCGAGATGGACTTGCAGAACTAGAAGAAATAGGTTGGTCAATCCTGCTGTAGAGATTTGGGGGGGGATGTGTGTTATTCTGGTTAACACTTAGAGAGCATGTTCTTTGGTTTGATCCTTTGGCAGATTCGGGAAGCTTTATAAGTGCCGCTTTTCCTATTTCTGAATTCGTTAAATTTCCTGCTCGAACATGTATACGACAATTTCAGAGCTCGCTTGTTTATGCAATTGTTTCGGAACATGGATTTAGCGTTTGGTATTTACTAAATAGATTTGCTCATATTTGGGATACTTGGTTTACTGTTGAAGACCTTGCACATATAAATAATCAAGAATTTCATGATGTTGGAGGTTTCGAAGTAACAATGATCCTACTTACGTAGAACCTATTGTCTTTGTGAATAATTGTCTTCTTCTTTGTGTTGGGGAAGAATACTATACTTTTAATCTCATAAGCCATGATCTATTCCGTTTCGGTGATACGACTTCATTACGCTTACTATGGAGGTGAGAATTCCATTCGAGAGTAATTCCGTATACTTCAACCCTTTTGCAACTTCCAAATTAGAAGTAAAAAGTGAGGTATTAGTCGAATATTTTTGTTATACTATATATTTGGTTTTAATTGTAATTATTTTAATATCTATTGTCAACTTCTATATTTGTTAATACGCTAATTCATTAATAGATTAATAATTGCAATACTTATATATATATATATATATATATATATATATATATATATAAAAACTATAATAGATTTATAAACTTTTATTAATTCGCTAACATTGATAGGCTAAAAACGTGTTCCCGTGTGTACTATAAATTTATAAACTATAAATTCGGTAATATTTATAAGCTAAAAACATGTACCCGTGCATCGCACAGGTCTTTGCCCTAGTTATATAAAAATAAAGAAGCTGGTGAAAAGCAAAATTCTCGAAAAATTGAACACGTAGAGTTATGCAGCTCTCGGCTATGAATTGGAGTTGAGAAGCTATCCTAAACACCAAGTGTACTACTTGGCATATATCTCCACTTTGCCAAATATAATAAAAAAATGTTAAAAGATTTGCTCGTTTAATCCTCCTCTAAAACTAAGCTTTTTTATCAATACATCTCCAAGGAAAAAAAAACCACTTTAATAACAAAATATAAAGGAAAAACACTTAAAAAAAACACTTTAAAAAAAAACACCAAGTGTACTATTTGGCATATATCTCCACTTTGCCAAATATAATAAAAAAATGTTGATATATCAATTTTTTTTTATCAATATATCAATTCTTTATTATATTCAATTATAAATTATCCAAATAAAGTCATAACGTACACAAATTATTTTAAAAAAACATTACACCCGACTTTATAATTTTATTCTTCTGTAAATCTTTTTTTAAATTATTAAATTAATAAAAAAACTGAAGTAGTCAGCATTTCTTAAGTTTGAAAATTAAATTTATAATTTTTTAAGTAAAAACATTAAAATTAAAACAAGTTAGTTTACACCAAAATAATCATTCACTCCTATTTATTTGTTGTAAGAAGAGTGGTCCGTATTCCATCCTACTAGTCTTTCGGTGTACTACATTAAACTATTAGTACTCTTTTTTTTTTTTATTGACGAGGAATCCGCAACCGCTACCTTTGGTGCGCACAGGGTAAACCTCGCTCCTGTGCAATAGCCTGCAAACCACACAGAAGTGTTAAAACACCCTTAATGTGACAGGGTGACAGGCTCACACATAGCGTGTCCAGTGGGAATTGAACCCATGACCTATCGGTCCCGGGCCACCCACCTATTATTAAAAAGTTAATAATATTTTTTATTTATTATTATAAAAATTGGATAAAATGATATTTTTTTATATTATAATATTAATTAGATATGAAAGTTAGTGAAATATTTAATTTGAAATAAAAAATTATTAATAATCATATAAATTTGGAAATACAGAAAAAGGAACGGAGAGATATATATTTGGGAAGTATGCTAGTCAATGTGAATTAGTTGGAGTCGGTGAGACAGGCTGGTAGGCAGCAGAAGACATTTCTGGTCAAAACTCAAAACCCAATTTCACCCAAGGCGGCCGGGCAGCGTCCATGATCGACGACTACGAGAAGCAGCCGATTGAGCTACGGGCGACGGAGGCGTTGGGTCGCGGGTTTGATCTCGCCAGCGATTTCAGGCTCAAATTCGTCAAAAGTTGTCCCAATGGTGGCCGGTTGGTTATTTTGGACGAATGGCGCAAGAGAGACGTCGTTATTCCGGGTGGTGCCACCATACGCGATGTGCCGGAGAGCATACGTATCGACAAAGGGGACCATATGCGCTTTAAGTCTGATGTGCTTCAGTTCAATCAGGTCGATTCTATCTGAATCTAATTCTTTCTGAGTTGATGTTCGAAATATGACCTACTTCTTCGTGCTGATACGTGGGGCTGCAACGTGTTGGAAATGCCTTTTTTTCCCCTTGTACTCGCAATGTCTGCTGATGAAATTAGTTTGATTGAAGAGGAAGTCTAGGTATTGACCCCCAATATCCATTTTGAACTCGCGAATAGGATTGAAGTCTAGGTTAGACGAACTTCCTCATCTTATATCCTGGACCTATCTATTTTAGTAATATATCTAAGGTGGATATTCGAAAGGATTAAGGCGCGAATCCTTCAACTGATATGTACGTTTGTCTGCTCCATATGCATCATGAAACCAATAAGAAATAATATCCAACAGATGGCGCAACTGAAAACTTCATGACTGAAAGTAATTGAATGGGTTTTGATGCTCTCAAAATGTGGTGAGGAGACAGTGAACCAAAAACAGTAATGAAAAGAGTCGCTTCTTTTAAATTTGCGTTATGATTTGTGTTGTGATACATCTTTTGTTTTATAAGTCTGCTTTTTATCAATTAGTAAAGACTTTGATGCTCTTAGTGGTAGATATCAGTTGTTAGGATTTACTAGGACAGAACTACTGCTTCTGCTGGAAAAGGTTATCATTACTTTAACGTAGACCGAATAAACTTGGAGTTAGTATTGTGCAGCAGTGTAATGCAACAAACAGTGAAACAAATCCTTCCTTTCTATCATTTGACTCTTCCAGTAATCCTCTCTCGGACTCTGGATTGATACCAATGGAACTCATCCATTTTAAATTCGTGGTGTTCTGGAATTTAGCTACATGAAATGTCAAAAAACAGGTGGAATTCCGTAGGTGCAGTGTATAAGTATGTGTTTTATTACCTTTATGTTCTGCGGTGTTCGATTGTTGTATATGTTTTAGTTGGCTCGGATGTACTTCCACTTGAAAGAGTTGGTCTATTTCCTATGGCCTATACTTCATCTTGCTTTGTGCTTGTAATGGACCCGAGACATAGAAATGAAAGTTATTGTTTCTTGAGGATTGGAGGGGAAAGAAATACATTTAATGCAAGCATGACCTTAAAACCTTTTTATTAACCGGTTGGCTAAAGATCATTTTCACTTGTAGCAACTGCAAAAAACAGAGAAGATGTTTGCATACATCAGCTTAGAAAAATAAAGTTTTAACCTCATTCTTCTGTTTAGATCTGTTAACCTGTATTGCTAATATTAGTAAACTTTTGGCAGATGTCAGAGCAACTTAATCAGAAATCATCGCTACAAGGAAAAGTTCCTTCTGGATATCTTAATTCTATTTTTGACCTGAGCGGAGCCTGGTTAAATGATGCAGCAGATGCCAAATATTTAGCATTTGATGGCTATTTCATCTCACTTTATTATCTGCATCTTACTGCAACACCACTAGAACTGCATGACCATGTCAAGAAGGCTGTTCCATCTCGCTGGGATCCGGCATCACTGTCCAGGTAATTTTTAGTTACTATCATTGGCTCTCTTAAAAATCAAAGGAATAACGTTAATTATTCCTATACTGGAACTGCAGATAAACTAAGATAAACATGGTAGAGCAGCTTGGTTTTTGAAGTATATTCGAATATTCAAATTTCCTTCCTACTCCATTTCTATTATGAAACCCCACATGAAACTTTATGGAATATTCTACACAATGTTCTAGAATCTTTATGGTAAACACAGTATTGGAAAGATAGTACTGCAGCACCTAACTATCATCTCTTCTTTCATTCACTTGTGGATTAATGGCTGCAATCAATTGGCAGACGATGTTCTAGCATACCAATAATTTGCAAGTTGTTGAATGTTTGATTTTATTTGATTTTTATTACATAGATATGACAGTTGCTTGTGCCTTTAAAAATTGTATGGCCTATATTTTGAATTATGCATCAGAACTTGATTGGTGGTTAATAAAGTGTGCATATTTACTAACGACCATGATACTTGTTTGTTTTGGACAAAAGCCTGGATATGTTGAAAATTTCAAGAACTCACTGATCTGTGATTATCTGATCTATGGATGATATCTTTTTGATGTTTAAGATAACTATATATCTTACTTATGGAGAAAATATCAATTTTGATCCTTTAATGTGGCTTCTGTCCGATTTTGGTCCTATCAAGGTTTTAAAAAACGGTCGAGGCGTACGCCTCAACTCGCGCCTTGAGGCGAGGCGGCGGCAAAACGTTCTGAGGCGGTCGCCTCACGGGGGACGTTTCTTTCTTGCGCCTCAGGGCCGAGAAACGCACCTCGTGACGTACGTTCCGACAATTTGGTCGTGGCAAAATTGAGCTAATTCACAAAATTGGGCTTCAATTAATTCAATTGCGTACCAATTTTGTTGAACCCAATATCAAATTAAGTCAAATTTTGCAAAAAAAAACCTAGGTCCCGATTCCCGACTTCCGGCTATGAACTACAAACCTGCAACTGCAAGCTGACTGTGCTGCGCCGCCGCCCTCTACTTTCGCAACTGCAAGCTGACTGTGCTGAACTACAAACCTGCAACTGCAATCTGGAAATAAATCCGTTTCATTTTCTTATTTGTTCATTCTAGATTGGATTTGAAGACAACAGGTCTCCTTTTGAAGTATTCTGATTTATTCTGGCAGATATGAATCGATAAATCCTTTGTCCAAATTATGTCAAAACAAGATTTTTACTCCAAATATATTGATGGCATTCTTCCTTTGTGTTGTCCCCCAATTTCTTGACTTTCTTTATGTTGGAGTCACCGGTCACTACGCCTAATAACATACTTCATCTCTGAGCCATATGTTTTCCTCAATACATAATCCGTTTAACATACCCATCAAGGTTTTAAAAAACGTAAACGGGTTTCGAGGCGTTTTTTCATAGTTTCACGAGGCGTAAGTCTCGAAACGGAACGAGGCGTAAAATTGAGGCGTAAATTTAATTTTTCCACGCTAATAAATATATAATAATACATGAGTCCAAAATACTCTCAAATTTAAAATAAAAAAGTAGTTTTAAAGTCTAACAACCAAAATCAAAACACATTAAACATCATTCTTCAATCTTCATCATCATGACCATGATCTTCCTCATCATCCTCATCTAGCAAACACGTGGCTGAAGATTTTCCTATATTCAAATATTAAATTATTAATAGTAGTACATATTTATACAACTCTCTAAAAGTTAAAATTAATAGTTAGAAATTTAAAGTACCTTTATTTAGGGTTCTTTGCCTCTTTGCCCTCACTACAGAATTTAAAGTTGACTTTGACCTTATTTCTGCATCATTAAACTCGTCAACAAAGTCATCATCTTCTTCAAATTCATCATCAGCCGACTCATCTCCTTGAACTTCATTGTCATCCAATTCCAAAGGCGGTTCTGACACCCACTCATCATCAGAAGCCGGCTCTTCTCCTACAATCAAAGGATCTTCATTCGTACTTCTCGTTTGCTTCTTCATGTGTCTGCTCTTCAATTTGTTATTGTACATAATGAAGACAATGTTGTTCAACTTGATATGCTTCAGACGATTTCTTTCTTTTGTATGCACTTGATTGAAGGTGCTCCAATTACGCTCACATTCTGAGGCGGAGCATGTAAGTCCCAAAACTTTCTTTGCAAATGACATCAACTCTGGAACTTCATCACCACAATGATCCCACCAATCAACTAAGAATAAGAAATAAACAAATAATAAGACTAGTAGTTATCTAAAGTAGTAAACTTAACAACTTAAGATTTAAAGATAGTTATTACTGACCAGGTGCCCGTGTTTGATACGACTTTAGAGAAGATTTATGACCAAATAATCCTCTTTTATTGATGAATGTATCAAGCTGCTCATCAACCATCAAATACTCATCTTGATCGAGTAGTTTTTCCATGCAACTAAAGAGGCCCCTCTTCACCTCTGGATGTCGAGAAAATTTTGGACTCCATCTAAATTGGGGGTTCAAGAAGTAGGCACAAGCATGCAAATCTCGATGCATCTGTCGCTCCCATTTTTCATCAATTATATCCCAAATTTCTTGGTAGCTACTTTGTTCCCCATTCAAATTCTCGGCTATCTTCTCTTTTGCTTCATCCATAGCACCGTAGAGGAACCCCATTGCAGGAGTTGCACCATCAACTAACCTCAAAACTTTCACAAGAGGTCCTGTGGTCTTAAGAGCATAAGACACTTGCTCCCAAAATACTCTCTCATCGAGTATAATATCTTTCACCGCTTTTCCTTCGCTCTTACTTGCCCATGCACACCGCGTCCATTCATTTGAAACAAACATCATTTGTAATGGTTGCTTCAACTCTTGAATACTCTCCAATGTCAAGTATGCAGTGGCAAATCTTGTGGCACCCGGACGAACTATATCTTTCTTTACATACTTTCTGGACAAACTCAATACCCACTGATGGTGGTAAATGAAGTTGGTGACTCGTTTAGCTTTTAACAAAGCTCTTTTGTGTTGAGTCAAGTCAAATAACTTCTCCAGCATCAAATCAATGCAGTGAGCAGCACACGGAGTCCAATACAACCTTTTCCTCTTCTCCATCAACATACGTCCGGCTGCTTTATATGCACTTGCATTATCAGTGACTACTTGAAGCACGAACTTCTCTCCAACTTCCTCCACAACGCCATCCAACAACTCAAACAACTTTGGTGCATCTTTAATAACATTTGATGCATCAACAGTTTTTAAAAAAACCGTCCCATGCCGATTGTTGGCAAGAAAGTTGATAAGGCATCTATTCCTCATATCCGACCAACCATCTGATAGGATTGAGACACCGGTCTCCGGCCATGTAGCTTTGATCTCCTCAACTGTCTTTTCAGTATCCTTCACTTGCCTTTGAAGTACTTTGGTGCTCAACTCGTAAGGAGTTGGAATTTTTAACCCTCTTCCATAATTGCCAACAGCTCGCAGCATGACATGGAATGATGGGCTCTTTGCTACATTAAACGGGATCCCGTTCTCTATTAAGAATCTCCCAATCGCATCACAAACCACTTCTCTATGCTCTTTACGGTTTGCTGGAGGTATTTCTTCATCGGGACTGACCATAAACCTATCCATTGGTCCTCTTACGTTCGGTTCTCCGCCCTCATCGAGGCCGCAAGGATTTCCACCATCAACCATCTCCTCAAAGTTTCGTTGGGCCATGTGTTTTGTTTTTGTAAATGCTGCCATGAACAATTTCACCTCTTCCTTCACCTCATTTGTCACTTTTGGACATGGCGCCACGTTTTTATGCGTACACGCAAGATGCTCTTTCACTCTCTTCACCCCGCCTGTAATTAATTTTGAGCAGAACTTGCACTTCAAGTATTTGTACCCTTTTTTACCTTCGCCGGTCGGTGGAGCCTCTTCGGTTGCATACTTCCATGCTATGTCTTTTTTAGTCATTTTCTTGCAAAAAACTCGTGTTAATAAAGAGGTAGTATCAATAGATAGTAATAATGTAATATCATATTAAAAGAGGATACAAAAAAGGAGATAGCATTATTTAACATAGTATGGTACCATAAAAACATGCAAATTCGATGGCAATTGAATAACAAATGAATATGGATATTACATACCATTTGTATAAGGATGACACGACTCACGAGAAGTTGACTAATGCTTTGAATAAGCAACAAAGATTATTATTAAATATTATGACACATAATATAAAAAACAGTAAGATACATCAAAAGTTGTGCTTGGTGGTGGGACTAGCCGACTAGGTAAGCGGTGAATTCTTTTATTTATCATCCTTACAAACACAAGTACACAGAATTCTTTTATTTATCATCCTTACAAACACAAGTACACAGCAGACGAGAGCTTTACAAACAAAATACATATGAGAGCTTACAAACAGAAAATAAATACAGTCGACGATTGGGTGAGCGGCCGCGGGCGGGGCGACGGCGGGTGAGCGGCAGCAAGGGGGCAGCGAGCGAGCGGCGGCGACGACCGGGTGAGCGGCCGCTGGGGCGAGGGCGGCAGCGGGTCGGCGGCGTGCTCGCTAGTCGGCGGCAGCGGAGGATTGGTGCGTCACTTATCTTGGTAAGAAACCTGTTGATCGGGAGATGAAAAATTCTGTAAAAAACCTAACCTATGATTAATTGGACAATTGATGTATTAATTGGATTAAGATTTAGAAAATCGGTCCAATTTCTAGCCCAATTGGAGATGGGTCAATGGGATTTAGGGTTTAAATCTTAATTCCGAGCCCAATCAAAAATGGGAGCGCATAACGTTCCGGAACGGAACGTGCGCCTTGAGGCGCGCCTCGCCGGCGCGAGGCGGATAAAAGGAACGGTTGGCCGGAGGCGTACGCCTCAGAACGGTCAGGAGCCGTTTCGCAGCGAGGCGCGCCTTAGAACCCGCCTCAAATACGTTTTTTAAAACCTTGATACCCATTATCAAATGATATCATAAATATAGGGACACACTACACGAAAAGGGTGATGGTTGGCTTCTATGTTAAACCAGCTACACTAGCACCGAACTTTATAACTTCTTTGAAGCACATAAGCTCCTATTCAAACAAGTTAGATAAATTCATTGTTGAATAACTAAAAAACTTGTTAAAAAAAGGAAAAAACAGAGAAAATAATTCCAATTGAATAATGAAAATAATTTTGCAATAAATAGGAAAGCAGATAACATTAAATGTCCTATAATAGGGAAGCTAGTCTTGAACCTTATCCTTGTACCTGAATCAGTTCGTACGACCAAGGAATGCATCATTACCTGCGTCCTAGAGATCAAGCATGTCCTCAATCTTGAATGTAGGCGTGTATTCATCAAATCGACCTTCTCCTCGTTGTGGTTTTCTTGCAATTAATCATTTAAAATACATAAACGGTATGTTTTATTGGAATGGTCCACACCTTATGTGCTAGTTGGAAAAAACTGGAGATGTTTCATAATCTTCGAATTAGAAAGTCGAGTCTTAACTGTAAAAGTCGCATCGCATTTACAATTATATCGAAAGGTGGTGATTTTTATGACAACATTCCCTTTTATATGGCCCTTTTCCTGCCTATTGAGCAGCTAATAGGCTTGCTTCTATACAAGATAAACATTAATAATTAGATGAGTAAGTAATGAGTGAGGCATCATCCACTGGCCACCATAAGTAACTCCCTAGTCATCAGATGTGATTACTTGACAATAATCCTAACTATAATGCTAACCGGAACACTTAAGTAGGATGCCCTCTCTTGACTATCAACTATAGTAGGTCCATCTTCCCTTGCACCCTATGAAGAAGTATTCCTCTTCTAACGCCCAAACATATTGGCTAATGAACTTTTCCCTGCTTCAGTACATTAGTGATCAACAAAAGTTTTTCTACAATACATTATGTTATCAATTTGTTTCATGAGTGCATTAATTAATCTTAGTGACCTCTATGCACATTAAGAGTTCATTGAGCTGATAAATCCATTTTGCTGGAAAACTGCTTCGAGGGAATATATTTGGTGTGACCTTTACTGCCTTGTGAAACTAATATGTAAACATTACCAGATTTATCCAGACATATGGGACACACATAGTTGTTGGAATGGCAGTGGGGGGCCAAGATGTGCTTTGTGTTAAACAGAAACCATCTTCTCCAATTCCACCAGCTGAACTCAAGGGATATCTAGAGGAACTTGGAGATTGTCTATTCTCTGACACAAATAGTCCTATCTTGGAGAAAACAACGAAAGATAACAAAAGGAAGGCATGTATTGGCTTGTGGGATTCATGTTAGGCGTGTTTGCTTGCTTTAGCTTCCCTATAGAAAAACTATAATGTTACATCTGTTATCGCGAAATGTGCAGGTTCCCGAAGTATTTAGTCGTATGCTGCAGACACATACAATGCAGTTTACTAGCATCACAGAAACATCAAGCAAGGATGTAAGTTACTTTTG
Organism: Lavandula angustifolia; assembly: GCA_028984105.1. Classification (NCBI taxonomy): domain Eukaryota; kingdom Viridiplantae; phylum Streptophyta; class Magnoliopsida; order Lamiales; family Lamiaceae; genus Lavandula; species Lavandula angustifolia. Next base: position 21,901,502 of record CM054816.1, on the reverse strand, counting down.
CACAATCTTCATTAGTTCTAGAAAAGATTGAGCTGATTCTTTTTGTGCAATGTATAGGGACTCACCCTTATTTGGTCAAAAAGAGGCGGTGATGTGTTTGCGCAAAGTCACTCCAGATGGCTCCAGACAATGGCAGCTAACCCAGAAGCAGTACTTTTCAAATTTGTACCAATTACCTCTTTGCTGAATGGAATCCCAGGGAGTGGCTATCTTAGTCATGCCATCAACTTGTATCTAAGATGTAAGTTCACAGATTATGATCAAAACTGTACTCTTTTTGTGTTTTGCTCTCCTTATCCATCTCAAAAACCAGCTATGCTACCATAATTTTTTGTTATCTTGCCCTCTTTCAGTTATTGACTTCTAACATTAATACGTCTCTGTTCAGACAAACCATTATTAGAGGATTTGCCATATTTCTTGGAGTTTCAAGTTCCTAGTCAGTGGGCTCCTTTGTTCTGTGAGTTGCCTCTTAAGCATCAAAGGAGGAAGACATCATTCCCCTCTTTGCAGTTTAGCTTCTTGGGTCCAAAGATTTATGTAAGCTTTACTCAGGTATGCTAAATCTCTTCCTTCCTGTACTTGCACCAAAGCAGATGAGTGGCTCCACCTTGTTTGTGAAATTGATTAATTGATTTCTGGTTATATAATTGATTTCTGGATTACCTTCTGATACTGTCGATTTTAATTTTTATTTTGAGTGCATATGTTAATTTATAAAATCCGGGAACATTGTAGGTTGCGAGTGATCTGAAACCAGTTATTGGTCTACGCCTATATTTGGAAGGAAAGAAAAGCAATCAATTAGCAATTCATGTACAGCATCTGTCAAGTCTTCCAAATATAATGGCATCGATCTCAGCAAATCCGAATACACTGTGGATGCAATGGCGAGGTTCTGATGAATATGAATCATGTGATCAGTTCTTAGAAGCAGTGAGATGGAAGGGGTATTCAAATATATGCTCATCGGTAGTTAAACACGACCCTAGGTGGTTGGCGCGAGGTGGTGTGTTCATTGTAACTGGTGCACAGCTTGTTATAAAGGGAAAATGGCCCAGGAAAGTTCTCCACCTCCGTCTGCTGTACACACACATTCCTAACTATACCATCAGAAAGACGGAATGGGCATCTACACCTGAATCATCTCGCAAGTCAAGTTTCCTCACCAATCTGAGCACCACTTTCACCTTTACCCAACGGACAGTGGCTGATGCCTCAAAGCAGCTCCCGGCAACTTTAAATTCCGGTGTATACCCCGATGGCCCTCCCGTTCCAGTTCGCTCGACTAAGCTACTTAAGTATGTTGACGCCACTGAGGTTTCCCGCGGTCCATACGACAGTCCCGGACATTGGTTAGTAACAGCAGCTAAATTGGTCTCTGACGCTGGCAAAATTGGTTTGCAAGTCAAATTTGCTTTATTGGATTATTCCCGAGAAGCATAAACAATTCCATTGTATTATTGTATGTGAATTGTGATGTAAGAGCAGCTTTACCATCTTGTTTTGTTTTATTACTTTCTGTCCCTAAAATTGCGATGGTGATAAGGAAAACAAGTCGTGTCTTTGTATACAGTATATCAGGTTGAGGCTGGTCTAGAGAATTCAATATAATATTCATTTGTTGCTTAAACAAACAAAAAATAAATAAAATATGATGAGCAAATCATCTTATAATTTCTTTAATTCATCTATTTAAAACTAAACTTCGTTGAATTCCGAAAACACTACTGGAACGAGGGCATTTCGAGATCCAAAGCTCGGAGAACAATTGATAAATGCAGTCGTGGACAAGATCATGTTTACTGTGAATTATTATGTTCTCTTCGATATCCATAAAGGGAGATACTGATGATGTAGAATGTAACACATCCCCTCAAAATGGAACATAGTAACAATGATGATGTCGCCTTAAAGTCGAGAAATGGCGCCACCATGAGGGTGTGAAATAGGGTTTTCGCAAGGGTGAAAAATAGGTACCGCCACGGGCTGGAGTAGGGCGCCTAATAGGCAGGAACTTACTCTAGTCAGAACATTGACTCGGGGTCTAATTTTACGTGTTTTAAAAATTTCTCGTAGGCAATGTTCCTTTAATTAAGATGTTTGGTTGGGAACGAATACATTATTGGAATTCAAAAAAAAATAAAAGGAGCTATATAGTTATAAAAATAAAAAAAAAGAGAGAAGAAAGAAAGGAGATAAAAATAAAATACAAAATAAAAAGGAAAGAAGGAAAAAAAGGAATTTTTTTTTTAAATAATGGTGATGATCCTTTAACTTATGACTATTACCACTGAACGGAGCCTACTTTAATAAAAGTACTGCATACATATTCGTTTTGTATATTCCAGGGGATCACTGGCCCCCTGCCCTACCCCTCAGTACGCCCCTGACCATAGAGGGGAGAATAGGACTGCCAATGGTGGAAAATGCGTTACCACGCGAGGCGGGAAAGTAGTTGCTACAAAGGCGGGAGAAGACACCGCCATGGAGGCGAGCATAAGGCTACCAAAGGCAAGAAAAGAGCCATTGTAGACGTTAATAGTGCCACTACGAGGGCGACATATGACACTGTTATGGAGGCGGGAATATAGCCGCCAAGGGTGGAAAAAGTATCGCTTCAGAGGCCAAAATAGTGCCACTATGAGGGCGAGATATGGCACTACTATGGAGGCGGGAATATGACCGCCAAGGGTGGGAAAAGACGATTCCAATATGCGGCGGAGAGTCATAGTTACCCCTCTCCCAACGATCAACCCTTGGTTAGAGTTCCTCGTTATGCAATCTCATTCCTTGGACGACAACCCTTTGGTTGCCATCCCCTCGAATCTCGGTTATAGTTCCTCGCTATCCAATCTTGTAATTATCGTTGGAGTTGTAGTTGTTCCCTTAGATTGGCATCAAACACCCTGATGCTCTTAGATATCCCGATAGGTCCTCCTATTCCAACGTGCAAACACTTTGATCTATGGTGTTGGTCCAGAGACGAGTCTTCAGGTGTGTGTGTGTGTATAGGGGGAGTGAATACACTTGAGTTCAAGTTTAAATTCAAACGTGAAAGTTAATATTTTACTGAGTTTACTTGCTAATGAAATTCATCTTGTCAAGTAAGCCTTCTGATTGTGTGGGCAGAGTTTTCCAGTACATTGAGTACTGTTTAATGACTAAAGTCAGTCAACAAGCGATTTAGTATAAGAATATATATGGAATGTGTATGACCAAATTTTATCGTCTCTTATGAAAAACGTTGTTTACTGAAAACACTTAAGATTATGTTTGTGCGCGTTTTAGAGAGCTTTTACTAAAAATCAATACTTATTTGTTTTTGCAAAATGATTTTGTGCTGAATGAACAGTAAGCAATGTAAAAATAAAGTAATGCCCATATTTTTATAGTTGCTCGGATTCGCAAAATCGTACGTCCACTTTCCTGTTTCCAGGAGGTGTTGATTATATTTTATTGAGCAAGTCTAAGTCAGTCCGTGCATTGGACATAGCTCAATTTAGTTATAGTCTTAAGTGACTTTACAAGTGTCAAACTCGCAAGATTTGAAGGTATTTCCAACTGAGAAGGAGTTTTTAGAATAAGAATATTTCATAAACCGAAATAGAGAAGGAACCAATATCACTCTAGAGTGAAGAACAAAGGGGTATGAAGTCTATTCTATCAGAGTTCTTCATTGGATAAGCCTCTATATGCTAGAGTGTTTATGATCTATATTTGCTTGTGTTCCCGGTGTTTTCTATGCAATGAAAAGTGTTTATATTTATAGGCGAGATTAGTGAATAGATTCGTTGGAGGAGATCTAGACATGTGGCTACGCGACAAACAAACAATCTTCTTTTAATTCGAAATTCTGTAGAGATCCCTTTGTTTTAGAGTCCAAGGGTTGACTGCAGCTTTATGTTAGAACACATACAGTGCTGACATCTTCTCATTGATCGAGGTTAAATGGTAGGTGCAGTTTGTTCAAACTCTAAGATGGATACTAAATTGACTTCCTATATTTAGATTCCTCGAACCCTTTCTACTAAGTTTATCTCTACCGACATTCTCATTGTCTTTTGTTAGTTGACTGTTGCTTTACTGACTTCACTTCACATCTTCACTAGATTCCAGAGCAGAACCATACTGACACTCTAGATAGCTGGTCTTTAGATACTGCTAAGTAGCATCTTCCACTGACCGTGGCAACAATTGAAAACAACTATCAAGTTTACTGAGCTCCTAACATACTGAGTTCAAACTAAGCTGGACATCTATTACAATTATGATTCTTGGATAATTGTCCCGGCAGATGTGAAGGATCAGATTTGGGATTATTTAAATTTAAGTAGTTATTTATTTTTCTTATCACTGATATTTTTTTGTTACTTATTTTTAACATTGTGTTATGCATGCATTTTTAGTTATCTTTCAATTTGTACAAAAAATGGAAGGAGAGATGTCTCCTAATAACAAGTGGCGGCAATGGAAGACCAAACTTACTAACTATGTCCATGATAGGGTAGAAAAACCTGAATTGAATACACCACCAGCTGATTATCCATGTATTACAACTTCTGATATGAGTACTTTTGATATGCACTAACTAATATAATCTTTTTGCCAAATAATTCTCTCTAGAATTGAATACACCACGAGCTGATTATCCTTATCGTTTTTCTCGAAAAGGATATGCTAATTTTGCTGACGAACATGTAGGTTATATTTAGATTCGTTTAATACTTTATGAAATCAAATTATGTTCACATATTGATAATTAAATACATGCAACCTGAGATGTTGTGCGATGACCGTGAAATCAATCAAGCTGGTCTTTGGGCAGCCGGACGAAAGAATAAAGATGATGAATATGAGGATGATAAGCTGAAAGGTGTCGTTAGCAAGATTGTAAGTTTACTACTGTAATATTTTTTTCAAACAAATTATTATAAATATACAACATGGTTATATTGGTGTTTCTAATATAAGATAAGTCTATTTCAAAGAAAAAGATTGGAACATTGAATGTGCAAGAAAAAGAAGTACACTATCCTTGAAGATGTGTTTGATGTTCCGAAACATTATGGGTGTTTAAGAGGTGTTGGAGGCCATCTCTCTAAAGATGTATACTTCTAAGTGTCTGTTGAGATGAGATTCAGTATGATAAGATTTGAAGATCCCAAAAACCTAGCTGAATGATGAACCAGATAATATAATAGCTTAGTTGAGTTCAACATGTTAGGAACTCAGTAGCCTAGCTAGAGTTCAGTAGCTGATAGACTCAGTAGAGTAGATCTTTGTCAGCCGAACGGACTCAGCATTGAAAACTCAGTATGGTTAGTCAAAACCTACTGGATTTGTGGACAAAAAAAGGCATGAAGTTGAACTTTTCAAAAGAATGACAGTAGAAGATAACTTAGTCCGAGGAATCAGAGGAAGTCAACTCAGCATCTGCTTTGGAGTTTGAACAAGCCTCACCTACCATTCTACCTCGACCAATGAGGAGTTGCCAGCACTGTACCTTTCTTTGACAAAAGCTGCCTCAAGACTGAAAAAGAGAGAATATTTACAGTAATGTTCAATGTTGAAGATGACCATTTTCCTTGTCGCTTTTGACACGTGTCTAGATTCTCTCCAACGAATCTATTCACAAGTTAAGACTATAAATAGTGATCGAGCTTCAAATGATGAAGACACAACCGGGAACACCAAACATTCAAGCATTCAACCTCTAGCTAACTTAAAGCTCACCCAGTGAAGAACTCCCCTCATAGAACATCTATTATAGTTCTTCTCTCTAGATAACATTGTTCCCAATCTCTATTCTAAGCCACCATACCATTGTTAGATCATAAGCTTAGAAACTGTGGGAGTTCATATTGATTGAACTGTTCTTATTGTTTGAACTCCTTCATAGTTGGAGATAACTCAAACCTTGTGTTTGAAATTGTGTAAAATCACTAAGACTATAACTAGAATATCTGTCCTGCGAACTGATCGACTGAAACTTGCTTAGTATAATAAACTCAAGAACTCCTGTTTTGTTCAGGACAATGGATGTAGGATCTTGCGTATCCGAACCACTTTAAAAACTGAATGTACATTTATTGTTCACGCTGTATAAAACTGATTTGCAAAAACTCATAAGTCAGATTTTCAGTAAAACTGAATCCACGCACTGGCTTGATTTGAATTGTTTTCAGTAATAACGTTTGCCAACAAGAGACGATATAAAACCGGGACTACACATTCTGCACTTATTCATCTACTGAGTTTACTGTTGACTGAGTAGACAGTGTTCGGTATTTCGAATCACTCTGCCCACGCGATCCAAAAGTTAATCTAGCTTACTGACTCGCTCAGTAGCACATTCACTTGAAGACTGACTTTCGCGTTTGAGTTGAAACTTGGACTCAAATGTATTCACCCCCCCCCACTCTACACCAGAAGACTCGTCTCTGGACCAACAGTGTCCTAAAGGAAAACATTCATATGTAGAGCTCTGCAATACTCATCGAAAAGAGATGCAAGCACAAGAAGCATGCATTGCTAAACTAGAAGCAGCTATGTACAAAATATTGCACGTGATGGTGATACTGGGGAAAAGGGTAGTTGTTCAATGAAAAATTTCAATGATGATGAGAATTTGAAGTTGGATGAGGATGATGTGGAAATAGTTGATAATACTGCTAGAGTGCAGGTAATTACTTGTTCTCTTTAAATCACTGTCGTCATATTATAATTATTGATTATAATTTATTTCATTTGTAAATTTTGTATAGGGTAAGGTGACATTAACATTGGAGTCGGGGATGAATGTTGGCTTTGGCATAGTGGTCAAAGCACTAGACGAACCCAGAAATTGCATGTGCGTATCTGTTGATGAGGCAGCGGATGAAAATGCACTCATACCCTTTCCGACAAGCGATTGCAAGAGCATAGGTGAGATTGTGGGATCTCATGTTGCATGATCGGTAGGCTTGTTGAAGATGGATGAGTACGTGAAAGTATGTTACTACTAAGTATCTGATATGAAGTTAGTATCTTGTAGATAAATTCTTGATATCTTCATTTACTTTTAAATCTTAGCAGGACAAAAAGGAAGAAAAATGTTCAAAAGAAGCAGCCCACCCCACTCTTATACGTGGTGTATGGTTACCGGAAGGATGATCTTCAAGGCAAAGATAATTTTTGGATGAATTTGGATGAAGATATCTTCGGACATGAGCGCCACTTTATATACAGATTGAAGTTGTCGAGCCGGTCACCGAGTTGAAGCCAATTTCATATAATTGCATTGTTTTCTACTTTGGGTATGCGATTTCTCAATTTCAGCAATTATTTTATTTTTTAATTAGATAGAAATGTTATCTCAATTTGCGATGTTATTTATACAATTGCAGACACTTATACAATAGGGTGAAAGTGTTAAACAAGTTTGCATAATTTAAATTTATTGATCCATATAACATGGGACATATTCCTTCCACAAAAACAGATGACAAAATTGCGCAAGAACAAATTGAACGAAGATCATGTGAATTGAAGGATATGCTTGGTGGTACACTGAAAGATTAAATTGTTCTGGTTCCATGTAATATGGGGTAATTTGGCAGTCACGTATATTCTTTGAATAAAATTAGGGATAATAACATTATATAATTTATTTTGCATATATGTAGTGCACATTAGATTCTAACATCGATCAACCCTTATAAAGAATCGATTTTATTGTTGGATCCTCTATATGCCTGAAATCTCCATGGAGAGTGGACATAAGTTGTTGAATTGTAAATATTCCTTTTCCATTTGTGTTTATTAATATATTTTCAGTAGTACCTCAATTAAGTTATCTTTAATATTCATATGTAGGGCTTTGAAGATGTTCAATATTGAAAATAGGAGGAGAGGAAAAAAGAAATCTAATTGGGCTTTACCTAAGGTATGTCATCTCCAATACATATGAGTTAATGATAATAATAATGTTAGTTATATTTCAATGTAGGTTCCCATACAACTAGACTCCTACCAGTGCGGTTATTATGTGATGAGATATATAAAAGACAATGTTGAGTCTGATTCTAGTGGGAGTGATATGCATGGGATGGTTGAGCTGGTAGTTAATATCATCTCTAAATATTTTACGGAAGAGTTATTGAAAGTATTATTTATTGTGATTCTAACATATTTTGTATATATTTATCCTTAACAGTTTAAACGAAAAAGTTACATACTGGATGACATTAATATTGTGAGTAAAGAGTGGGTAGAATGTATTAAACTATATATAAGTTAGTTCAAGTAATTCAAAGTTATGTAAATCTCACTTTTTAAGAGTTGGGCCATTTTAGGGTGGATCATTTTGTGTTAATGGATTATTTTTTTTGTTCTAGTATGATGATTGAGAATATATTTTTGTATCATATACTGCAATACTATATGTCAAAGTTGCAATATTATGATAGAATAACATTCTTTGCTAATTCTAGCTGCTATTACATTATATATACACCATAGTTCTTTTTGGCTGCTTGTAAGCTTCTATTGATTTTCGGCGTTAGTAGTCTAGATGCCAATTAGGCGAAGGGGCCCGAATATCTTATAACTTGTAGCCATTGGTTCAAATATGTTTTATTCAGCCTGATATAGATAGAAGGTTTTTAGTGATCAATACTTGTTAATTATAATTGTAAAATTTTGTTGTCGCTTGGTATCATGCTGACATACTCTAAATACTAAATTTTGTGCCTGCTTGTCTAGTCAGTTTAATTACTGGTCATGTTTGAACTGGGATTGGTTAACAAGTGTTATGCTTCAAAACAAATTTGGAGTGCTAAGGCCTAGGCTATGGTCAGTTTAATTGTATAATCAAGGATGCAAACATTAGTATTCTAGAAATATTATCATATGTTTCATAAGTCGTGGTAGCAATGTGTGTATACGTTATGACTGCTACGCTACTGCCCAGTTGTTTCTTGGTGAGTATCTCAAAGAAAACAGATGATGACAAAGTATATATATAGAGAGAGAGAGACAGGAGAGAGAGAGAGGGTCAGTTGTATGTTAAGCCAGAAACCCCTGGTATGGTTTTCAAGGGTGATATTAGTTGATAAAAGATGTATTCCTTTAAAGTCTTCACTTTCATCAGTTTGTCTTGGTATCTTTGTTTTGGATTGTAGGTTAGAGCTGCTGAGTTGAGGAAGATATTAGTATAACTTGGTCTGGTATGTGTTTTTAATTTTCATAACTAATACATTCATTTTGTTTGCATTATTTGTTGGCTTTTATTTTTCATTGTAGAAAAAAAATTACATACGCTCGCATTTGTAGGGGATATGACAAGAAAGACAAGGCTGTAAAGTCGTGTATGATTTGGCTTAAGTACTTGTTGGGATTTTATATATTGGAAGCAAATTTTATGCTTGTATACAATGTGTTTTTCCTTTCAACTATTTTATTCTCCTATTTGATATATATATATATATATATATATATATATATATATATATATATATATATATGGGAGTTCTATAGAGAACACCCCTTATATAGAGAAATAAGAACAATCCCCCACCCTTGATCTAGACTAATAGATGGTGTAGATGGAACTGAAAATGCATTTCATTTGTTATTTTTTTAAACCAAAAAATCTCATTAAGGGTAAATTGGGTATGAATTGTGCATATTATTCATTTTGTAAACAAAAAAAATTGGCTAGGCTTTTTACCATTCCTTTCTCGTTTCTAATTCAAAAAATTACTACTCGTTCTCTACCCGCTCGAAAATGGCGATTTGGAATTGAAACCGACGATTGAATAAGGATTCAGAGGCGACGCTTGAAGAAGCTTTCGGAGGCGAGGCGTGAAGAAGCTTTCGGAGGCGACGCGTGAAGAACGTTTCGGAGGCGACGCTTGAAGAAGGTTCAAAATTGAACACGAAGTCAGTTCCGAAGCATTGGGATTTCGTCCATTGTAGAGAAAGGGCAGCGTTATTCTGTCCATCTAAGGTAAGTGCCGCGAATTTCTACTGCGAAATCATTTTTTTTTTGGGAAAACGATCTAGTTTTCAAAAGTGTGTTGACGACCATTTGTGATTTTTTTGCATACAATCTTCGAAAACGTTAGCTAGGGCTGTTTGGTTGATTATAAATTGATACACTGCGAAATCGAATTGGGGCTTTTTTTGGATTAGTGTTATTTAGTTCAGTTTGGAAAGTGGTTGAGAGATTATGCACATTTCAATATCTGAACAATTTTTTTGAATGCACATGCACGTTGAACTATTATGCACATTTCATGTAAAATATATGCAAATTATAATTAATTTATCTGCACAGACTGCGTAATATATTTTCTTGTTGAAAATTTTGTGAATATGATTACAATGGGTGGTAAGAGAAAGGGAGGAGCATTGATCGGAGGGGGTAGAGGTAGTGGTAGACTAAGGTTAATAAAAAAGAGTAAGCTAGAAGCTGTAGAAGTTGAAAAGGATAGAAAAATGAAGGGTAAGGTGATTGATGATGCAAGGGATTTTACACCTACAAAAAAAGGTAAACAAATAAAAAGAGAAGTTGTTGCCCAACAAACTACACCACCGACTGTAGGCCGATCTATTAGCAGAATCAACCAGTTCCCTTATTTAATCTGTCGTGCAACCCCATCTTGCCTATATAGATCTATAGAAAGAATGGATCCTGCTCAGAGACGAGCGGTTGAAGAATTAGGATTTGAGTCATTAATGAAGCTAAAAATAACCGAGGTTCCCTTGAAAATGGCACATTGGTTAGTTAGTAGATTTGATGCAAGAAAGTGTGGTTTAAGACTCTTAGACAGAGGGTTACTACCTATAGTTAATGAGGATGTGCATAAAGTTTTGGGCTTGCCCATGGGAAGGAGAACTATAGGGCAATTATCTGGATCAGAATCTAGGGAGCTGTTGGAGGAGTGGAGAAGTTATTTTGAGGACTACAAGAAAATTTTGCCTACAAAGTTAATGGAAGAAATGCTACAACATACTGAAGGGGGTACATGGTTTATACGTCATTTCCTTGTTCTGGTAGAGGCCTGTCTAATTGAGAATTCACAGAATGGTTATGTGTATCCATCAATTATTGGTTGTTTAAAGGATCTAGAACAAGTAAAAGAATGGAACTGGGGGGAGTATCGGTTGAAGAGCTTGGTTCGAAATAGGCTTAAATGGGATACATATAAGCCATTTGGAGGCCCATCACTATTTCTGACAGTAAGTATTTTTATTGTTAAATACATTACTTTCTTGGCTCAGAAAATATCTAACTTTTCTTTTTTATGTTGCAGCTTGTATATGTAGACAGAGTAAAGGTTTTTAATGAGACATATGCTAGATATCTGCCAGTGTGTGTGAATTGGGATGATGAATCATTAAAGAAAAGACAGAAAATGGAAATCAAGGGAGGAGGATTTGGGGGTGGAGTGATTTTAGATGCGGTTGAAATAAGAGTAGAAGAAAGGGTGGACAAGGATAATGACAAAGAACAGACAACCCAGTAAACCAACTGGAGAGGCTAATATCGAAGGCCAACTTGGTAGCAAAGCACATGGTTGATCTATTCAAAGAGATAGAGGCCACTACAGTGGATGTGAATGCAGCAGCCCCTATTTTCCAAAGAGCAGTAACTACAACAAAAAGACTCATCGGGTGTCATTTGAGCAATGAAAGCACACATGTGACTAATGAGTTTGAAGATGAAAGCTATTGGAGAGATGAACGAGTCATTTATTCTATCATAGAGATAGAAGAAGCCTGTCAGAAAAAAGAAGAGTTCCTAAATAACTTGTTGCATGGACCAAGTTTTAGTCTTGGACTATCTCAAATGACTCAGAAGGGGGAGAAAACACCTACAAAAAATGTGCATACAACAATTTCCAGACAGTCCCCGAAGCAAGGGAAAGGAGTAGAGGTAAATATATACAATTCAGTTTGAATATCTATGTTTATACAATTCAGTTTAAATATATACAATTCACTTTCTACTATTTTTATATTTTAGGAAGAAAGTGTATGGACAAATGGCAGTGATGATGAGCTGTATAATGAAGCAATAGATAATTTCCAGGTAAAGATGATGAAACATTTTGCAGCAGATTTCAGTAAATTAATATGCACATGTGATTCCATTTATATGCACAGTCATTGTTTCTTTATATGCACAACTTGCAGGTTGATGATTATATTAATGATAATGGAAATGGAAACGAGGAGCACATAGCAGGAGGTGAAAGAGAGAAAGGTGAAAGAGAGAAAGTGGTTGAGGGAGGTGAACAAGAAACTGACTTAGAAGCACAAAAGGTAAAATTACATTGCCCTATCACATTTCAGTACATTCATATGCACATGTGATTACGTTCATATGCACAATCAGTGTTTTTTTATGTGCACAACTTATAGGTTGATAATGTAAATGTAAATGAGGAGTACATATCAGAAGGTGAAAAAGAGAAAGGTGAAAGAGAGAAATTGGTTGAGGGAGGTGAACAAGTAGCTGAAGCTAAAGCACAAAAGGTCAAATTAAATTAATATCTATACACATATCATATCCACGGCATGTAAAAGCAAACATAATATGTGTCCAGTTAGATACAAAATCATAGAATTCTAGTAATTGTTTGTTATATGCACAAGTTGCAGGGTGTTGATGATCTGACTTGTAATGTAAATGCAAATGAAGATACTCCTAAGGAGAGGGTTGAGGAATGTGAACAGGACACATAATCAGAAGGGACTGAGGATGGTGACAATGAAGCAGACAACAATAAAGGGACCGGAGACAAAGATGGGACATACATGGCTGTAAGCATTAGTTAACTATTTCACAATATTCGATGATAAACTTCATTACATATAATTTGACTATTGGTAGGAAAATTCTCGTGATGGGGAGATGCGTAACAAGAGACTACAAAAGCGAAAACCAGCTGCTTGTATATCCCCATATGTGAGAAGAACAGTTGAATTGACAAAGAGATTAGTTAAATCTGAGAAGGTTATAGGAATGTACACTTTTTACAATAAGGATTCACAGTAAGTCCGAATGTTTAATGATTTATTAGTCTTGAGTTTCAATTTGTATTGATAAATCTAAATACTATAAATGGATCTATGTAGGGATAACATCATCTTTGATTGGAAAGGAAATATTTCTGAGCTTAGCACGAGGGAAGCACGTAAGCCTTATTATCATGCAGCTATGGAGCAGATGGCTAAATTCAAAAGAAATCTTGAAATCAGAATCCTCAGAACGACGTTTCTTTGCCAATCCAAAGGTGACGGTAAGTATAATTTATACAAACATTTCTTAATGATTATGCACATCGATCAAACTGTATATGCGTACATTTATGAATTATTATGCACATTTATGCAACTTTGTATGCGAACATTTCTGAATGATTATTTATGGATTTTATAAGACTATACCATGCATCGCAACTATACCAAATTTTGTGAGCAATTATAGGGGGAGATTATTTGTCATGATATGCCACATGCAAAATCTATGACGTGTGTGAGGTAATACTACTGCAACCGCCTTTATCAAAGCTGTATCTTGGTCAGTTATCAACAATTTGGGATGCTGATCATCCACACAAAAGAGAAACTTTTGAAGAAGCCAACCATATGCTTCTTCACACTCACCAGATAACAAACCAACACCAAAAGTAATGCATTTCCCATGGTTGTCCTTTCCCGTAAAAGGAGAAAATATCATATTATACCTTGTACCAAATAAAAAAAAATTAAAAAGTTAATACAAAAAAGACAAATATTCTCTGCACAATCATTGATAAATTTATGCACATTAGTGTACTGAGAATAACTAGATTAAGAAAAACGTGAGGTAATATAAAACAAGACAACAAAACTTACTTGTTAGTTGTGTAAGTAGCATCAAATGATACGGCTTCACCAAAACGCTTGTAGTTATTAATGGAAACTACATCAGCCCAAAATAACCGAGTCAATTTTTTTTTATCATTTACAGCGTAATAAAAGGTGAATCCAGGTGATAATTCTTGACGGCTAAGCAACTCATCCAAAACAACTTGAGTATCCAATCCGACGACAGATTCCCGCACATCACGTGAGAAATTCTTGAAATCATTGCCACTACAACCAATCTTGTCAAAACTACCGACTAATTCCTTAAATAATTTGAAAGATCGGATTGGTCCAATATTAGCTTGACGACAATTCAAAACAAAACTCTGGTGGGTGTAATCCATCTGTCTATTCAGTTTCAAAAACTATTTTTGGCCTTCTTGGAGTAGAGGGTGAGAGTGTGGCTCAATAAAGGTTGTTATTTCATAACATTCGGATCCACAAAGTTTAAAAACAACACGTGCTTTACATCCAGATTTACAACTCCTTGTCTTTCTTTTTTTCTTACTACTAGAAGCATCAGTTACTTCAACGTTATTGGAGAAATGGGAAGTTCCATGACCCTCACGGTTACATAACACATACCTATGCTTGATAATCAAATCGGTAACACGAGATGTGCTCAAGCGCACATCAAATCCGCACAAACCAACATATACTTTGTAAAAACGAACACCATCATCCAAATGGCTGAATTTTTGACCAACATAAGGTTTAAGCTCAACGGGACACACAGGACTATAACACATTTCGGTGCTATCCATAATAGACTCTTCAAAATTAGTTGAATCAGCTGGTAAATAATGAAACAACACTAAATGAATACAATCCGCCAAATTCTTACGAAACACAATCACAATGTGCGTAAATGCAGTTCATAAATGTGCATAACATAATAGGTGGAGAAAAAGTCATAAATCCAACTTAAATCTACACACAATTGATGAAGCTCAATGCATATTCTCTTCACAAATAACATTAAATCCATGAAACAAACAACATCTTATCAAACCCATGAGACGATTGTTCTAACGAACACGGAAATTTCTTCATTTCGCACAATCAATACAAATTAATAAAACACCCAATTCAATTTGAGAATTACAATAGGATTATTGAAAGTAGAAATTACCCATATCCTTCGGAAATGATAGTGGCGAATTCCAAACGGGATGCAAATGAAGGATGTGCACAGTGAATCGAATAAAGAAACAATGGAAATCGAAGATATGGATTTTCTCTTGAATTCAGAATGAATTCTGTCGAAGATGCATTTTCAGCTTCAAACGCGAAAGTCAGTTACTACTGAGTTATGCTATTGAGCGAGTCAGTAAGCCAAATAAGCTTTCTCGATCGCGTGGGCAGAGGGTATCTGTCTATTGAGTCCTATCTACTGATTTTTCAGTATATCTCTTAACCTAATTTGCAGTAATTAACTTGCTCTACTTTCAAGTGCTAACATGTGTTTTGCAGATTCTTTCTTCAATGGCGAGTTCACCAAACAACGAAGTTCTGATTCTAACCAGGGTTCCGCATATGTGCCTTCCGAGGCAAGTGGCTGAGTTTTACATGAACCTGAGGCAGAATGACGATGAGTTCAAGAATATTTCTTGCATATCCGATTAGAAGAAAGTTCAGATAACATATGGGAGGCGAAGATCGTGGATCTAGATGTTGCTGAATGCCTCAGTAGGAGCTTCAATCTCCCTAATGAAGGGATCTCTCCAGTCAGCTACAAGGAGACTTCTATCAACAAATATCTATGCCGTTTTAGTGACTAGAGAAATATAGTATTCAAGGCAGCATTTTCGAAGAATCAGTTGCTTCCTGAATATCGGGGATTAGCCTACATAGTCAGTCATATACTTACAAGCTTAGCAGGCTCGTATGACCAGCTGTCCAGAGTCAGGATTCAGATCATGGATGGAGTCCAAGTAAACTGGATTAATTCTTTATCACTGAATTCAAGGCTCAGTATCATAAGTCCTTTGTAGATGAGAAGAACATTTCCCTTCAACTAATCCCTAAAGGCAAGTTACAGTATGGTAGCAAGGTCTCCATCAGGATAGAAGACTTTTTCGCAGGGAGGGTAGCTTTTGTTGATTCGTTCTCGTTCGACAAGAAGTCCATAAAATTTTAGAGCGGAGCAACAACCGAGAAATCTATTGGACGTGGAATTCATGAAAAACAATCAACACTTTCATCTCAGGATTCACGTCCACCTAAGCCGAAGAAGAGGAAACTGATGAAGAAAGTTGATACACCAGTTGTTCCTGTGGAACATATTTCTATTCAAAACTCATAATCAGACAAAGAAGATGCCACTCGGACTGATAAGGTCAAAAGAATCAATTTAGAGGAGACTCAGTCAGACCTTCTCACTGACTTACCTTAGACTGAAGTCTCTACTTCAATGTCAAGTGCTGACGGCTCAGCTTTGAGCTATTGAAGAGATTGCTGAACAGATCCCGGAGACACTAGATCACTCAGATCTAGTAGATACTGCAGGAAGGATTAGAGTCCAGATGCGTCTCAGATTCCTAGGTTGGGCTATCTTAGACAAGACCATCGACCTCAGTACACTTCCAGTACTAGTGAGTGAGGAGCAAACACTCAAAGAAGAAATCAGCTATGGAGAGCCAACCGATTATCGCATCCATGGATGACCTTCGTTCAACCATGCTAATGCTACCGAGTTTGAAGGGCGATTCTGAACAGCCTTCTCAGTGCCATCTACATCTCAGCAGTGAAGAAAAGCTCAGTTAGTCCAGCTATCAAGATAAAGATGTACATGACGCCTCAATAGCTACAATCAATAAGAGCCTCAAGCGTCAAGGACACAAGAACCGTCTTCTAGCCAAAGACGTGCATATCAAATGGAGCCAATCTACTCAGGCTCAGACGCAAAAGCTCAGTGACTTGACTACCAAGTTACAGAGGATTAGTAGACCATCTTTCCAGATACTAACGAGATCCTCCGCAAGGCACTTGAGGCACAGAGGACAGACCTCTCATAGCAATTTCACCAGGTACTGCAGTCTCAGGCCCAGATCTTCTCTGAGAAGATGACCAATGTACTATCTAATGTCCTCAAGGCCATAGTGGAGCGTAACAGACTGACTACTGAAAGTGTCTCTAAAGCACTTGTGGAACAAGCTCAAGCCGGCCTTCTAATAAAAAATGAAGCCATGAAGCTAGTTGAGGACTACCAAAAGAAGATTGAGGCAGCTAAAATTGAAGTACTTAGAGTTGCCCAAGCTGAACATGATAAACATTGGGACGAGTACACAGACGTCCTCAGAGACATGGAATCGAAGATCAATTCTGTAGATCGCACAGTCTCAGGCCTTACTAAGAAGGTCACAACCCTATCCACCCTGATTGATGATGCCAAAAAGGGGGAAGGAAGTAGGAGAAATCAGCTACTGTCTATTATCAAAGCTGAAGAGGCTGCGGACAAAATCAAAGAATTATCTAAGGGGGAAGCAAGGGGGAAGGGTCTGGAGAAACGACTGAAGCAACAGTCAATGAAGTGGCTCAGTTCGTTGAAGAGCTAACTGTAGATGAGCCAGTACGCTCAGTTGCTATGGGAGAGCCAGTATGCTCAGTTGCTAAGGGAAAAGCAAAAGCGGCTGACAATTATCTACCTCCTCCCAAGGCACGTAAACTCAAATTCCAAAAGCCTAAAGAGTAGATTGCCTATGATGAAGAAAGGGCAAAAGAACTCCAAGAGCAGGAGGACGCCAAAGCTAAAACAAAGAAGAAGGGTATTAAGATCAAAGTTCCAGTGCCAAAGAAGACAAGGTCTGTTATGAAGAGAACATAACAACAACATCAAGATAATCATTCATCCTAGAACTGACAAACGGGTGCCATGGAAAATTAATCAGGTCTGGATCAAGATTGATTTTTTCAAGAGTTACTATATTTGGAAGACAATGAAGGAGTCACCAGATCCAGACGCGTTATTCAGTGAATTCTTGATGATCTCAGACTCAAATATATATGTAGAAATATAGACTACTCTTGAACAATGAAGGAGTCACCAGATCCAGACGCGTTTTCCAACCGAGACGTTTCATAGGGATTACACTTCCGCACACACTCTGATACTGAATGACTGTTCGACTGACATAAGTCAGTAGAGCTGAACTTAGTAGAAGAAATCTTTGCCCACGTGATCTGAAAACATATCTGGCTATCTAACTCAGTTCAGTAACACACTCAACTAGAGCTGACTTTCGCATTTGAGAAAAAGAATCTGCATTCAGGTGTATTCAACCCCCCCCCGCCCCTCTACACCTGAAGCAAGTCTCAGGACCAACAATTAGTATAAGAGCGGTGTTCTTACTGATCATCGTTTTCTGAATACTGGTCTATCTCGAACAAGATCCTAGGAAAACCCGTTTTCACTACATCTTGCATCTCTTCATTGCATCCTAATCCTATCTTTTTCAATGGCTGATATTTCAAGGATTAGGATGGTACCCATGTTCTCGACATAGAACTATGCGGTATGGCGAGTGAGGATGGAGGCATATTTAACTTCGCTGCACGACAACATGATCGACGTCCTGGAAAAAGGACCTATTGTTCTGATGGTTGACACAGTTGAACTTGCATTGGACGGAACAGTAGGTGCAAGAACCGGCCCGAAGGTTGCCAAGGACAAGAGCCTCTTCACTCCTGAGGAGAAGAAACTGCATAACCTCGACCGAGTTGTGCAAAACACAATACTGATGACTCTTAGTGACTCTTATCTCAGGAGAGTACATGATTGCAATACTGAAAAGGAGCTATGGGATGCTCTCACAGTACTGAGCCAAGGAATTCCACAGATCAAAGAGAACAAACTGGAGTTAGAGCTGCAGAAATTCGAGGCATTTGCTATGCTTCCTATGGAGTCGATAGATGATTTTAGTGCACGATTCACGAACCAGATCAACATCA
This sequence comes from Lavandula angustifolia, assembly GCA_028984105.1. Classification (NCBI taxonomy): domain Eukaryota; kingdom Viridiplantae; phylum Streptophyta; class Magnoliopsida; order Lamiales; family Lamiaceae; genus Lavandula; species Lavandula angustifolia. The sequence goes on along the minus strand of CM054816.1, from coordinate 21,882,650 downwards.
TCAACGGACTGGAGAAAACTTTTAGCAACAAGGAGACCAACACGTAGATTCTAAGGGCTTTTAGCAGGCCCAAGTGGTATTCTTTTGCTACGTGTATGAGGAGATCTGACTTAAATTCTTTTACTCCTGATTATGTGTTTTCAGAGCTAAAAGCAGGGAGTTCGAATTCAATCTCCTATATACCCCGGTGCTGAAGCTGAAGTGCCAATGGATCATGCATATAAGGCATCAGCTAGCACTCCTAGAGCAAATCCCTCAGCAACAAGCCAATCAGCCGGAAGCTCAGTAACAATGCCTACTGTTGACAACTTGGCTGAGAAGTATACTCTCCTTACTGTGAAATACCAGAAGGAGAAGGAGATCTTCAGAAGGAAGATGAAAAAGGCTTCCCAAAAGTATCAAGGTAAGAGAGATCATAGTCGCTCAAAAATTGAAACTAAATCTCTACCTGATTGCATGAACACTAAAGCTACTCCCGTGGAACAAAAAGACACATCTAGAAGGGATGTTAGAAGTTCAGTATGTTACAACTGCAAAAAGCCAGGACACTTCCAGTACGAATGTCCTGAACTCTTAGCAGCTGAAGAGCTGAAAGGCAAGCCCGACGCGAGAAGTTCGTCAAGAAGAGGCAAGCCTACATAGCTAGAGAGTTGTCTGATTGCTCAAGTGATGAGGAACTATTCATGGAATTGTCTGATGACGATGCCGCACTCATGGTAATCGAGACAGAAGATGCTGAACCGTGTCTAATGGTCGGAGAAGAGGCTGAGGTGAATTCTAAACCCATTATATGCCCCTCTTCACCTTGCACACACGACACAAGCTCTGTTGTAGGAGAACCGCTGGATGTGGTTCTTGCATACGAAGATTTTCTTGAAGAGCAAATTCAGATGAGCCAACAGTTCAGCAAGACGATTCAGGAGATGGAAATCCTGAAAGCGGAAAATCAGAGACTTTCAAAGAGAAGTCAGGACTGTACTGATTCTGAAGGACTTGTTCTGAGACTAAAGGAAGAGATTAATTATCTAATAACTAAGTCTCAAGATCAAGAAGCACAGATCTCAGTATTGATCTAAGACGTCTCTGAGAAAGAGACTGAAATTCCTAATCTCAAGGAAAAGCTCACACGGGCCAGAGCATAATATGAATCTCTGAGGAAGAGTGATGAAGTGTGGAGAACCTTGTTGGATATGAGTCAGTAGATGATACTCAGCTGTTCGTGGTTAAAATAAAATTGGGGGAAATCATAGTAGTACTATGGAATTGAAGATCCCAAAACCGAGCTGATATCAGTAGTTTAGTGTGTCGTTAGGATTAGCTGATGTATAGGTTAGACTTGTTGTAATCGTTTTTATATTTTGTCTAAGTCCTGTATGGGGTAATTGTTGAACTGATCTTCTGCCGAAGATACTTTTCAGAACCCCACGTCATCAGTGTAATCGCTTGCGTTCTTCAGTCATCAGCTAAGTAGACCTCAGTAGAAGCCAACCCAAAGGATGATAAGTCATCGCAGAAGAACTCATGCAAGCCCAGTACCTTCGCAGTCGCCAGCTGACTTACTCAGAAGTTACATTCCTTGTCAGCCGACTCAGTCGAAGAAGACAGAGACTTAGCAGTCTACTGTATCCGACAGAAAGCGACCTAGCTACTTAAGTCTTTTCGAAAGTTCAGCAGAAGATCATACGAGGTTGTTTGAACGGTCAACTCTGACATTCTCACCAACCACAAACCTCGACCAATGAGAAGCCGACAACGCCTTACCTGCTCCAAACAATAAAGTTGCTCTCATGTACGATGAATTAACCGCCCGCTGCAACAAGTTCGAATTAATGGCCGTTTTCTTTGGAAGCTTGTGACACGTGGCATCGTCGTCTCCAACGGACATATGCCATAGCTCACAGCTATAAATAGAGAAGATTTCGAAGCTCCAAAAAAAGGAGGAGAAGCACGAAATTAAAAAGGGAAATTGCTCAAGCTCTCAAACACTCTAGCAAACTCATCAGAACATCCAGCGAAGAATCTGCATTTATTAGAATATTTTGTGATTCTTCTCTCTAGAGTCTTTAGATTCCTTTCTTCTCTACCTAAGCTCATTGTCAGATTTATAGCTTAGATTCGAAGGAGTTCATTTTTAGTGAACTGTTCTTATTGTAAGAACTCCTTCATTAGTTGGAGAACTATTTCGCTCCCTTTCGAACTTAGGTTTGAATTGTAAAGTCGCTAAGGACTATAACTTAGAAGGATCTATCATGTGCACAGTTTCCTTGCTGAGACTTGCTCAGACTAATCAACAAGTTATCATGCTCTGTTCAGGACCGTGGACGTAGGATCTTGCGTATCCGAACCACGTTAAACTGCTTGTGTTCTTTACTGTTTTAGTGCATACAAACCTTTGAAAATCATAAGTTTGCATAAAACGTATTTCTAAAGTCGCACAGCCAAAAGAATTTAATCTGCGAAAACACGTTTTCAAAAAGAGACAAACTCCGGGCCCCACACTTATCCGAACACTTAAGTCTCCGACTGAGTTTCGAAGTACTGACAAAAGTCAGTAGGAGAGCTCAGTAGCTGACTCACTCTGTCCCGTGATCGAAGGTTTATTTGGCACTGTTCATCAGTTGCAACCAACAGCTTCAGCTGACCTTCACCGAGAAAAAGAAACGGTACTCAGGTGTATTCACCCCCCCCCCTCTACACCTGATATTTGTCTCCGGACCAACAAACCTTGATGACAGAGAAATACACTAGAGCCAAGGAGAAGTTGGAGAAGTTGTTATGATCTCAAAGACCATGTTCCACTAAGGAAGGACTTGGTTACACTTTTGAAGCCTCCACTTCAGAACAAAAGAGCTCCACCAAGCTGGCTGATAGGTTTGTCCAAGGGGTAACTCATCATGCAAACCATACATCCCCTCAAGCAAAGAACAAGTAGAAAATTCAAGCACCCCAACTGAGCAACAAGAAGATGACCCATGATTCTAGCCCCAGAACACCCAGAGCAAATTCAGGGGAGACCAAGAAGGTCAGGTGGGCTGAGCAGTATGGCCACCAACAGTTGACTCATCCTGCTCAATACGGTTCATATTACTATGAGCCAAGAGTCAAAAGCCCTAAGGTTCAGAAGAAGAAGAAATGTGAACCTCAAAAGACTAAGAAGTAAGCTCTTCCAAGTTCAGTAGAGAAGGTTACTGACAACAAGGGCAAAAAGAAGTCTGAAGCCGTCAGGACTGTCAGACAAGTTTGGATCCTCAAATCTAACAATTAAAAACCCAAGCTGAACCCAAAGGGTACATGAATCTGTTTTTGTTTTGCAGGTGCTAAAGGACCCTTGGATTGTCGACAGTGGATGCTCAAGACTATGACACATCAAAAGAGCATACTGACAGACTATGTTCAGCAAGATGGAGCCAGAATTGAGTTTGGTGACAACTTCAAAGGCTATATAAGGGGATACGACACATTGAAAATAGGGACTGCGACAGTTCCTAGAGTATCATATGTTGAAGGACTTCACATAATCTCCTTTCTGTTAGTCAATTCTGTGATAACTCCAATAAAGTGACTTTTGACGCAGATTTTTGTGATGTTCTTGATAAATCTACAGGAAAAACTATGTTATCATGATCGCGACGAAGGAACATATACTATGCTGAATGGAATACCATCGAACCTGAAGCTTTCCTGCTAGCACAAACGAGGTCAGATGACAAAACAGCATGGCTGTGACACATACGACTGAGCCATCTGAACTTCAAGACAATGAACAAGCTAGCACTTGACGTTAAAGTCAAAGGACTGCCCAATGAAGTATTCAAAAGATATAAGAATTGTGAGGCATGTCTGAAGGGGAAGCAAACAAAGTGTCAAGCAATCTGCCTATTCCGTCACCTTCCATTGATGGAATCCTTCAGCTGCTGCACATGGACTTATGTGGGCCAGTAAATCCAGTGACGATCAGAGGAAAGAAATATACTCTTGTAGTCATTGATGACTATTCAAGATATATTTGGGTGATATTCATCGCCAACAAATCTGACGTCAAACTTAAACTGCCGAAACTACTGAAGTGGCTGAGCATCGAGAAAGATATCAATATCCAAAGGATACACTCAGATCATGGAAATGAGTTTCTGAACTCGATGGTGAAAGACTTCTATGAAGCTTAAGGCATTGAACATGAAACCTCAGTGGCACGTACGCCTCAGCAGAACGGACTTGCTGAAATGAAGAACAGAACACTCAAAGAAGCAGCAAGGACGTTACTCGCAGATTGAGGTCTACCATTAAAGTTCTGGTAGAGGCTACTGACACTACTTTCTATACTTAGAACTGATCTCTACTGACACAGATGTACATGAAGACGCCATACGAACTATGGAAAGGGAGAACACCTTCTATTTCGCATTTTCATATTTTTGGTTGTCCGTGCTTTATCCACAATAACGGAAATGACCAGTTAAAGGTCTTTAATACCACGTCAGACCAAGGAGTTTCCTTAGGATACTCCCGGGTCAGCAAAGCTTTCAGGGTCTTTAACTACCAGACCCTTTGCGTGGAGAAAAGCCCCATGTTGTATTTGATGAATTTACTTCTGAGTTCAGGAAGTCAAACTCTTAGCCAGAAGCTGAAGAGGTCAGGAGCAAGCTATAAGATCTAAGGTTAAAAGATAACATCGAAAAGATCCAGCATTGTTGGGATGATGACTCAGATGATGAAATTTATAATCAACAAACAAGCAGTATAGTTGAGGAGATTGATTCTACTGAACATAATCAATCCCAGGTAATTCAGGTCGATGAGGAAACCCATGTGGTAACTGAGACCTCTATTGAGAATAACAACTCAGGGGGAACTATTGATGTTCCTGAGCTAAATGCCCCTGCACCCGGTGACTCAGTAGACCCAACCTTTATTACTGAATTGCTTCAATCTCAAAATAGGACAACTGAAATTCATAACACTCCTACTATCTGTGTAGAATCAATTCTAGATGAAGTAACAAGACGTCGTCGTTCGTGGCTAGATGCTCATTCTTCCGATCTTATAATTGGAGATCCATCAGCTAGTGTCAAGACAAGATCCAGATTCTGTCAAGGAAAGAGCGCTTTATAATCCTGTTTCTTGTCGACTGAAGAACCTCAGACAATTGAGGACGCACTGAATGATGCTGGCTGGATCAGTGCCATGCAAGAAAAGCTGAATCATTTCACTCGAAACGACGTATGGGAGCTTGTTGACAGACCCAGACATCAACACGTGATAGGAACAAAGTGGGTCTTCAAGAAAAAGCGTGATGAAAACAACGTCATTGTCAGGAATAAAGCTCGACTCGCTGCTAAAGGATATTGCCAATCTGAAGTAATAGATTTCGACGAAACATTCGCTCCAGTCACAAGATTGGAAGCCATTCAGCTAGTCAAAGCCTATGCAACACATCAACAGTTCACAGTCTATCAGATGGATGTGAAGTCAGTTTCCTAAACGGCGTGCTGTAGGAAGAAGTCAATGTTGAACAACCACCCGACTTTCAGTAGGGACATCAGGTTTACAGACTTAAGAAAACTTTGTATGGGCTAAAACAAGCACCCAGGGATTGGTATGATACCCTCTCAGACTTTCTACTTCATAATGGTTTTCAGAAGGGAACATTGAATCGCACCCTATTGAGTATCAAGTTTGAAGATGACATCTTAATGGTGCAGATCTACGTGGACGACATCATCTTTGGATCAAGGAATCTGACTATGTGTCAGAAATTCAAGCAGATGATGAAAGAGAAGTTCGAAATGTCGATGATGGGAGAGATGAACTATTTCCTTGGACTTCAAGTTAAACAATACAAGAAGGGAATATTCATTAATCAAGCTAAATATACAAGAGATCTCATCAAGAAATTCGGCTGCGAATCCAGCAAGTCAGTAAAGATACCCATGAACACCAATCTCAAGATTGATCTTGATAAAGAGGGAGTATTTGTTAACTCAACTAACTATCGTGCTATTATCGGTTCTTTATTATATCTTACAGCCAACAGACCTGACATAACTTATATTGTAGGTGTATGCGCGAGATTTCAGGCGAATCTCAAGAAGAGCCATGTAGATTCAGCGAAGAAAATTCTTTGTTATCTGAAGGGAACACCTAATGTTGGATTATGGTATCCTGCTGATGATAAACTTGAACTAACTGGTTATTCTGATGCTGATTGCAGGTTGCCGAATCGACAGAAAGTCCACCTCATGAACTTGTCAGTTCCTCGGCAGTAAGCTCATATCGTGGTAATCAAAGAAACCACACTTATGAAGAGTTGGAAAGAGCATAGATGATACGTGAATTCTTGGAACCATTTTATGCCATCACTAACTTGATATTTGGTACATCATAACCCACCTCAAATTTATATTTCATGCAAGTGGCACTCATTGAAATGAAGTTGAATGAGCTTGTGAATTCTGAAGATGGTGTGATTAAAGATATGGCATCAAAGATGAAAGTAAAATTCGATAAGTATTGGGATGAGTATTCTGTCACTCTTGCATTCGGAAGTATTCTTAATCTGAATTCCAAGTTGAAATTCGTGGCTTTTTGCTACAAGATACTTTACCCAACTGATTATGGAGTGAAGGTGAAGAAAGTAAGAGATTTGTTATACAAACTCTTTGGTGAATAAGATCGAGTTGAAATTGAATCAATTTCATTTCGTACTAGCTCTTCCAAAGAGACTCAATCCCATCAAATGACAAGTGGCATGTCCTACATTGATGTAGGTATGTTTTTTTTATTATAAATTTGTATTGGCAAATATGTTTATTATATAATTCTTCTTTAACGTTTTTTCAATTGTAGTTGTTTCATCAACAATTGGCTGAAGATGATTTCAGTGATGGTAAGAGTGAACTCGATATGTACCTAGAAGAAGGTTTCAAAGCTAAGACGAATGTAGACGTTTTAGAATACTGAAAAGTGAATGCAAGTAGTTCCCTCGGCTAGCAAGGATGGCTTGTGATATTCTAAATCCAATTACCACAGTAGCTTTAGAATCTACATTTACCATTGGTGGTCGTATCTTGCAAAATTACAGGAACCGTTTGCTTCCCGAAACTGTACAAGCTCTCATTTTCACTCTTAATTGGTTACACAGATTTAAATTAGCTACTACTTCAAGTAAAAATATTTACTTTATTTATTTTCACTTGCAATTTATGTTATGACTACTTACTGTGTTCTCTCTGTTTTTTTTTTCTTTTTTCCTTGAATTACAGATTTACAAGATCAGGTGGAGGAAATACAATTGTCTAATCAAGATTCAAGTACTTGATATTAGTGAATTGAAAATTTATGAACAATTTATTTTCGTTATGTTTTCTTATTATTAATAAGTTAGTAGATTTTCGTTTTGGATTTCTTAAGAATTTATAGATGATGACTCAGTAGGTTGTCGACTTGGATTTCTCATAAGATTTTTGTGGATTTTTAAAGACTTTTTAATGATTTTATCTTGTTGATTTTTATTTAATTAGTAATTATTTAATATAATTTTAGAATTATGAAAATAAAAAAAGTGTATGGGCTGGTTTGGCCCGGTGGTCCGATGGCCCATGTTGGGCTGGGTTGGATTGTTATTTTCGCAGCCAAATCATCTTTGGGTTGGGCTAATCCGACCCGAAATTTAGAATTGGCCCGATGGGTTGGGCCGGGTAAGCCCAACCCGATCAATTTGACATCTCTAATTAGCAGTAAGCATATGTGTGAGTGTGTGTTGATCACTTAGGTGTCTAGTAGCTTATAAATTAATTACAATAGCCATGTGACAATGAGTATTTGTCTTGGCTAAAAGTGATACTGATTTCATTAAGACGTGGGAACTAAAAGTACAGGAAATCATAATATCACTAGAAAAAACTATTGTATGACTAATCAACTACTCCTTGGTTCTGAACTTTTGCAGCTTAGCTTTGAAGTCAGCGGATTTCGTCTCTGGCGGTTCAAGATCATAAGCATGTCTGACCTGAGTTGTTTGATTTCTGCTTGATCTTCTTTCCTCTTCAGGATCAGTACCTTCTTGCCCATAGCAATTCTTACTTCTTCCTCTATCTCCTTCATGCAAATGTTGCCTTCTAAGGTCATTGGAGGAGAAAGATTCACTTTGAGCGGTAGACCAGTTTTCTGTAGTAACTTCTTAACTTCAGCATAAAGATCATGATCGGTGATAGATAATATTTCTTCGAACAACTGATCCACATCTATTGACAATTCCAATGTTTTGCAAATGTGGAAGCTTTTGATAAAGTCTACTTTGATTGCTTCCTACTTCTGGTTCAGTTTCCATGTCATCCAGTCATCAGTAGGAGGGTATATAGGTGTTTTAAAGTGATTCTTCTGAGCACCTCGTCTGAAAAACATAGAAGTCATTGGGATTTCTATTTTCTTCTCCGCAACTCTCTCTATTGCTTCTTTCTCAGTTCTTGCAATATGTGCGTCCAGTTCAGCTTTCCTTAGCCTTTCTCTCGCCTATCTGACATGTCTAGCTTCAGATGTGATATCTATGCCTCTTTCACAAGCATCCCATAAAGCTTTGGCTTCTGCTTCTGAGCCTTAGTCAGTTTGGTTGTAGGAAATGTTGGTCAGATGGACTATGGGCTTCAGCTTCTAAGTCATGAGCAGGCAACTCAGTTGCTTTAAGCTTTTCTGTTTCTTTATCCTTTTAATCTTTTACTGTTGCGGCTCTTGTTTGCCTTGGTATGATAGTCCTGGATATTCTAGGAACTGTCGTTTTGACCGAGATGGTCTTCTTTTGAGCATGCTTCTTCTTTTGCTTGCAGTCTTCTGGCCATTTCTCTATTGTATTCCATCTGTTCATCTGCACTTTAAGATTTCTTGAGCAGGGATAGAGGTGTCGTAGGAGGGACTTATTGATGACTTGAGCCTTGCCTTTAGCTTCTAAACGTATAATAGGCTCATCTTTGTCAACGAATAGGGCTACCTCTTCAATTAAGGCTTTATATGAGGATCATTCGCCTAATCCTCAACAGTGGCAGTAATAGGAACTGAAGCCACTTGCCTTTCTTCTCCTTTCTTCTCTATTTCTCCTTCTCCCTTATTCTCCTTAGAGAGTTCAGTAACTATTGTTACCTCTTCTTCTTTGAACTCTTCTTCCCCCTTTCCATTCCCTTTACCTTCCCTATTTTTGGCATCATCAGCCTTAGTTAATAGGGTGTTGAGGATAGTTACCTGACAACTGAGGCCTTCAACTCTGTTTTTAACGAACTCAAAATTGGCCTCAACGTCATAAATAGCTCCAAAGTAGGATTCCCAATCCTTCTCGTGGTTGCCTCTAATGACTTTCAGAAGTGTGTCGGAGTCTGCTTTGTGCTTTTGGAGGTGTTGGGATGAGATTCAGTATGATAAGATTTCAAGATCCCAAAACTCCTAGCTGAATGATGAACCTTGTATAATGTAATAGCTTAGTTGAGTTCAACATGTTCGGAACTCAGTAGGCTAGCTAGAGTTCAGTAGCTGATAGTTTCAGTAGAACATCTGTCGTTCAACCGAAGAACTCTGCACCAGGAACTTAGTTGGGAATGCTATAACCCACTAAATTAGCAAAGGTATTCGAGCCACGAGCTGAAATCTCCGAAGAATGGAAGTAAGAGATAATTCAGTAAAATGTCCGAGGAATCAGAGGATGTCAACTCAACATACTCTTGGAGTTTGAACAAACCTCACCTACTCGTTAACCTTGACCAATGAGAAGCCGCCAACACTGTACCTGCTCTGATACAAAGCTGCCTCCTATACTGAAAAAGAGGGAATCTCTATAGTAACATTCAAATTAAAGATGATCATTTTTCATGTCGTTTTTGACACGTGTCTAGACTCCCTCCAACGGATCTATTCATACGTCGAGACTATAAATAGAGAAGAACCTTCATGCAGAGAAGATAATCACCGAGAACACAAGCTTCCAAACAAACAAACACTCTAGCAAACTCAAAGTCAAATCCAACGAAGAACTTGCATAAAGAGAAAGTCTTTCTACTTCTTCACTCTAGAGTTTCATCAGTTCCCTTTCTGTATTCTAAGTGAGCTTATTGTAATATCATTAGCTTACAAAAATCTCGAAGGAGTTCAGCTTTCTGAATTGTTCTTATTATAAGAACTCCTTCATAGTTGGAGAAAATCAAACCCTTGTGTTTGAAACTGTAAAGTCACTACGACTATAAGTAGATATTTGTCCAGCGCATTGATCAACTGAGACTTACTCAGTATAAGCAAACAAGACTCTATCTTTCTAGTACACAGATCAACTGAGACTTGCTCAATATAAACTAATACAAGAACTCCTGCTTTGTTCAGGACAGTGGACGTAGGATCCTGTGTATCCGAGCCACTTTAAAAATTTCTTGTGTCGATTTTACTGTTGCATTGATTACTGTTCATATTGCATAAAACCGACTTTTAATCAATCAGCATAAAACGGGTTTTTAAACTGAGAAGAACATATTTTTGGGCCTACACTTTTGCACACAATATATGATACTGAACTACTGTTCACTGACTAAAGTCAGTAAATAGGACTCAGTAGAAGGATATTCTTCCCACGCAATCCAGAAAGCTTATTTGGCCAACTGACTACTTCAGTAGCAACATTCAGTAGTACTGACTTTCGCGTTTGAGTTGAAATTTTCATTCAGGTGTATTCACCCCCTTTACACCTGAAGGCTCGTCTCTAGACCAACAGGAGGGAGTCATTCAGGAGGTGGGGAGATTCTTCTCTAATGATTGTGAGAGCGGAAGCCTTCTGAGTTAGCGCTTGAGAAACACTTGCAGTTGTTAGCTTGTTTCGCTCCTGAGTAATCTTCAGCATTGTGTCCACAACTTTATTCAATTCAGTAGTGAATGATTGGGCCTGAGTTTCTAGTAAATTGAGTAATCTTTCAGTTGTTCTCGAAGCTATAAGATTTAGGCACAACAACTCCCGACATCCATATACTCAACTTCAGCAGTTTACGTTGCTATTAGGTGATGTATCTTTGCATCTCTCTTGTTCTTGAAGATCCACTTAGTTCCAAGAATGTGTTGATGCTTTGGTCTGTTAACAAGATACCAAACTTTGTTTCTCACGAACTGGTTCAGCTACTCTTGCATGGCTGTGATCCAGTCAACATCGTTGAGTGCGTCATCTATAGTATGAGGTTCTTCAGTAGACAAGAAGCAGGAGTATAATGTGATTTTTCCTTGACAGAATCTGGATCTTGTCTTTACACTAGCTATCGGATCTCCAATAATAAGATCAGAAAAGTGAGCATCGAGCCACAAACGTCTTTTCCTCATTTCTTCTTCTGGAGTTTCTTCTGCACATACAATAGGATGATTAGGAATTTCAGTAGTACTGTTCTGTGACAGAAGCATTTCAGTAACAAGGTTGGGATCTACTGAGTCACTAGGTTTAGGGCATTAAGATCAGGAACAACATTAGTTCTCCCCTGAGTTGTTATTCTCAGTAGAGGTCTCAGTTACCACTTGAGTTTCCTCATCGACCTAAGTTACTTGGGATTGATTCTGCTCAGTAGAATCAATCAGTTCAGCTACATTGCTTGTTGGATGAGTGTGAGTTTCTTTTTCATCATCCCATTAATGCTGGATCCTTTCAACCTCATCATTTAAGTTCAGATCCTGTAGCTTGCTGCTGACATCTTAAGTATCTTTCTTTGAATCCTGTTTTCTATCCTCAATAATAAACCCATTAAATAAAACATGAGGATTGGACTCCCCTGTGCTCAACACAGCGTCCTGGCCAGGTGACCTTGGCAAAACCAGTTCATCTAGTGATTTAGGATCAGATAGGAGGGTGGTGTGGAATTACCTTAGCTAGATTGCCTTTATTATCTTGTTAATCAACTGTTAAGTATTGCATTGCTAATTTCCTTTCAAGTTTACATAACCTAGGTACCAAGTTTTAGAAAATCCCGATTTAATGGTGGGTGCTAGACAAATCCTTAGCTCAGTAGACATAGTTAGTTTAATCGCCCACTCCTAAGGTTTAAAAGGCATAGGTAAATGGTGATAGATATGAAGCATTTTTTACTTCCAACAATCAATTTGATTTTCTAAAAACATTGACGATAAAATTCGAATCCACCTCCAAAAACTTTAACTCAAAATATTATTATCGAACTGCATCGATATGCTCAATTAAAGAGTGATCCAGATTATACGTTGCAAATTATTTGTTAAAACTCTCATCCATGCAATTTCACTTCTTGTACAAGTTATTCTCATCCTTGCAATCGTAGAAAAAAGAAATATGACCGTGCCTAAAAAAAAGATTATTGTTCATGATGTATCTCTCAAAGAACAAAAATAAACAAAGATATTCTAATTTTCAAAAGACATATATTTTTTAATTCATGGTCAACGATCAACAATCAAAAGTCAACATCGGTGGTCAACACTGGAGGTCAATGGTTGTGGGTGATGATTGCCGATTAACGTCGCCCACATGTCGTATTGTAATTGTGCCAAGTGTATCAGGATGTGTTTCATCACTTAGAAAATATTAAACATTGCCGAGGTTCTAATGAGGGGATAAACAATTTATGTGTAATCCTAAAATTGAAGGTTCGAAACTTTGTACTAACGAATTAGAATAGTTTATTTAATACAGTTATCCCAAAGTCAAGTTTAAGTTATTATCAATTATAATAGTTAACCGTTGTAGCATTGATGGTTAAGTACCCTGGTTATAGGTGCAGCATGTGGGTTCAAAACCCAGTTAGTCTATGCTGCCGCCTTCCCTTCCCCTTTCCTTTTGTTAATAATGTCTATGAGCCCAATTATTATAAATTACAATTGGGCCTTAAAGGGTTAACTAATGGCCTGTTAAATAAAACTAATGGGTCTAATAAACAATTAAAAAAAACCGAGCCCATTTCATTAATTAATTGAATATCTTATCTAACCCACTATCTTAGTGGGTACTGGGTAGTTAGTTATAGATAAATCGATGGTGGAAATTATCTAAAAATATATGAATTAAGTAACCAACCTAAAGAATTCGAATTAAGTAACCAACTTAACCTCCATGAAAATAGTGCAAGAAAATTATTTTGCAGTTACGTTGGTAACTACTTCTTCAATTCATGAAGATATTCGTAAAAAAAAATATCACCGAAATTTCATCCCAATGTTAATTTAATTTCAAAACATGATAGCATTCTTGTTTAATAGCAGATTTCGGAATATAATATATCAAAACGTATTGAAAAGATGAATCTAATGATACACAACACATGATAAAAAAAGAGAGAATAGCATTAGGACAATGAGAAAGAAACTTGAACAATATCATGCTTTGATCATGCTTTATTTCATAAAAATATATATTCTAATTAATTTCCTATAATGCATTGATATCAATGACGGAAATTGGTGATAAAATAGGGGAAATACATAAATATAACCAAATAAAATAACAAAATAATTTAAATAACAACATTTTTAAAAATGTAATGTAAATAACTAATTTTTACACTTTTGAGAATGAAGACGTCGTATTCAGCTTTTTATGCAAAAATGTAGGTCCCACTTAATTATTAAATTTGACTTAGTAAGAGAGAAAATATTTAGAGATATTTAATTCAAGTTTTTATTAAGAATAATTGTTTAATAAGAAAGTAAATTAACGAAGGAAAAAGTCAAAATATAGAAATGTTAAAATCGAGACTATTAATTAAGTAGCTATATCAATTAAATGATAATTCAGTCCTTTAATTAATTGATTCAGATTTATTTATGTTAGTATTAATTATTACCAACCACAATTTCTTCTATTTATGTTGAACATTATTCACTTTTATCTTCACTTCCTCAATGAATATTTTTTTTCTTCTTCAAATCAACCATCTTAGAGTTTTAGTATGTTCCACCGTTAAAGCATCGAAAACATAGCTGAACGACATAAAGAAAAACACAAATATGGATACGGTATGTTATGCCAGAAGATCATCTGGCCCAAAAATGGTGGCCCATTCGGTGGGCCACCAATCACGCCCTGCCACACGTGCATTGGTGGCCCACCTTTTTAAAACTAAAATATTTTTTTATTGCTAACATGGCCCACCAATGCACGCGTGGCATGACGTGATTGGTGGGCCACTGAATGGAACACCAATTTTGGGCCAGAAGATCCGGATTGGTATGTTATTCTATTTCATATTTATTTATTGAATTTCGAAACTTTTCTGAAAACTTAAAAATATAATCTCATCATAATTATTGTTGTATACTCCCTAATTTTATGCAAGTATATTTTAGGAACAATTATGATAATCTTATTCTGCTATATTCTCCTAAAATTTAAGAATGATTAGGATAAAATATTTTAGGATATTCTGCTACAATTGTGAGATGCATTGCGTTGATTGATATTTAGTTATTTAGCTTAGGAATAATTAAGATAGCCCCAAATTTTGCTTAAAGTTTAGAAAAAATGATTAAGATATTTTAGAATATTATAATCATCACTACTACAATTTGGGAATGATTAATATTTTACTAGATTGATTTAGGAATTAATATGTTGGTTTTTATAATCTCTAGAATTATTAAGTTTGTTTATTTTTATTTTTTTTGCAATTTTCTCATTAAACCGAGCTTAAATTAACATAATTAATGTTGTCTAATCCCTTGTTTTATGCTACTATATTCTAGAAAGTAATTGTAATACTTCGTATGCTAATCTTAGTAGCATACTCCTGCTGAGTCAGCTCTACTGAAGATCAACTCTGAGTTCAGTGAACTATTCCTGCTGAGTTCAGTTTCACTGACTCCATTCAGTATACTGCTCCTGCTGAGTCCAGTATCGCTGAGTCTTCTTCTTCTGGTACTGAGGCTGGTAATCTATTGAGCGCTTGTACCAAATGGTAGAGTTTTGGGATCTTCAAATCTTCACCAAATATTCAGAGCACAAGGTTACTGAGTTATCTCCCAATAAGTTGTGGAGAGACTGAATCATCTCCCAACATTAGGATATTGTAATTATATGTATGTGTGAGAGAAAGATTTTTTGTATATAGAATATTTAGTCATTTAGTCTTGTCATTTATTATGATTTAAGAAATATCACTATTTATCTTGTAGGATTTAGATATTTTAATTATAATATAATTAAATTAATTAAATAATTTATATAAGTGTGAACAGAACTTTGGAAGGAGGTTAATTCTGAGATATAAGATTAACATAATTTTTTATTTAAAAGGGAAGTAATTGAATAAATAAATGCACTCATGAGCTACTAGCCATATTCGGTCATCTAATTTGTGTCATTAATTGAGTTTGTAGCTCATTATTGATTCATTGAGGAAAGAGAAGATAAAAGTAAATAATATTCAATATACATAGAAGAAATTATAGGTTGGTAATAGTTAATACTAATAGAAATAAATCTAAATGAAATTAATTAAAGGACTGTATTATCATTTAATTGATACAGCTACTTAATTAACAATCTCGATTTTAACGGTTTTAGATTTTTATTTTTTCCTTCATTAATTAATTTTCTTTTTAAACAATTATCTTAATAAAAACTTGAATAAAAAATCTCTAAATATTTTCTCTCTCTTACTAAGTCAAATTTAATAATCAAGTAGGACCTACATTTTTGCATAAAAAGTTGAAACGTCAGGTCTTCTTTCTCAAAAGTGTAAAAAGTGGTCATTTACATTACATTTTTAAAAGTGTGGTTATTTAAATTATTTTGTTATTTTATTTGGTTATATTTAAAAGTGTCCCTATAAAATACATACCTACAATGGAATTAAGTAGAAGTCGAATTTCGTATTTTAAACCTGATGCTCCAAATCACCGATGATCACGAATTGATCACACAATCCAAGTATTTGAGATTTCCATGAATGAGAATTAACATGCGGTGATTTTCTTTTGACTTCTCAAAAATATAATTATCATTATTTAACAACTTCTCATACAATATATATATATATATATATATATAATTCATTTCATATAAATCCTTACTTATATTATACTACAAAATTACCACCATGGTTGTAAATATTCCCAACAGAGGGGTTACTTGTTCCCACTTCCTACTATATGATCATATTCTCATTTGGTATATATGATTGATGTATGACAACCTCCTTGGGATCCGACTAAGGGTGTAAAATGAATTAAATTATCTTATTCGATTCGGTATTCGTATTCGAAATTCAATATTCAAAATCAAAATATTGATATTTGAACTGGAATATACATATTCGATTGGATTTGAATAATATTCTGTTGGTCCCGAGATAAACGTTCAGGTTTAGGGGGGGTTGAATACACCTGAAAACTTTCTCAACTTAAAACGCGAACAGTCCTTTTCAGGAGAGTGCCTTGCTGAACAAGTTCAGTAGACAAAATAAGATGTTCTGAATCGCGTGACAGAGAGACTGACTATACTGAGGCCTGCTAGCTGACTGAAGTCAGAATTCAGTACCGTTCAGTAAAAGTTTAGTAGAGTGCGGAAATGTGTATGCCCAATTCAGTTGAGTTAGAAAATGTTTTTATTAAAACGGTTTCAGTATATTAGTGCAATCTTTTAAGGTTTGCTGAAACACAGTTTAATGATTTTGAAAGATATTTTCAGTATGAACAGAAATCAATGCAACAGAAAAACAGAGCACACAGAACACAAAGATTTTTAAAGTGGTTCGGATATCAAACAATCCTACGTCCACTGTCCCGAAAAGATCAGGATGCTATTTTATTATACTGAGTTAATCTCAGTCGGTTTGTGCACTGGACAAACACTGGTCTTGAAGATTATAGTGAACAAGTCTCAGTTTACAAGTATCAAACTAAAGCGTTTGACAAACTGTCCAACTATGAAGGAGTTC
This sequence comes from Lavandula angustifolia, assembly GCA_028984105.1. Classification (NCBI taxonomy): domain Eukaryota; kingdom Viridiplantae; phylum Streptophyta; class Magnoliopsida; order Lamiales; family Lamiaceae; genus Lavandula; species Lavandula angustifolia. Next base: position 21,865,743 of record CM054816.1, on the reverse strand, counting down.
TTTACAATAAAAAACAGTTCAGGAATGAACTCTTTCGATCTAAGCTATAGATATGGTCAACTGAGCTTAGGTTAGAGGGAAAGGGAACAAGGAAGTGGCTTCTAGAGCGACAATCAGTGAGGAATAATCTCTGGGTTCGTGTTCAATCGCTTGGATACTAGAGGCATTGAATCTAATTCAGCTTGGTTCCCTCTAAGCAAGAATGTCGCCTTTCGCGTGGAAGTTTTCTCTGAAGTTCTTGCGGAAAGCTTAAGTCGGTTGGTTTTTGCTCGTAATCGCTCGTGTGTTCTTCGTATGTGTCTAGGTGAGCTTCGATTTGAATTCTTCCCTCTATTTATAGAGATGTGTCATGGAAAGATCCGTTAAAGATGATGATCCATGTGTCACTCTCTTTGGGTAGCTAACGGCTCTTTCAAAGAAGTCTGACAGAGTCTTTTCCCTCAATTTCTGGAAATATGTTTGCAGCTTTAATTAGAAAGTAGACAGCTGGCTGCTCGTCATTTGCTGAGGCTTAGAAAGTAGTTGAGACAAACAGACTTCAAGGCAGATCTGAAGCTGACTTCTCTGAACCTCGTATAACTCTACTGAATTAACAAGTAAGATCACTGACAGTCAAGGAGACTGTCTGGCCGTTGCTGAGTCTGACCATGGTTCAGTAGTATACTCCTACTGTTGGTCCCGAGAGCACGTTCAGGTGTAGAGGGGAGGGGGTGAATACACCTGAAACCGATTTCTCAACTTGACACACGAACAGTCATATTCAGGATGGTGTCGATCTTGAATGAATTCGAGCCGACTGCAGTACGTTTCGAATCGTGTTAGGCAAATAGATACTGACTCTACTGAGACCTGCTAACTGACTGAGTCAGAATTCAGTATCTTCAGTTGGAGTTCAGTGGTGCGGAAATGTGTAGGCCCAAAACAGTTGAGTGGAAAACATTTTATCAAACCAGTTTCAGAAGAATAAGCAGTTAAGATCGCTGAAACTTAGTTGAATGAATTTAAAGGATAATTTTCAGTATGAACAGTTAAAATCAATGCAACAGTAAATAAGAGAACAAGCGAGAGACACAGAGATTTTTAAAGTGGTTCGGATACACAGGATCCTACGTCCACTGTCCCGAAAGATCAGGAGGCTATTTATTATACCGAGTTAATCTCAGTCAGCTTGTACACAAGACAAAGCCGCGTCTTGAAATTTATACTGAGCAAGTCTCAGTTTACAAAGGTATCAAACTAAAGCGTTTGACTAACTTTCCAACTATGAAGGAGTCCTTTTACAATAAGGATCAGGTTCAAGGATGAACTCCTTCGTCTAAGCTATGGATATAATCGGTTGAGCTTAGGGTTAGAGGGATAGGGAACGAGAGTGTTGCTTCTAGAACGACGAACAACTAAGTTAAGCTTTAAGTTCGTGTAACGTCGTTTGGATACTAGAGGCTTTGTATATCGGTTCAGCTTGGTTCCCTAAGAGCTAGATTGTAGTCTTTCGCCGGGGAAATATTCTTCGAGTTCTTGCGGAAGACTTAGGCTTTTTGATTTTCTCGTTGAATGCTCTGTGTTCTTGTGTTTTCTCGTGTTCTTCAAATTTCGAATGATCCCTCTATTTATAGAGAAGAGTCTTGGAAAGATCCGTTGGAGACGATCATCCCTTACTCTCTCTCTTTTGGTAGCTAACGACTCTTTTGAAGTAGAGTGACAGTGTCCTTTCCCTCCTTTTCTGGAAAGTTGTTGACTTGCAGCTTTAGTAGGTATAGGATGTGTACGCTTGTCATTCGTCGAGGTTTACAAAGCGGTTGAGACGAGAACAAACTTCGAGGCATACTGAAGTTGACTTCTCTCTTCCTCGTATTTGACTATGCTGATTGTCATTCAAAAGATCGACAGTTCGTAAGACCGTCGGCCGTTGCCGAGTCCGATCTTCGATTCGGTAGCAAATATGCTTTGAGATGGCTTTATCGAAGATCGCTCCGAGTACGATGAACTACTCCCGCCGAGTTCGGTTCTATCGACTCTATTCGCATATCTTGCTCCTGCTGAGTCCAGTATTTACTGAGTCTTCTACATCTGGTGCTGAGGCTGATAATCTACTGAACGCCTGAACTAGAGCAGAGTGTCTACTGAGTCTGAACCCTCAGAGACAAAAACAATTACAACGAAATGGTTCACCAATCAAGATAGGGTTTTGGGATCTTCAAATCTTCATAGATTCACTCAGAGTATAAGCCTACTGAGCGCGTATCAGTACGGAAGATAGAATCATTTCCCACTAAGTATTACAGTGCTGAGGATTGAATCATCACCCAACACCTACTGAGTCCAACTCTACTGAAGGTCAACTCTGAGTTCAGTGAACTGCTCCTGCTGAGTCTAGTTCCACTGACTCCTTTCAGTATGCTGCTCCTGCTGAGTCCAGCACTCCTGAGTCTTCACTCCATGGCATTGAGGCTGATAGTCTACTGAAAAGTCGGCAGACAGAACTGAGCGCCTGAACCATGCTGAAAGAATGTCTACTGAGTCTGAAACTCTCAGAGACAGAGGCAATACAGTTACAACTCAATGGTTCACCAATCAAATTACGGTTTGTGATCATTCAAATCTATTAGCACTATGCTACTGAATCATCTTCCAACATATTCAAATATGAATATGAAATTATGAATATAAAATATAATAAACAAAATATAGTAATGAAACTTAGTAATTTTTTACATTCCAATTAATTAACTAGGAAAATATTATAACATATAAAATTTAAAATATTATTTTACCGATTTTAAATATTATTTCTGTTGAATTTTGATAATTGATACTCCCTCCGTCCCATATTTATGTCCTATTGGGATTGGGCACAGTAATTAAGATAGTGGAGGTAAATGTGTAAAGTTGTGGTGCAAAAGTATAAAGGGGTGAGGTCCACTTGCTTAGATTGATTGTGGTCCACTCATTTATTTCCTTATTTGGTATGGAACATAAATATGGGACAACCAAAAAAGGCAGGTGTGACATTAATAATGGGACGAAGGGAGTATTATTTTAAAATATTATTTTTTCTTAGTGGAGTCATAAATTGAATTGAGTATTCATCATTAACTATCGAAAATGAATTTATTATTCGTATTTGATATTAAAATACTATAAAATACTAATAAAAGATGAGTATTCGGTTCGTTATGAATATTCGAATAAAATGAACGAAATCGAATACGAATCTGATTTATTATTCGAATATTAAACAAATAGGAAGATGGATATTCGAATAACAAAGTGAATACAAATTGAATATGGTGATATTCTACCCGATTCGATTCGTTTACAACCTTAGATCCGACATCGCCTGTGAACCTCTAGATCCAAAATATTGTACCGACAATATATAATGTAAATGGTATTCCTACTTCTACATAAGTGATTGATATAGAGTCATATAGTGTTTAATACTCACTAAAATTTGTTTAAATTAATAATATATTTACCTCCAGATCCAAAATAAGGCCTAATCTCAATGCTGATGGGCCACTTTAAGCAGTTGGGCAATTGTAACTAATGGACTTTTAGTATATTAATTTATACCTTCCGTCCCATTGCACTTGCAACATTTACTCTTCGGGTCGTCCCATTTATCTTGCGATGTTGCCTAAAGTATAAATAAATGAGTGAACCACAATTATATAAGTGGATTCCAGTATTTTAAATTTTTACACCATTACTTTACCCATTTATATCCACTTTCTTAAAATCCGTATCAGAAACCAATGTTGCAAGATCATGAGACAGAGTGAGTATATTTTTTTTTTCTTGTATTAGTATTTAAGGTAAAACAATGATTATTGAAATTGAAGAACTAAGAAACGACGCTTCTCCCCCTTAACTTAAATATGGAGTTTTTTTTTTCCAAATCTAATGCGATTGGATATTTGTATTTTTTGCTGGATCAATATGTATATTTATATACGAAATCTTGCTTGGTCTTCATTCAGAGCATGAGTAATTTAGAAATTTTATACAATTTAGAGTACAAAGATGAAATTGGTTCGTACTTTTATAAGTTGTAAATATGTTTTCAATATACTTTCAAAGACATGAAAAAAAAAATTATCCTAAGAATTATAAAATTAAATAATATTTTTTTATATATTGTGGTCAAGAGATCAATAGTTGGAACAGCAGACGATTATTTGTTGGTATTGGTTATTATTTTTATTTTTCGCAGTTAATCAAACCCACTAAAACTCATATACTCGATTTAAAAAAAAATTTAATTGACGGTTAACCAAACCGTGCTCACTCCTAGTATTCTTTTTTTTTTTTTTTTTTTTTTTTTTTAATGACAAAGATTAACCCTAGCACTTTGGATGGGAAACGCCAGACTTTGTGCTGCAAAAGAAAGTTATTTCATCTCTCGAGACATACCCAACGGATTTAACTCACATGGTCAGCCGTGTGAGCATAAATGATCCTTTGGTCGTGGTATGAACAAATGTTCCAAATTTGCGCAGACAAATAGCAACGAAACTACAGTTTTAACTCAATGTGTTGAGAGAACAAAACGAACGACAAGATTGCAGGAAAAGTTGTAGAAATATATACATAATAAGTAATAAAGATTGTATAATCAGAAGAGTATTCATACATTATATTCGCAAATAACAAACTTATATAATGTAGTTGCATTATTCGTAATTTTCAAGCAAGCTGACATAACATTCGTAAAATATAATAAAAATCGACATTTTTTTGGGGACTGGGATTATTTAGTTTTGGGGATTTGGTTGATGTACTGCATTCCTCTTCTGATCACCAGCATATTTACGGTTACCATGCCACGCTTCATGACCACCGCCAGATTGAGCATCAACAACCCTAGTCTTAGCATCCTTGTTAGCTGAAAAATATTCAGACGAAATTTAAGGAATTACACTGCACGATCATTTTGTTTGGCTATTGGACTATTCCCAAAACTGTTAATTAATAATGTTAAGAATTACTAGCTAGATTGTGTGGTCGTGCATAAAAAATACACGATTGATAATTATTTTATTTTATTCTATGACATATATGTTTCTTCTTGAGAAGTATGTTTAATTTGTAACGGGAGAGACTTACAAATGCTACGAGAACCACCATAACCTCCTCCTCCACCGCCGCCATAACCACCTCCTCCTCCGTTTCCACCACCATAACCACTCCCACCTCCGTTACCACCTCCTCCACCATATCCACCCCCACCTCCATTTCCACCACCATATCCACCACCGCCTCCATTTCCACCACCATAACCTCCCCCGCCTCCATTACCACCTCCTCCACCACCTCCGCTACCGTAGCCGCCACCTGCACCTCCATATTCACTACCTCCACCTCCACTACCATAACCGCCGCCGCTACCTCCACCGCCCCCAAAATAGTGAGTTTTGCCAAGACATTTTAAATCTTTTGCGACCTCATTTCTTCCTTTAGCTGAAAGAAATGGACGAACAAACGTAAATATATATGTGTCAAACTTTATGTAGGAAATAAAATATAATAAAAAACGGTAATATCTGAAAGAGTTTACGAGGGTTGATTGCGTCGGAAACGGGACTCGCGTCTGATGAAAGTTGCAGAAGCATAGTTGAGAAAATACTAACTACAGTTACAATCGCTTTGGAACCCATTATTCTTTACCACCTCAACTTGGCACTCAAATATATCTTTTTTCCATTTTCTTCTCTACTTATAGATAAATTCTGCAATAGTGCTGGTTTAATTACATAATTATGAGGAGGTCCACAATTAGTTAGCTGCTAAAAACAGGACAAATCCAACCTATCTTAATTAATTGATATTAGGTAATATTGTTGAATAAGGAGTGGTTCTTTTGTAAACATATTCTTATAGTGTGAACAATGAACATTGTACTTTTAATATAAATGTAATATACTTTTAATATACCTTTTGAAATAATAAAAAGACAACATTATCAACTGGCAAGTACATTACGGAAAGTGCAATTTTATCAACTGTAAAGTGCATTACAGTTATATTAAAAGTGCATTACAAAAGTGCACTATTATCAACTTAAAAGAGTAGGCATATTTTTTTAATTTAATCAGTTATATATATATATATATATATATATATATATATATATATATATATATATATTTTAAAAAGTTAACAAAACTGAAACTACCACGTTATTGCATAAGTATGATAGGCCAATATTCATTTGGAAAATGTAGGTTACTCCGAAGTAGATATATAATCACTTTCCAATTAAAATTCATATAGAAGTCATGCATTCCCAAATTGATAGTTATAAAGCTATTGAACTAGTCTGATAACTATTCATTTATCACAACATATATCGTGCCAAATACGTTATTATTGATATTAGGTATGTTAAATTCAACAAATTATTGTCTAGATAAAGGATTAATAAGGGGGAACGAATTTTATTTTTTTAAAAAAAATATGCCAAAAATTGGGGATCACGCTCGATTTTAAAAACAAAATTTGAAAGGGGTGAGTTTCCAAAAAATACACACTAAAATTCGGAGTTGGACACTACTCCACAAGCAGCACAAAAAATGCAACGTAGAAAAAAGCACTGGGAATAAATTTTGATAATGACGAGGGAGTTTCAATTTTGTAGGAGCTATTTTAACTACGCACGGCGCTATGCTATACCTGCAAGCTTATACGCAAGGGGGCCTAGAGGGCGTCTGTAGCCCCCCTCGAATTTACATAATAGAGTAAGTTTTGTTATATTTTACTGATACACAAATTAAATATTTTGAGGTATTTCCATCTTTATACGCGGGCCGGGCATCTCGCGGCGCGTGGCCATGTGACATAAACCGAAAAGCAAATAATTATCCACGTACTCTGATGAAAACATTCTCTGTCTAAATTTGAGTAAACTTTGACATAACAACTTTATATTTGAGTTAAATTTAATAACCGTTTTACGTTGTCACCAAACAATGGTATCACAATCTGTTTTATAATATTTTAGATTATTACTTTAGTAAATACCCAAACATATAAATCCTAACAACATAAATTGAATCCAATCGAAGGGTCCCTAGGTCAAGTCAATAGAGCTCGGCTAAGAAATTTGTTGGTTCAGAGACGAGACTTTAGGTGAGAGAAAGGAAGAGGGGGGGGGAGTTGTTAATACACATGAATACAAATTTTAAAACTCAAACGCGAAAGTCAGCACAATTGAATATTGCAACTAAACTAGTCTAGTGAACTAGTCTGTTGGCCAAATAAACTTTCTGGATCGCGTGGGGATAGATAACCTTCTGTTGAGTCCTATCTACTGACTTCAGTCAGTGAACAGTTGTTTAGTATTGGATATTGTGTGAGGAAGTGTAGGCCCAAAAGTATGTTCGTCTCAGTTTGAAAAAACTCGTTTATGCTGATTGTCTGAAAGTTAGTTTTATGCAATATGACAAATAAACAATGCAACAGTAAAAAGACACAAAATTTTTAAAGTGGTTCGGATAAATAGGATCCTACGTCCACCGTCCTGAACAAAGCAGGAGTACTTTTATTAATTTTTTCTGAGCAAGTCTCAGTTGATCTGTGCACTGGACAAATGCAGTCTCGTTTGCTTATACTGAGCAAGTCTCAGTTAATCTGTACGCTGGACAGATATCTACTTATACTTGTAGTGACTTTTCAATTACAACCGTAAAGATTGAGTTTCTCCAACTATGAAGGAGTTCTTACAATAAAAACAGTTCAACTCTGTTGGTCCGGAGACGATAGTCAAGTGTAGAGGGGGGGGGGGGTGAATACACCTGATCACAGTTTCTTTTTCTCAAACCGAAGGACAGCTGAGCTGTTTAGTGCAATTGATGAACAGTGCCAAATAGTAACCTTCGATCACGGGGTCAGAGTGTGTCAGCTACTGAGCTCTCCTACTGACTTTAGTCAGTCGTTGAAACTCAATCGGAGACGTTGTGCGGATAAGTGTGTAGGGCCCGGAGATTCGTCTCAGTTGAAAACGTGTTTTCGCAAGATAAGTTCTTTTGGCAGTGCGCTTTTAAAATATGTTTTATGCAAACATATGATTTTGAGCGGTTTGTATGATATGCAATAAAACAGTAAATAACACAAGCGATATAACGTGGTTCGGATACGCAAGATCCTACGTCCACGGTCCTGACTTGGCAGGAGAACTTGTTGATTATTCTGAGCAAGCCTCAGCAAGGAATCAATGCATTTGGACCGGAGACCGCTTCTAAGTTATAGTCCTTAGCGACTTTACAATTCAAACCTGAGTTCGAAAGGGAGGGGATAATCTCCAACTAAGAAGGAGTTCTTACAATAAGAATAATTCACTAAAAGTGAACTCCTTCGAAATCTAAGCTATAAATCTGACAATGAGCTTAGTCTAGAGAAGAAAGGGATCTAAATACTCTAGAGAGAAGAACTACATATATTCTATGAAAGCAAGTTCTTCGCTGTATAATCTGTTGAGTTCGCTAGAGTGTTCTTGAGCTTGAGCTTTTCCCTTATGAGTCCCGTGTGTGGAGCTCGGATTTCTTCTCTATTTATAGTTGTGAGCAAGGCATATGTCCGTTGGAGAAGACGATACCACGTGTCACAAGCTTCCAAAGAAAACGGCCATAAATTCGAATTGTTGCAGTAGGGCAGTTAATGTTGTACATGAGAGCAGCTTTAGTTGGTCAGAGCAGGTCAAAGCGTTGTCGGCGTCTCATTGGTCGAGGTTTGTGGTAGGTGAGAATGTGTCAGAGATAGAATTAACTATTCTACATCCTCGTATGATCTTCTGCTGAACTTCGAAAAGATGTTTACGACTGGGTTGCTTTCTGTCGGATACAGTAGACTCAAGACAGTCTCTGTCTTCTTCGGCTGAGTCGGCTGACAAGCTGATAAGGCTCTGGTGGGTCAGCTGATGACTGCAAAGGTACTGAGCTTTGCATTATGCTCTTCTGCTGATATCTTATCAGCTGATGGGCTGTCTCCTACTGAGGTGAAGATCAGCTGCTGGCTGAAGACTGCAAGCTCTTACATTGATGACGTGGGGTTCTGGAGAGTAACTTCGTCAGAAGATCAGTCCAACAGTTTACCCCGTACATGACTTAGACAAAATGATAATCAAAATAAAACAAGTCTAACCTATACATCATCTAATCCTATCGACACATTGCTCTACTGATATCAGCTGGGTTTTGGGATCTTCAATTCCATAGTACTACTATGATTTCCCCCAATATTCTTTTAACCACTAGACAGCTGAGTACCATCTACTGACTCATAACCCAACAATTTCCCCCTAATTGATGATGCCAAAACCTCCACTCTAAAACAATAAGGAAAGGAAAGCTAATCTACTGACAATAATATCCCCCTAAAATATCTGAAAATACAATCAAGGTGATCAATTAAACATCAAGTCAGTAGGCGAGAGATAGGCAAAATCAGAGAAACGGTTATGTGAGTGTGTGTCAGATCACTTAGTGATCAGTTGTGAAAAACACAAACAAAAGCCATGAGACAATGAGTAGTTGTCTGGCAAGCAATAGAAACTGTTATAAATATGATCAAGAGAGTACAAGTTTCTATCACTCTTACAAAAGGAAGACAAGGAAGGCAAGATCACTGCTGACGTCTGAATCTCTGAGTACGCTTCTTGAAGTCTTCAGACTTATCAGCCGGAGGGTCCAGGTAATAATACTTGTAGATTCTGGCTCTCAGGACTTGAATTTCCTCGTGATCAGCAGGATGGTCAAAGTTTAGGCAGAGGTGATAAGCAGCTTCTTCGACTTCTCTCTCAATCTCTTTTGTGCTCAGCACGCCGCGAGTAGTCCGGGGAGGAGGGATTCTTCTGAACGCTGGAGCTTTGAAAGGTATCTTCTCTCTTTCCATGATCTGACGAAGCTGATCTCTGAGTTCCATATCAAATCGGCAAATAAGCTCATCAAAGAGTTGGTCAGCTGGTCTGTCAGTAGAATCGATACCCCACACATAGTATCCCTTGATAAAATCTTCTTTAAGTTCCTCTCACTGCTCATTAAGCTCGGCTGGCACCCACTTGTCCACATGAGGGATATGGTCCTTCTTGATATAAGGTGCCCTCCTGAACTTGGAACCTCGTGGAATCTGCTTCCTTGGATCAGCTGCTGGCTTCTGAGATAGGCTAATCATTTTAGCCAAGTCAGCTAATCTCTTCTTCTCTCTGAGGGCTGCTGTCCTTGCATCTCCTCTCTGGAGACTTAGTCCCTTCAGCGTCGCTTCCCAGGTGGCTTTGTCCTCAGCCTCTTGCTCGGATGTAAGATAAGGCGTGTAGTGACCCTGAGCTGTCGGCTGGACTGCAGTGGTGGGGGCTTTGGATAGCTCCTCCTGAGCTTTCTTTTTCTATTCGTCCACCAGCTGCTTAGCCTTGCGTTTGGCAATTTTGCCCATCAATTTCTTAGGCTCCTTGCCTTTCTTTACTTCTTCCATCTGATGCTCATGATCCAGCTTGTCTTGCAGCTGTTGAGCAACTCTCAGATCATAGGCTTCCTGCTCCGCCTTGGTTTTGAATTTAGGCGTCGGGGAAGATGGAGTGGCTTCAGTAGTAATCTCCTTCCCCGGCCTTTGCGGTGGCAGTTGCTGTGGCTCTTCTTCTTCTTCTTCTTGTTCATCAAGAAATTGAGCAATTTCCTCGATGTGCGAGCGAGATGAGATAGGTGCTTGGCTCGATCACGATCGATTGGGGGAGTGGGGCATACTCCAGGAGGAGCACAGCTGAACTGGGTCCAGCCTGGGTGGCTGAACCTTCTGCTTGAGGTACAGTGCTGGTTCCTTCCCCCTGAGTAGAAGTACCTTCCCCCTATTAATTTCTTGGACTTCTAGGCTCTTCTGGACCTCAGCCTGTTCCGCCTCAAGATCTTCAATCTTAACTTCTCCTTCCCCCTTTTTGGCATCATCAGCCTGGGAGAGGTGAGTGCGGATGGCTTTAACGTCTTTCTCCAAGTTGTAGACAAGGTCTTTGATTTGAGTGGCAGTGGCTTTGAAGTCCTTGACCAGATCACAGTATTTATCCCAGTCGTGCTCCTGATCTTCTCTGAATAATCTGAGTTGTGCGGCTGACTCCTGTCTGAGTTTCAGCAGAGATTGATCGTGGGAGTCTGTGATCTCCTTCTAGATGAGTTTAAGTGTCGTAGCTCGTCGAGTAATGGCAGATTGGAGACCGGAGGTGGCAACTTTATTCCTCTTATCCATTGTGGCTTGGACCACCGCTAGCCCCTTAGTCGTTGCTCGCCGAGGATATTCTCGCTGCGTGATCAAGAGCTTCGACTGCGGGCGGCTAAGTCCGCCCCTCGAGCTACGAGTGGCCGTCTCAACTATCTCCCGAATATTAATCCGTTGAGTAGGAGCGTTAGAGACTTTTTCGACCCCTTCTGCAAGTCGGTTGATGCTCTCCGTCTGAGCTTTTGTGGATTGAGCCCACTTAATGTGAACGTCTTTCGAGAGAAGACGGTTCTTTTCACCTTGGCGCCTGATAGCCCTGTTTAGCGACTTGGAGGACATGGAACCTATAGGTTGTATCGATAAGAACCGGTTCCGAGCCTCTGCTCAGATGACGCGAGTTGTTGCGCTCGACTTGGCTTCGAGGCAACCTGGGCTTCACCAGATGTAGCGGTGGTGGTGATTGGCCCTTTTCGCGGGGAGTAGAACCCTCGGCGAGAACCTCCCATCCCGCATCCTTGGGTGGTGCCTAATCTATCTCATCATCATCCTTGTCATCATCGTTGTCAGGATGAGATGGAGGCGAATGACTCTCGCCAGGAACTGAGGTGCGCAGACTGAGAAGGTATAGTATCGCAGCCCTCAGGTCCTCGAAGTAGGCAAAGTCAGCTGGTTCCCCAAAACCAATGGTTGACTGCAAATCTTGCTCTTCGACGAGTAGGGATAGAGCTGACTGAGATTTGATCATGTCCTCGAGAATGTCCCAACTTAGGAACCTCAGTAGCATTTGTATCCTAGCCCTTATGGCTATCCTCACTAGGTCTGAGTGCTCAGCGATTTCTGGAATCTGATCATAGACTTCAGCTGTAGCACGGAGACGAGTGGAGTGCAAGGTGGTCCACTCAGAGGATATCTCCTCAGTCGGTTCCGGAATGTTCGACTGAGTTTCCTCAGAGCTGATGACTTGGACTTTGTCCTTCAACGTGGCACCCTCAATGTCGGTGTCCGAGTCAAGAATTTGTTCTTCCTTAGGAGGCGGGGGAGAGGCTGGGTTGGCTTGTTCCACTGGGACCTCAGAAGGTCCAGTCTTTGTCAGCCTCTTCCTTTTCGGTGGGTCAGCGCGAGGGGGCAGGTCTGATACGATCCTCTTCGGCTCAGGCGGCCCTCGCCCGACTGACTTCTCAGCAGCGGCTCTAGTTTTGAACTTGATGAGCTTTCTGTTGAAGTACTTGGAGTCAGCAAAAGCTGAGCTCCTCGAGACTCTCTGCTCAATTATGATGGACATCTTCGTCCCAAACAACAGTTTACCCACACTGGCGAGCTTCCTCTCTCCAGTGGGTAGAGCGGTAAACTTCTGAGCCTGAGCCCTCAACTCGGCTAAGTAGTAGTCCGTCCAATTGACGCGGACTCTATCGTCAATAATCATCATCAGCTGGATTTTCGGCTTAGAAAGCTGATCATATGATCCGGCTGAGCTCGTTAAGATATGAGAAACGATATAAGCGAGCGCGCGGTATCTCGGTAGCAACAAATTCTTCGGCAGAGCGGTCTTGAAGGCTATGTCCTTCCTACCGCAGAACTTCTGAACATAAGAATTAATCTCCTTCTCCTTATATCCAATCGGAGAAATTCCTTCGTCTGTCAGATCGAAAGCCAGTTCGAGAGCATCTCGAATGTTTAACTCGTGAACACTGGCGTCCCATGAGAGGGAATCGATCTCTTTCATGAAAGCGAAACTGGAGATTTCTGCTCCAGTCTCTAAGGTCCTCCAGTTGTAGTAGACCTCTGCTACTTGCCTGGGAAGATAGGCTCTCGGTTGCCTTGTAACAAGAGCGTCTAGGCCCAATTCTTCCAGAGCATCAAAAACCTCTTCCATATAAGGAATATCCACTTGCCGGAAGGCCATGGTGGGTTCGAACTGTATGCGCGAGAGGATGATTTCTTCGATGTTCGCGGGGGTCTGTATCGTCGCCATGGAAATCTGCATCAAAACTCGTTAGCACTTGAAAATAGAGTAAGTCAGTAGAGTTTTAAGCACGATTAAATATATTACCGTAATATTTAGAGCTTGAACTATGCAGATGCAAAGCAGTTTATGATTTTGGGGAGAAAACTGAATCGCTGAGGAAAAGCTCTAAGATCAGAAATGGCGAAAAGTGAGGAAATGGTAGAAGATGAAAGATTTTGTAAGATATGTGTGATTAGTTTGTTTAGATCGGACGATTTGGGTTTTAATCTATCATTTTTATCGACGGCTCAGATTAGATGTTATAAAAGGAATGAGTACTTAGCCGCCTCTACCATAGACCCACGTAGGATGATGCGTAATAAAAGTAAGTGAGAAGACATGCATTAAATGTGCTGCAGGCAGCATTAAAGACGAGTTACTTTGAATAAGAACGTTTTCCTACTGACTCATCCTTAAAGATTAATGGCGGGAAATAAATGCTCATTAACTACTGAGTGCAAGCGACTGATATAATAAATGCGAGCATGCTTCTGAGAAAGTTTAAGTAAAAAATACTACGCAAACCTCTTCAGCTGAACTTTTATGATCAGCTGGTTACAGTTAAGGTTAAGGAGGATGGTTGTCGTGCTGATGACCACGTTCCCCCTTACTGTGTACAGTATAATTCTCCCGACTGAATCATCATGCGATCATCGACCTGTCATACTGGTTCCTACACTTGATAACAATTGATGGCACTTGTCAGTAGTTGTATTCTACTGATATGATTCAGTAGGATCCAGTAGACCTAGCTCAACTGATAGTTCTCTGAATCTGTTCTCAGCTAGTGGTTTGGTCAGTATGTCCGCCCTTTGCTTGTCGGCATGGATTTTCTCCATTCGATATCCTTCTTCTCGACATGGTCTCGATGAAGTGGTGTCGAATATCCACGTGCTTGCATCTCGTATGGAGAACTGGATTCTGAGTGATTGCAATAGCACTTGTGGAGTCACAGTAGATGGGCACTTCATCCTGACTTATACCATAGTCTCTCAGTTGTTGTCGAAGCCAAAGGATCTGAGCACAGCAACTTCCAGCAGCCATATACTCAGCTTCAGTAATGGACGTTGCTACTGAATGTTGTTTCTTTGAAAACCAAGATATCAGCTTGCTGCCTAGGAACTGACACGTTCCGGAAGTTGATTTTCGATCTATCCTGCATCCTGCATAATCAGCATTAGAATAACCTGTCAGTATAAGATTATCGTCACCAGGATACCATAACCCAGCGTCAGGTGTTCCTCTTAGATAGCGCAGAATCTTCTTTGCTGAGTCTAGATGACTTCGTTTAGGATCCGCTTGAAATCTTGCACATACACCTACAACATAAGTTATGTCAGGTCGGCTCGCTGTTAAGTAAAATAAAGAACCAATAATAGCTCTATAATCAGTAGAGTTAACAGAAGCTCCATCTTTGTCTAGATCGATTTAAAAATTTGTGTTAATGGGGATCTTGACTGGCTTGCTAGAGTCGCAGCCGAATCTTTTGAGAAGATCTCGAGTGTATTTGGCTTGATTGATGAAGATTCCTTCAGGTGATTGCTTCACTTGAAATTCAAGGAAAAAATTCATCTCTCCCATCATGGACATCTCAAATTTCTCTTTCATCATCTTCTCGAACTGCTGGCATATGGTCTCGTTTCTGCAGCAGAAAATGATGTCGTCCACGTAGATTTGCACCAGTAGGATGTCATCTCCTGACTTTATGTTGAATAGGGTGCGATCTACTGTCCCCTTCTGAAAACCTTTATGAAGTAGAAAGTCTGATAGGGTATCGTACCAAGCCCTGGGTGCTTGTTTTAACCCATACAGAGCTTTCCGAAGTCTGTACACCTGATGTCCCTGCTGAAAGCCGGACGGTTGTTCCACGTAGACTTCTTCCTTTAGTACGCCGTTCAGAAAAGCTGACTTCACATCCATCTGATATACTTTGAATCCTTGATGCGTTGCATAGGCTAGGAAAAGACGAATGGCTTCCAATCTTGCGACTGGAGCAAAAGTTTCATCAAAGTCGATTCCTTCTACTTGACTGTATCCCTTGGCAACTAGTCGAGCTTTATTTCTGACGATGACGTTGTTTTCATCACGCTTGTTTTTGAAGACCCACTTAGTACCGATCACATGCTGATGTCTAGGTCTGTCAACAAGCTCCCAAACTTTGTTTCTGATGAACTGGTTCAGCTCTTCTTGTATGTCGATGATCCAGTCAGCATCCTTGAGTGCATCCTCTATTGACTGAGGTTCTTCGGTAGAAAAAAAATAAGAATAGAGTGAGCTTTCTCCTTGACTCAATCAAGATCTAGTTCTTATCGTTGCTAACGGATCTCCTATAATGAGATCTGAAGAATGAGCGTCAAGCCATGAACGTCTGAGTCTGGCTTCTTCTTCTGATACTACTTCTGCACAGTCAGTAGGTGTGTTAGGAATTTTAGTAGTACTGTTCTGAGATTGTAGTAGTTCAGTAAGAAGGTTAGGATCTACTGAGTTTCCAGGTTCAGGGGCATTTAGCTCAGGAACATTAATCGTTCCCCCTGAGTTTATATTCTAAGTAGAGGTCTCAGTTACCACTGTGGCTTCCTCATCGACCGTTGTTACCTGTTGTTGATTCTATTCAGTAGAATCAACCAGGTCAGCTACATCGCTTGTTGGCTGAGTCTGAATTTCTTCATCGTCTGACTCATCATCCCAACAATCTTTGGATCTTTTCGTTTTATCCGTCAGTCCGAGATCCTGTAGCTTGCTGCTGACATCTTCAGTGTTTGTCTCTGTATTTTTCCTGTTCTCAGTAACAAACTCATCAAAAACAACATGAGGGCTTTCCTCCACGCAAAGGGTTCGATAGTTAAAGACTCTGGAGGCTTTACTGACTCGAGAGTATCCTAAGAATACTCCTTGATCAGATTTGCTATCAAAGATCTTCAGCTGATCTTTCCCATTATTGTGAATAAAGCAAGGACAGCCAAAAATATAAAAATGAGAAATAGAAGGAATTCTCCCTTTCCATAATTCGTATGGTGTCTTCATGTGTTGCTGTGTAAGTAGTGAGCGATTCTGAGTATAGCAGGCGGTGTCAGTAGCATCAGCCCAGAACTTTGAGGGTAGTCCAGAGTCTGGTAGGAGCGTTCTTGCTGCTTCTTTGAGTGTTCTGTTTTTGCGTTCAGCAAGTCCGTTCTGCTGAGGGGTGCGAGCAACTGATGTCTCGTGCTGAATTCCCTCTTTATCGCAGTACTCCTTAACTACTGAGTTGAGAAATTTCGTTCCTGCATCGAGCGAATTCTTTGAATCTTGATGTCCTTTTCCACACCGAGTTTCTTCGTAGATTGGGTAGCTCGGTTTGAACATCGATTTGTTGGCGATGAAGATGACCCAAGTATATCTCGAGTAGTCGTCAATAACGACGAGGGCATACTTCTTGCCTCTTATAGTCACTGGGGAGACTGGCCCGAATAAGTCCATGTGGAGTAGCTGAAGGATTCCATCAGTGGAAGGTGAAGGAATAGGTGGATTACTTTTCTTTGTCTGCTTTCCCTTCAAGCATGCTTCACAATTTCTGTCTTTGATGAACGATTCGTTGGGCCGTCCTCTGACTTTAGAGTTCTTGGCGAGTTTGTTCATAGTCTTGAAGTTCAGGTGGTTGAGTCTCTTGTGCCATAGCCATCCTGACTTGTCACTAGATTTCGTCTGTGCGAGCAAGCAAGCCTCAGGTTCTGCGGTATTCCAGTTTGCAACGTATATATTCTTCCTCCGCGAACCTGATAACACTGTTTTCCCTGTAGATTTATCAACAATAGCACAGAAACCAGCGTCAAAGATTACTCTGTTAAGATTGTCACAGAATTGACTGACAGAAAGGAGATTATGTTGAAGTCCTTCAACATATGTTACTCTTGGAACTGAAGCAGTCCCAATGTTCAGCGTTCCATATCCCTTGTGTAGCCTTTTGAGTTGTCACCGAACTCAATTCTAGGACCATCTTCTTGTATGTAGTTGGTCAGCAGGTGATGAGTGGTTTTTATACCATCTCATCGTGTTCTTTTTAGGCTTATTTACATTGTTTTCCATTCATTTTTAGCTTTTGTTTTGCTTGGAATCGTATACTTTCGATGGTTTTTGGTTTTGTAGGTTTCTCACGCATTTTAAGCATATTTGGTGGTATTTGGCACCAAAATGAAGAAACCATGACCATTGATGCATTTTTGGCAAATATGGAGTTGCTTGGATGAAGAATGGAGAGGATTTGAAGCCGGATGTTGAAGAAATCGTGTTTCGGAGCTCATGTATCAAGGCACTTGGAAAATCATGTGGACGGTGGATCTAACGATCTTAGAATCCGATCTCCACCGTCCACATCGTAGTTCCATGTGTTAGGAACATCGTGGCAAAGTTTCGTGGCGATCCAACGGCTAACGAAGGAGATATCGCGTTTTTCCCAAAACGCGACAGTGCAGAAAAACTGTTCGGCCGAATTGTTAAGGACCGCGGTCCGCATTTGTGAGGGACCGCGGTCCGATGCGTTCTGACCCAAAAAAATTGCAAAGTCAGTAGGGGTCGGACCGCGGTCCGCCTTTGCACTGGACCGCGGTCCGCGTCGTCTGCAGCCCAAAATCAGTCTTTTTTCGGCCCGAAACCTATATAAACCCTTCCGGACTTCTTTCCTTCGACCACACACCATATTTTCGACCTTTTCCAGCCCCCAAAGCAGAGAAACACCCAAGGCATCCCTCCGTTGAAGATTCAAGACGAAGATTGAAGACCACAACCCGAGAACCAAGCGCGAGGATCAATCCGCTAGATTCTAGGTTGTGTTATTCCTTCTCAGTTTTGTTTAGGGCTTTTAATACTTGAATTCTATGGATTATTTTTGCATCTTTTGTGATTATTTCCTACGAATATGAGTGGCTAAATCCCCTTGTGTGGGGGTTTAGCAGGATCTATGTTTTTGATGAATTGATTCAAACCCAAGTTTTTCAATGAATGAATTGTTTTGTTTCTTAATTGTTGAGCCTTCTTTTGATTTCTCTATGATTCTTTAATGTGATCGGCCATCATCTTAGATAATTATAGAGAATATAGGTAATAGATAATACGGCGCATCATACCCGGTTATTTATTTAGACCTCGCAATTAAGTGTTTAGATTGTCACCATTGGTTTGGGATAGTTTAGATGGTTCCTTAAATCCTTGAGCATGATACGATCCTTAGGTTCATGATATGATCACTTGATTGACCCTTAGGATTATAAATTAGAGATCTCCCGCCATCATACGGAATCCCTAGAGCCTTAGTGGATGAACCAACAAAATAAATTCATAAATGTTAGCTTTAGAATGGGAATGAGTCGATCATCTTAGGCACAGTGATTGCTAAACCTCTGCACTCTTCATCAGACTTGAAAACAAACCCATTACCCACTTTGCTTCGTTTTTATTTGTTTTCTTTCTTTCTTGCATTTTAATTTCGTAGTTTTAAATAATCCAAACCCAGTTTAGGACCAAGTAGATAGTGAAATAATTAGGATAATTAGAACCCAATGAGTCCTTGTGAGATCGACCTCGGGAGTTGCTAGATTAGGTATTACACCGATTCGTGCACTTGCGAGAATTATAATTTGTTCATCAAGTTTTTGGCGCCGTTGCCGGGGATTCAATCGTTTTGATTATTCTTTTTACTAGCTGTTTATTTGTTTAGATTTTATTTTTACATTGTTACTTTTTTTTCTTCTTTTTTTTTACCGTGTCTAGTCTTACTCTTTGAGTTTTACGTAGGTTTATGCACGGTAGAAGGTCGCAAAATCCCGAACTTGCGCCTTTTATCGATAACATACACGTAGTAGGGACTCGCGTTACGAAGGAGGAACCGGAAGATAAAATTGCAATGGAGCAAATTGGGAACAATCCTGAACCAGAGAGGTTGCAGGGAGACTACACAAGGCCGATACTTGGAGCCAATACTACCTGCATTGTCCTAGAAGAGACCGCAAGGAATTATGATCTGAAGCCTATCTACTACCATATATTACCATCTTTCTACGGGCTAGCAACTGAAGATCCTCTTGCTCATATGAGGGAGTTCTATGCTACATTAGGGACTATTCCTCTCAGCGGGCTCACTACTGATCAATTGGGAAGAAGATTGTTTCCATACACTCTGAAGGATAAAGCCAAGAATTGGTTGCACACACTGCCTGCAAATTCTTTGCGAACAATGGAGGACGTATTCAAAGCATTCACGGAGCGATACTACTCCCGAAGCAAGAGCCACGAGTTGAGGCAGCAGATTGCTACTTTCTCCCAGTTTGACAATGAGACATATCATGAAGCTTGGGACAGATTCAACGGACTCCTCATCCAATGTCCACATCATAATTACCAGGTTGCGATGTTGAATGAGTTCTTCTACAATGGATTGCTCTTGCCGTGTCAGATTATGGTTGATAACATGGCCCCCGGAGGCATTCTTGCGCTGACCCCAAGTGCATTGCATGAGCTTTTTGAGACGTTGAAGGCTCGTTCCGTATTAAGAAGTCAGAGTGTGAGACAACGTGGAACGCAGGATGTACGAGCTGCATATACGGATGATACTATTAAGGAGCTTCAACTGCTTAGACAAGAAATCAAGGAGCTCAAGCAGAGACAAGTGCAAGCCCCGAAGATTGGCGAGGTATGTACCATTTGTGATGATCCACAACATTCAACCGCCCAATGCCAGTTTAATATCATCCACAATCAATTTCAAGAGGAAGAAGCTAATTGGGGACAAGGCCTAAGACACCAAGAATGGGAAGAGAGAAGGCAATATCAAAGGCCGCAGCAAAATTTTGTCCATAAGCAGCAAGTGTACAATCCTAACTACAAGAGTTACCAGGATTATGGAGGGAGGAATGTCATTCCGCAGCAGAACTTTGGAGGCACATCATCTTCTCGCCCTCAGCCAAAGATTGAGGACACTGACAAGAATTCTATTGCTATCTTGCAAGACACCTTAAACTCCTTTATGAAGAGTTCTAAGGAGCAAATGGAGACCCTTACCACTTCTGTCAGGAACGTGGAAGCCAATTCCAACAATTTGGGAACTCAACTTGGCCAACTAGCACGGGAAGTCGCTTTGCTTAAAATGCAACAAGGGAAACTACCCGGACAAACTGAAGAGGCGAGGTCCATTACTATTTTGCTTGGTGATGATTCGGAGAAGGCTAAAGAGAAAATCGACAAAGTTGCTATGACTATTGTTGATGAAAGGACAAGAGATGAGGAGAAGAAGCCTATTGTTCGGACTCATTTGCATAAAGTTGTGAATCCATACAAGCCCCCACCTCCTTTTCCAGGACGCCTCAAGGTTAACAAACAAGAAGAACAGTTTGGATCCTTGTTCAATATACTCTCTAAACTGAAGATCAATCTGCCGCTCTTAGACCTCGTCAAGAGTATTCCAATGCAATCCAAATTCTTCAAGGAGCTCATCACCAACAAAAAGAATTATGAGCGAAGTGCAAATCTTCCTACACTTGAATCAAGGAGTGTTGTAGTTGATATATCGGCTTTGCCGCCCAAGTTAGCCGATCCTGGAAGATTCGACATCACTATCTCTATGGGCAAGGATAGAGTTACACGAGCTATGCTAGATCTTGGAGCTGGTATCAACCTCATGCCCTACTCTGTCTACAAAACGTTGGGAGTTAACAATTTAAAGCCTACACCTATGAGGCTTCAATTTGCTGATAACTCGGTGAAGACCCCAATGGGAATTGTTGAAGATTTGTTGGTAAAGGTAGACAGGTTTATTGTTCATGTTGACTTTATTGTTCTTGATGCAGGTGATACTTCTCGAGGGCTAAGTGACCAGCTTATACTCCTAGGGAGGCCATTTATGGCAACTACTAGGACTTGTGTTGATGTACCATCACGAACTGTGAGGATGAAAGTCTTGGGGGAGATTACAGAATTCAAAGCACTAGCTCCAACCACATTGGAAAGTAATGCCTCAATTGATGAAGTTAACTTTGTGCAGCCTACATATGATGTAGTGAAGGATTCTGATGGTACAGAGGGATTAGGAATAGACATATTATTCAATGAGGAGTCAAGTGATGTTGGTGTTCCGAACTTGGATGAATGTGTTGAAGATCAAAAAGACGTGTTCCCGAAGAAAACCATCTATGTCAGACGCACTAAAGCTGCTAATGGGAAGCGCACGTTGGGTAAAACACTATATCCTGGTCTTAAAGTTCTATTATATGACGATGGTTCTAGAGTATTTCCAGGATACCCAAGTTCTACATTCTCCGGACCATTTCATGTAGTGGACGTTTTGTCGCATAGTGTGGTGAAGTTGATGAATCCACGAACCAAAAAACATTTCAAGGTGAAGGATGTCTGTGGAGCATCATCGAAGGAGGCGTTCGACAAGGCTGAAGTCAGGCGTCCAAAGTTGCCAAGTTTCTAATCTGATTCAGCAAAGTCGAGCCAACGACTCTAACCAACAGCGCTTCGTGGGAGGCAACCCACGTTTGTGAGTTTTTCTAGTTTTCTTAGTTAGATTTATTGCTTTCCATTAAAAAAAAAACAAAACTGAGGAGGGAAATTGACATGTATGCTTCATCTATTGATTTTTAATGCATAATAAGCTATATCAGAGCAGTAGGGGAGCTGATACGGTCGGGATTAACTTTGGATCTGAGCCTGTAGATCAAACTTCGCATATGTAGATCAATCGGACATCACCTAGACATCAGGGAAGATTCGTTTACCCAATTTTCTTATTTCACTCTATTTTCGTGCTAGGGACTAGCTCGTAGATAGGTTTGGGGGGGTATGTCGAATCTTGAACCCTATTGATTTGGTCTTTATAATTATGATTATGATGATTCTCCATGTACTTGATATTTGAACTACTATGACTTATGTTATTTGATGATTATGCATTTCTTGCCTTAAAATTTTTCTTTGCTGAAGCATTGTTGAATTGAATTTGAGCATGATAAAATTTTCGAACATGTAGGATGTAAAAGTATGGTAGTCCAAAGCCTTTGTGAGAATTTGAGCCTATTGTGAACTGACGAAATTCTATGTCGGTCTCAATTTCTTTCATGTGTGATACTCACTTTAGGGAGAACATTTAGAACTTGCTTTGAGTCTGTTTGAAGTTTATTGAACACTTTTCGTATATGGCATTGATATGATCTTAGGCACTATCTCGTTCTTTAGCTAGAGCCAAATATGATTCCTACCTTGAATATCAACCTAGTGAGCCCCTTTGAGCTTAAAGTATCCTTTTTATTCATGTACCTCCACTTAAATTGCCTAGCCTATTTAGCCTTAACCGAGGATCTAGTAGAGTTGTTAGTGCTGTGGGAGGAAATGGAGGCTTGTGAGGGTTTGGTGATCAAGGGACAAATTTTTGAAGCAAAAAAAAAAAAAAAGAGATTGGTGTGAATTGACTTTGATTCTATCTAGCCTGGTACCGAACTTGATGACACCGTGTTATACTGAAATCTTTATCTAATTATTGGTAGAGAGTTGGCAGGTAAACAATTGGATAGAATATGAGAGACTTGTGCATGTACTCCGAACTTTGATTGAAAGGGGTTTATTGATGACATATGTTAGAGTTGGGAGATGATAAAAAAGGGAAGAAAAAAAAAAGTGAAGAAAAAAAATGATGAAGTTGAAAAGGGGAGTATATTTTGAAAAAAAAAGGGTAAGAATTCGGGGTGACTTGATTTGTTTGATTATGAGTGATTCAAATGTGGTTGGTTTTAGCGGTTTATTTTGATATATCATCATTTGGTTGCTCTACTAGATCCTTCATTGTTCGTACATTATGAGTCACTTTTCCTATATCTTCCCTACCTTTTTATTACATGCCTTAGCCCCATTACAACCAAAGTAAGACCTTCGAGATCTTTGCCATGAATTGTGTTCATTATGAGTAGAATTAGACAATCTGCAAGCTTATGAAGACGCTCTCTTAGGGTTGAGTTTGAGTGATGAATTTACCCTTATACACTTGAGTGTTTGAGTGATACAGATTTCTGGAGAGGGACTACTCTACTTCTATGTTCTATTTTGTTTTGAAGGTGACATCAAACTTGAATGATTTTCTCATGCTAATGATGTGTTCTTCTGAAAAACTGAAAAAGACTTGAATTGTTATGCTCATCTTTTTAGTATTTAGTCATAGTCATTCTTTTATCTTGTTTCTTTGCTTGAGGACAAGCAAAAGCTTAGGTTTGGGGGGGATTTGATGAGTGGTTTTTATACCATCTCATCGTGTTCTTTTTAGGCTTATTTACATTGTTTTCCATTCATTTTTAGCTTTTGTTTTGCTTGGAATCGTATACTTTCGATGGTTTTTGGTTTTGTAGGTTTCTCACGCATTTTAAGCATATTTGGTGGTATTTGGCACCAAAATGAAGAAACCATGACCATTGATGCATTTTTGGCAAATATGGAGTTGCTTGGATGAAGAATGGAGAGGATTTGAAGCCGGATGTTGAAGAAATCGTGTTTCGGAGCTCATGTATCAAGGCACTTGGAAAATCATGTGGACGGTGGATCTAACGATCTTAGAATCCGATCTCCACCGTCCACATCGTAGTTCCATGTGTTAGGAACATCGTGGCAAAGTTTCGTGGCGATCCAACGGCTAACGAAGGAGATATCGCGTTTTTCCCAAAACGCGACAGTGCAGAAAAACTGTTCGGCCGAATTGTTAAGGACCGCGGTCCGCATTTGTGAGGGACCGCGGTCCGATGCGTTCTGACCCAAAAAAAATTGCAACGTCAGTAGGGGTCGGACCGCGGTCCGCCTTTGCACCTGGACCGCGGTCCGCGTCGTCCTGCAGCCCAAAATCGGCCTTTTTCGGCCCGAAACCTATATAAACCCTTCCGGACTTCTTTCCTTCGACCACACACCATATTTTCGACCTTTTCCAGCCCCCCAAAGCAGAGAAACACCCAAGGCATCCCTCCGTTGAAGATTCAAGACGAAGATTGAAGACCACAACCCGAGAACCAAGCGCGAGGATCAATCCGCTAGATTCTAGGTTGTGTTATTCCTTCTCAGTTTTGTTTAGGGCTTTTAATACTTGAATTCTATGGATTATTTTTGCATCTTTTGTGATTATTTCCTACGAATATGAGTGGCTAAATCCCCTTGTGTGGGGGTTTAGCAGGATCTATGTTTTTGATGAATTGATTCAAACCCAAGTTTTTCAATGAATGAATTGTTTTGTTTCTTAATTGTTGAGCCTTCTTTTGATTTCTCTATGATTCTTTAATGTGACTGGCCATCATCTTAGATAATTATAGAGAATATAGGTAATAGATAATACGGCGCATTATACCCGGTTATTTATTTAGACCTGCAATTAAGTGTTTAGATTGTCACCATTGGTTTGGGATAGTTTAGATGGTTCCTTAAATCCTTGAGCATGATACGATCCTTAGGTTCATGATATGATCACTTGATTGACCCTTAGGATTATAAATTAGAGATCTCCCGCCATCATACGGAATCCCTAGAGCCTTAGTGGATGAACCAACAAAATAAATTCATAAATGTTAGCTTTAGAATGGGAATGAGTCGATCATCTTAGGCACAGTGATTGCTAAACCTCTGCACTCTTCATCAGACTTGAAAACAAACCCATTACCCACTTTGCTTCATTTTTATTTGTTTTCTTTCTTTCTTGCATTTTAATTTCGTAGTTTTAAATAATCCAAACCCAGTTTAGGACCAAGTAGATAGTGAAATAATTAGGATAATTAGAACCTAGCTGAGTCCTTGTGAGATCGACCTCGGGAGTTGCTAGATTAGGTATTACACCGATTCGTGCACTTGCGAGAATTATAATTTGTTCATCAGCAGGCTCTTCTGGTATGTCATATGTCTCGAGCAGCCGCTGTCCACTATCCAGGGGTCCTTATGCACTTGCAAAACAAAAGCATTTCTAGGTACCCTTTGGTTCAGTTGGGTCCTTACATGTTAGTGGGTGATTTCGGAACCCAAATCTGCCTCGGAACCTTAGAAGTCTGAGACTTCTTCTTCTGAACCTTGTCAGTTTTCTTCTCCACAGGACTCGGAGATACTGACTTTCTGATGATTTTGGGTTCAGGAGCTTTCTTCTTCTGAGTTTTTGCGCTCCTCCTGACCCTGGGCTCATAGTAGTACGAGCCATACTGAGCCGGGTGCTCATACAAGGGCTCCTTGTACTGTTCTGCCCACCTGACCTTCTTGGTTCCCCCTGAGTTTGATTGCGGTGTCCTGGGGCTGGAACCTTTGGTCAGTTGCTTTTTGTTGCTCGGCTGAGGTGCAACGATTTTCTGCTTATTCTTCGCCTGAGGTGTGGTGTCAGCAGTTTGTACCTTTCCTCTGACGAACCTATTAGCCAGCGCTTCTGAGCTTTTTGAGGTAGAAGCTTCGTGAGTATAGCCAAGACCTTCTTTCAGGACTGTTGGCCGTTGCGCTCTAAGCATACTTTGCAGCTTCTCCTTAGCTCCTAGGTGCTTTGCATCGTTCGGTCTTCGCCCGCGACCTCGTCACTCCTCCCGAGTGAGTCATAATCTTTTGCACGTCGCGAGCTTTTGACTGAGTTGGGCTATTTCAGTCTCTTTCTCAGAATTGTCCTTAGTCAGAACTGAGATCTGGGTCTCTTGAAGCTGAGACTTAGTCATAAGAGATTCAATCTCTTCCTTGAGTCTCGCAACCAGATTCTCTGACTCAGTAGAGACCTGACAATCAGAAGAAAGTCTCTGATTCTCAGCCTTTACCTCTTTAAGTTCCGGAATCGTTTTTTGAACTCTGCTCGGTCACCGATCCGCTCCTCTAGCAGATCGTCGTATGCTTGTACCACATCCGGAGGATCATCTCGTGACCGAGCACGTGTCGTGTGTGTTGTGTGAAGAAGAGGTTGTATTAAGTTTGGAATTTACCTCGGCCTCTTCTCTCGGCCATCGACAAGATTCGGACTGTTCCATCGAGAACCGTTTCTCCGACCTCAACTGCTACAAATGCAGCTTCGTCCTCAGAGGAATACATGAATGTATCCTCCTCAAGTGAGTTGTCGGATATCTCTCCGGCTATGTAGGCCTGCCTTCTTTGTGTAAATTTTTCTCTTCTGGCCTGCCGTTCTGCTCGTTGAGCACTGAGAGTTCGGGACGATCCGATCGGGTAGTGTCCCTCCTTCTTACTGATTGTAGCAGTGGATGTTCCGCCGCTTTTCCGGTTGAGTCTTTGGATAGATTAGCAAAGAGCTCGCATTCCCGCATTCGGTAGAAGGTTTAGATTCTTCCCTTTATAGATATTCTTTCTTACCTGAGGGAGAATCTCGGTGGTATTTCCTCAGCTTTCTGACTCTCTCTTTTTCTCTCTGATACTTGAGAGCCATCAAAGCTAGCTGGTCAGTGCCTGAAGTCACGGAAGACTTTGCTTCGATTGTGGCCACCGCCTTGCTTGAGGAAACTAGTTTGGGTCCGGCTTCTTGCCGATCGTTGCCTTGAAGGCATGGTCGATCCGTGTGTCGGTTGAGCACCTGGAACACCTTTGGGGGTAGACTATGCTCAAATTCCTCCATTTTTAGTTACGAAAATATAACATCGGGAGTTAGAGCATTAAGATCGGAGCGACGTAAATAAGTCGCAAAAAGGAAGCCACTTCTGTCGAGGTAGCGCTCTCAGGATCTTGGTGTTCATCTCCTTGTTGGTGAACATCTTCCCCAGCCCGTTGATGATGTTGACTTGATTTGTGAATCTGACGCTAAGCTCGTCAATGGTCTCACTAGGCTCCATTGCAAAGGCTTCGAACTTCTGAAGCTCTAATTCAAGCTTGTTCTCTTTGATCTGCGGGGGTTCCTTGGCTCAAGATACGGTCGGGGGCATCCCAAAGCTCTTTAGCCATTTTTGCGGTCTTGCACTCTCCCGAGATGAGAGTCATTGAGCGTTGTCAGTGTAGCATTTCGCGCAACTCGGTCGAGATTGTGCAGCTTTTTCTCTTCAGGCGTGAAGGCTGATTTTTCTTTAGGGATCTTAGCACCAGTCTGTGCTCCTACACCTCCCGCAGCAGCGAACTGAACGCTGTCAATCATGGGAATGATGGGTCCTGTCTCAAGGACGTCCGTCATGCTGTCGTGCAGCGATGTGAGGTGTGCCTCCATTCTCACGCGCCATACCGTGAAGTTCTCTATTGAGAACATCGACACCATTCGAATACCTGACATGTCAGACATTATGTGAATGAGTATAAGGATGAATGAAGAGATGCTTGTGCAGTGAAAACGTTTTCAAGGATCTGTTCGAGAGGACCAGTAGTACAGAACCGGCGATCAGAAGAACACCGAGGCTCTGATACCAATTGTTGGTCCGGAGACGATAGTCAGGTGTAGAGGGGGGGTGAATACACCTGATCACAGTTTCTTTTTCTCAAACCGAAGGACAGTTGAGCTGTTTAGTGCAACTGATGAACAGTGCCAAATAGTAACCTTCGATCACGGGGTTAGAGTGTGTCAGCTACTAAGCTCTCCTACTGACTTTAGTCAGTCGTTGAAACTCAGTCGGAGACGTTGTGAGGATAAGTGTGTAGGGCCCGGAGATTCTTCTCAGTTGAAAACGTGTTTTCGCAAAATAAATTCTTTTGGCTGTGCGCTTTTAAAATACGTTTTATGCAAACATATGATTTTGAGCGGTTTGTATGATATGTAATAAAACAATAAATAACACAAGCGATATAACGTGGTTCGGATACGCAAGATCCTACGTCCACGGTCCTGACTTGGCAGGAGAACTTGTTGATTATTCTGAGCAAGCCTCAGCAAGGAATCTGTGCACTGGACATACCCTTCTAAGTTATAGTCCTTAGCGACTTTACAATTCAAACTTGAGTTCGAAAGGGAGGGGATAATCTCCAACTAAGAAGGAGTTCTTACAATAAGAACAATTCACTAAAAGTGAACTCCTTCGAAATCTAAGCTATAAATCTCGCAATGAGCTTAGTCTAGAGAAGAAAGGGATCTAAATACTCTAGAGAGAAGAACTACAAATATTCTATGAAAGCAAGTTCTTCGTTGTATAATGGCATTGAGTTCGCTAGAGTGTTCTTAAGCTTGAGCTTTTTCCCTTATGAGTCCCGTGCGTGGAGCTCGGATTTCTTCTCTATTTATAGTTGTGAGCAAGGCATATGTCCGTTGGAGAAGACGATGCCACGTGTCACAAGCTTCCAAAGAAAACGGCCATAAATTCGAATTGTTGCAGCAGGGCAGTTAATGCTGTACATGAGAGCAGCTTTAGTTGGTCAGAGCAGGTCAAAGCGTTGTCGGCGTCTCATTGGTCGCGGTTTGTGGTAGGTGAGAATGTGTTAGAGATAGAGTTGACTATTCCATATCCTCGTATGATCTTCTGCTGAACTTCGAAAAGATGTTTACGACTGGGTCGTTTTACGTCGGATCTGATGAGACTCAAGACAGTCTCTGTCTTCTTCGACTGAGTCGGCTGACAAGCTGATAAGGCTATGGTGGGTCAACTGATGACTGCGAAGGTACTGAGCTTTGCATTATGCTCTTCTGCTGATATCTTATCAGCTGATGGGCTGTCTCCTACTGAGGTGAAGATCAGCTGCTGGCTGAAGAAGGCAAGCTCTTACATTGATAACGTGGGGTTCTGGAGAGTAACTTCGTCAGAGGATCAGTCCAATAGTTTACCCCGTACAGGACTTAGACAAAACGATAATCAAAATAAAACAAGTCTAACCTATACATCATCTAATCCTATCGACACACTGCACTACTGATATCAGCTGGTTTTGGGATCTTCAATTCCATAGTACTACTATGATTTCCCCAAATATTCTTTTAACCACTAGACAGCTGAGTACCATCTACTGACTCATAACCCAACAAACTCCTTCGAGTTCTCTAAGCTAAAGACTTTACAATAAGCTTGTTTAGAATAGAGAAAGGGAACGGATTAAACTCTAGAGTGAAGAACTCTCTGAATGCAAGTTCTTCGTTGGGTTTGTCTTTGAGTTTGCTGGAGTGTTTGATCGCTTGAATGCTTGTGTTCCCGTTGATTATGATTTCTTCTTTGTGCTGGGATGAAGATTCAATATAACTATATTTTATAGATTTAAATATTCCAAAACCCCTAGCTGAATGATGAACATTCGATTATGTAATAGCTTAGTTTGAGTTCAGCATGTTAGGAACTCAGTAGGCTAGAGTTCAGTAGCTGAGAAGTTCAGTAGAAGACCTTGCACTCAGCTGATGGACTCATGATCAAAGAAGTCAGTTGGTCAGCTGACCACCAACTGAATCTACTCAAGAATTTGTGCCCACGTACTGAATGCTCAGAAAAACGTCAGTAGGAAGTCACTTCAGTTGAAGGTCCGATGATTCAGAGGGAGTCAACCTTGATGTTTGACAAACCTCACCTACCAATCTACCTCGACCAATAAGGAGCCGACAACGCTTTATCTGTTCTGACAAAAGCTGCTCCGAGACTGAAAAAGAGGCGTATCTCTACAGTGCACCTACTCATCAACGTTCAAATTTTAGTAGCCGTTTTCCTTGTCATTTTGACACGTGGTTAGACCCCTCTCCAACGTATCTATTTACAAATCGAACGCTATAAATAGAGGAGAGTCTTCATGCAGATAGACATCGGGAACCAAAAGCTTTCAACGCACAAACGATCTCTAGCAAACTCACTACATATCCATCGAAGAACTTGGACTTAGATTATAATCTTTTTAGTTCTTCTCTCTAGAGAATACTTGTTCCCCTTCTCTTATCTAAGAGAGCTAAATTGTAATATTCATAGCTTAGAAACCTCGAGGGAGTTCACATTTTGTGAAAACGTTCTTATTGTAAGAGCTTCCTCATAGTTGGAGAAGCTCAAACTCTTTAAGTTTGAAACCCTGTAAAGTTATTATGACTATTAGTAGAGAATATGTCCCGTGAATAGATCACTGAGACTTGCTCACTATAAGCATCAAGTTTGTATCTGTCATGTGAACAGATCACTGAGACTTGCTCAGTATAAATAATACAAGTATCGTGCTTTGGTCAGGACAGTGGACGTAGGATCCAGTGTGTCCGAACCACTTTAAAAATATTTTGTGTTGATTTACTGTTGCTTTTCTTAACTGATCATATTGCACAAACCTGTATTTCATAAAACTCAACATAAAACCGATTTTCCAACCGAGACGTTTCATAGGGCCTACACTTCCGCATACAACTCTGATACTGAACGACTGTTCAACTAACATAAGTCAATAACTCAGTAGAAGAAATCTCTGCCCACGGAATCCAAAAGCATATCTGGCTATCTGACTCAGTTCAGTAGCACACTCAGCTAAAGCTGACTTTCGCGTTTTAGAAAAATAATCTGTATTCAGGTGTATTCAACTCCCCCCCGCACCTGAAGCACGTCTCAGGACCAACACTTTGCATGAAGACTCTTCTCTATTTATAGTCTCGATGTATGAATAGATCCGTTGGAGGGAGTCTAGACACGTGTCAAAAATGACAAGAAAAACGATCATCTTTATTTTGAATGATACTGTAGAGATTCCCGCTTTTTCAGTATGGAAGCAGCTTTCCGTCAGAGCAGGTAGTGCTGGCGGCTTCTCATTGGTCGAGGTTAGCGAGTAGGTGAGGGTTGTTCAAACTCCAATATCATGCTGAGTTGACTTCCTATGATTCCTTGGATCTTTTACTGAATTGTCTCGTACTCCATTCTTTTGAGATTTCAGCTCTTGGCTCGAATTCCTATACAGATTCAGTAGGTTGTAGCAACCCAACTAGCTCGAATATTCTGTCAGTATACTTAATTTAATATTTTGAATTAAATTTTAATATTTTTACTGACTGAAAATTTCGTCAGTAAATTTACTTTAATTTTTTTATTAAATTTATTAACTTTTACTGACGGAATATTCCATCACTACTGTTTTTACTCATAGTGACAGAATATTTCGTCATTAAAATTATTTTTATTTCTTG
This sequence comes from Lavandula angustifolia, assembly GCA_028984105.1. Taxonomy (NCBI): domain Eukaryota; kingdom Viridiplantae; phylum Streptophyta; class Magnoliopsida; order Lamiales; family Lamiaceae; genus Lavandula; species Lavandula angustifolia. The sequence goes on along the minus strand of CM054816.1, from coordinate 21,834,547 downwards.
ATTAAATTTATTATGTTTTACCTACGGATATATCCGTCAGTAATACCCTTGAGACGAGAAATACCATATCTATTTCACTAATATACTTTTATCTATTAATAATAATAAATAATTGTCCAACTAAGAATACCATATTAATTCGTAGATCAAGTCCCCTATTTTTTTACGAATAATTATGTAAATACCCACTAAGTTAAGGGATGATTGTGTACACTATTACTAGTATGCTAGTGTTCTATACTCACAATTAGGCGCCTAATGCTATACTACGTATCTTGTTATGTTAATAAACATTGTCTTCCTGAAATAATGCGCTCATAGGCAACAGTGTCATTAACCATATCGTTTATCTATTATCCTTGTTAAAAATGTGCTTATAGACAACAGTTACATTAACTGTTGCTTATCCGTTGTTGTTAAAATACGCTAATATAAAACGGTTTCATTAACTGTTGTGGTTTGTTCGTTGTCGTTTATTCCTAATTCATAATATTTGCAAATTTGAATAAATATAATTTATAAAAAATATAAAAAATAAATAAATACTAAAATTTCAAATAATTTAAACAGTAAAATAATTTTAATAAATAATTCATACAATTTAAATTTAGTTGATTTGCAAAATAATTAAAAAAATAAATTCTAATAATAAATACTTTACTAAAAAGAAAAATAATAAAAATTAAAATTAATAAAAAAAAAGCTAACATTTCTTCCCCCAATTCTCCAGTCATGTCCATCCTTCTTCCTATCCCTATTTCCTCCTCCCTTCTCTCCCCTAGTTCTCCCTCTCCCTTTCCCCGTGTCGCCCGCTGCCGGCCTTTCCCCGTGCCGCCCGCTGCCCAAATACGCTTCTCTTATATTCTTTGCCCTCACATTCTTCAGGTGCCCCTCTTCAGGTACTGTTTAAGCACCAAAAATTGCATCTTTCGCTTTCATTATTTTCGACGATTTCATTGATACTAGTGAAGATTGAGTTCTTAGTTTCGAATGAACTGATTTTTCACCTTTTTAAGCATCTGGGCTCTCCTCTTTTCATGTTTAAATTTCAGAATTAAGCTAAATTTACACCTTCAACTTTGGAGTAGGATTTTTCATGTCCTAGTTTTGTTTCCGGATCTGGGCAATCATAATTTTGATTGAATTAAGGCTGGGGAAGTGGATGTTTTCTACTTTATGATGAAATTTTGTGGGAATGATTTTGGGTCCTTTTTGCTTTGGATAACTATGATCTAACTTTAATGGATCAATATAAATATTAGATCTTAACTAGGGTTTGTAGATAGTACTATTTATTAATAACTATGATCTAACTTTAATGCCCCGATGCATCACACTCTACGACAAATGGTTTGGAAAAATCCGGCGTAGCAAGAACAGGAGCCGATGTAACCGCCGTTTGTAATTCTTGAAAAGCTTGTTGTGCTGCACTTGTCCACACAAACTCCGTTCCCCGCTCTTTCTTTAATAATTCAGTCAGCCCTCGCGCAATTTGTCCATAATTGCGTATAAAACGGCGGTAATACCCCGTTAAGCCTAAAAATCCACGAACTCCTCGAACTGAAGAAGGTATCGGCCACCTTAGGATCGCTGAGATTTTTCCGGGATCCATCTTCACGCCACACGCCGAAACCACATGTCCCAAGTATTCGACTTCGGTTTGTCCCCATGCACATTTTTTTGGGTTGATGACATAAGAATCTTTTTGTAATAACCCCATTACCGTCCGGAGATGATTAACGTGCGACTCCCAGTCACGGCTGTAGATCAAAATGTCGTCGAAGAAAACTAACACAAACTTTCGGAGATGTTCACGTAACAAATCATTCATTGCTGATTGAAACGTTGAAGGTGCATTAGTAAGTCCAAATGGCATCACCAAAAATTCATAATGCCCCGAATGCGTCCGAAAAGCGGTCTTACATATATCCTCTGTAGCAATTCGTATTTGATGATATCCAGATCTTAAATCCAACTTTGAAAACCATGTCGCGCCATGCAATTCGTCTAGCATCTCCTGAATTACCGGAATTGGATATTTATCGGGAATCGTTTGCTTATTCAATTGGCGATAATCTACACAAAACCGCCAACTTCCGTCTTTCTTGCGGACCAATAGCACCGGACTGGAGTATGGACTAGAGCTTGGCTGAGTAATCCCGGCCTCAAGCATTTCGCGCACGAGTCGTTCCATCTCATCTTTAGCCGAATAACTATATCGATACGGACGAACGGACACTGGAGATGTACCTGGGTTTAATGGGATATGGTGATCAACTCTTCGTTGTGGTGGTAACCCATTTGGTGGCAACATGACCGACGGAAATTCTGTATCCATTTGACGCCTTAGGCTCTCGCTATCCTCTGAAACTTGCACCGAACGAAAGTCCAATTCGTTATTCTCGTCGGATGCCCGCTCCGACCGCGTAATCCAAACTCAACCATCGCCCTCTTCCTTCCGACGCTTCTCTACGGATGAGCGAAGAGTTTCCCACCAAAACAACCGATTTTTCATTATAAGTAAACTTCATGGTCATATGCTCCCAATTCGTCCGTACATCTCCCAAAGTTCTTAGCCACGAAACCCCTAACACAACATCCACTCCTCCTAATTCGAAAACATAGCATGTTACTACAAACGTAGTCTCTTGCAACACTAGTCGCACATTCGGGCATACTCACTCGATAGTCGCACGACTTCGTCTCCCTAACCGAACCGCCGAGCGAGGAAAATCATCCGACCTTATATGGAGCGCCGATGCCACACGGGTTGAGATAAAGCAATGACTAGCTCCGCTGTCAATCATGACACAAACCATCTGTCCGTCGATAAACCCCGTCAATTTCATCGTTTGTGGTCCATCAATACCCTGTGCCGCCAACTTGGTTAGCAACATCGTATTTGCTTCCGGTTCTGAATCTGTACACCCGCGAATTCTTTGCTCCTCCGGCTCCTCAGTCCCCGGTAGACCCTCTTCACTGTCCTCCAGATCAGGTATGATAATCACTTGCAAACTCTTATCTGCACACTTATGGGTAGGAGACCACTTTTCGTCACATTTGAAACACTTTCCCGCCGCTCGTCTTGCCGCGTACTCCTTATTCGATATTTGACGAGGCGGATGAACCCTAGTCGAGCTTCCACCTCTCGCCGTTGATCCAGTCGAAGACATGGTATCCCTCATTCGCTCCCGACCTCCTCCTCCTCCTTCACCCTTGAGGTGGTTATTCGATCCACCCGACATTGTAGGACGAAGAGTACGATCCCGTTTTGGACGCCGAAATCTGACTCCCGCGAAAACCGTGCGCGTGTTGATTATTACCGTAACCTCCTAGGATTCGCACCTCTTGTTCAATTTCCTTAGCCAAATGTATAGTATCAGACAACGTCCTAGCATCTCGAGATCGAATCTTCAGGCGGATTTCATCTCGTAAGCCATTAAGAAAAAGACCCAAACAATATTTTTCATCTAACCCGAGAACGTGCACCATACGTCCAATGAATTGGGTTACATATTCACCCACCGAATTAATCTGTCGTGTCTGGACCAAGGTCTCAAACGGATTGGCTAACGGATTAGAGCCAAACATGCGCACCATCTCCAATTTAAAACCCGACCAACCCATAGTCGGGCTGGTTGCCCGTACCCACTGGAACCACGGAAGTGCATCTCCTTCCATCGCCACCAATGCGACATCCAGCCGGCTAGATTCCGGCGTGTTATGTAATTGAAAATATTGCTCCACCCTCGTGAGCCATCCCTCTGCACCCGTGCCATCAAACATGGGTAGCGAAACCTGTGGCGTGGCTGACGTGATTGTAGAAGAGGAACCCGATACCGTGTCGCCATCAGATTTTCCTGGACCCTCCGCCGACTGAGAGTTCCAAATTGGGGTTTGGAGGAAGTCCATTATCGGAACCCTCGTGAGATTTATTTTTTTCCCCTAGCAAGCCAGCCAACAATTCACGGATTGAAGTCATGGAGTCCTTCATGTACGCCTAACTCCCCCGAGATACGATCATCCATAATCTTCGGTCCGCTTCTCCAACGCGTCCACACGTGAATCCATCTGTGTTTGTCTCGTATTTGTCATCCGGCAGGTCGGACCAATTTGTTAGAGTAAAGAGATCCAAAGTGCAAATGTTGTAAGGAAATCAAATTCAATAATCGAAAAGCAGAAAGTTACTCAAAAGAGTCCTACGAAGAATATGATCTTCGTCCCAAGCGTCTCACGCCGAATTCGATCTAAGCAATATTCCCAAAACCTAGATAAATCTCTCTCTATTCGACTACGCCTTATTTATACTAAACAAATAAAGACATAAGCCTCAATCGGCTACCCAATTTATGGGCTTTATTAAAAAAAGAAACAACTTATTAAAAATACGAAATATCTAAAATAAAGGTCTTCTTCCTTGTTGGCGCCATGCAAAAGAAACCCTAATCATGCACGCATGTGAAACACCCCCATGAAAGAAGCCGATGCAACCGAATCCTCTTACTCCTTCTCTCTATCCTTCCTTGCTCTTCTTCGATACACCTTGTCTCTATGAAAACTTTACATTGTCATTTTACTTACCAGTTCTTATCTTCATGTATATCTAGGTGAGAGTTATTCTGCAAATGTATTGTACTCAACCAACACCCATATTGGACCTGTAGAAGGGAATCAGCGAACTCTCACACATAGGTGATAATTTTCTCTCTAGCATGGAGATTCAATTCATTTTAGCTGAAGGCATGGTTTTAAAAAACACAATGGAGGCGCGCCTCGAATAGAAACCACGAAAAAATGCGTTGAGGCGTAAGCCTCAGTCCATACAATTCTTTTGACCGCCTCGTTTCGGCGAGGCACGCCTTTGAGATATTTTTTTCATTGAGGCGGTTCCATTTTTTTTCGGGCTAGAATTCGAATTCTTATGAAATTAATGTAATTGGGTTTAAACCCAATTACATTAATTAGATTTTCAGTCAGCCCAACCCAAAATATTTAATTTAGAATCAAAATTTGATTGAAAACAGCGAATTCCGTGAAATCGTCAATTTAACGCAGCTTCTCAGCGCTGCTGCAGCCGCCGCTCCTTACCGTTGCCGAAACCGCTGCCTCTCCTCCCTGCCGCCGTCGCCGAAACCGTTGTCGCTCCTCCCTACCGCCGCTGCTCCTCCTTGCCGCAGCCCCCGAAAGCAATTGATTCATCTGAGGTTTGCTTAGACTCTTCGTTCTTTTTACTATGTTATTTGGGGACAAGCTCAATTTGATGGCGAAACCTGTTATTGTTGTTGAGACCTTGGAAACATTTGTTACCCATTTTTGTGGTATTTTGATTAATGAATCACACTAATATAGATTTGCCTATGTGAGACACTTCTTTATGTGATTAGTTGTATTTCCTTATATTAAATTAGTGCTGCTTCTAGGTCTAAAGTTTTATTAGATAGCTAGATATAATTAATTTTTTAACTTAATGAAACGAAAAGGTTAGCTATGAGCTAGTAAGATTCATTATATTCTTTTTCCAAAAATGACATTTTGGCCACCACTTCCCATGTATTTCACTAAAAAGTTAAAATCCTAGTTGTGGAGAATACAATTAGCTATGTGAAGAGTTTTTCCTTATTCAAACATTCATATTTGTGAGAAATATTGTTTGAAAACCATCGTGACTTCCATAGCAGACCAATTTGAAACGATATTTCTTGAATTTTGAAACTGATACTGCCTCTTAACCATCATGTTTAATTTGTTTTGATTTTGGATGTTAGACTTTAAAAGACTTTGTTATTTTGAATTTGAGAGTTTTTTGGACTTATGTGTTACTCCCTCCGTCCCATTAGTAGTGTCTCATTTCCCTTTTTTGGTTGTCCCATTAGAAGTGTCCCATTTCTAAAAAAAGGTAAGAAATATGTGGACAAAAATCAACCACTCAAAAGTCAAATAATACACACCACAAAACACCATTTTCTTAATAACCGTGCCGAAAAGGAATGGGACACTACCTCCGTTCCACTCCATTAGTCTAGTATTCATTTTCGGGCTGTTCCACTCCATTAATCCACTTTCCTTTTTTAACTTAAGATAACACTCTTATATATTCTAGTGGACCCCACTACTTTATACTACTTTACACACAATAAGCAACTTTCTTAATCTCCGTGCCGAAAAGAAAATGGACTAATGGAGTTGAACGGAGGGAGTATTTATTAGAGGGGAAAAATTAAATTTACGCCTAAATTTTACGTCTCGTTCCGTTTCGAGGCTCACGCCTCGTGAAACCATGAAAAAACGTCTCGAAACCTGTTTATGGTTTTTAAAACCTTGGTAGGAGGTCCTCTTCCACGTGCACACTGAAGCATCTGCTCTTTTTATTCCATGCATGTCTCTTCTGAACTTGGTGAAGCAATTTGTTGGGTACAATTACTATTTTGTTGAATTATATACGTAGTATAATTCGATAAGCTCAATGCATCATTTATCAGAATAGGAGAATGTCCAAATTTTCCTACAAATTCAGATAACAGCAGTTTGGCAGCAATTAGGGAATTCCAGTTGTTTTGATTAATAGATATTGAATTAGATTTGTGCTGGAGCTGTGTTTTGTTCTATTTCTCCCTCTACCTTTTTGCAGTTATGTACATAGGGAAACTAGAGCTAAAATTCGAATTACAGTGTTTTTACTTGTTTTAGTCCTCTGTATAACAACATTTTTTTTCTTTTAGTCTTATCCTCATTTGATACTTAACAACCTCTCCACTAAGGTCATACTTCCGTAAAACTGATTCATGAATCTTAGTTTGAAAATCTTTTGATTTCTTAGTTAAATAGTTTTTACATGAGAGATCTAGCTACTTAACTTGGAATTTCTTGTTTTTTTGTTTTACTATTCTATTTTCATCAATCAGTTACATGGTATTGGATAAGTTGAGTTCTTACAATCAATTAAAAGAGTTATCTTGTTACAAAAACTAAGTAGTTTCTTAGCTTGTTATGTAAGTACTGATTATCATGGATTTGTTGATCTTTGGCAGCTTAGCCAAAGGACTGCAAACATTTTAAAGCATGTTTTTCCAGTACCCAAACCAGATACAAAAAGTATCATTCAGGTTGGTATACTCATTGATCTTGTATGACCTATATTCTCGTTCTGCGCTGTTATTTATGCTTGTTTGTGCCTTGTGTGCATTTTTTTCATTTTTCGTTAGTAAATGCAGGCATCATGTCTATGAGAAACGTGAAACGTATGAGGCAGCTCGAGGAGGAGATGACACGGATAAGGGAGTCCATGGCACAAATGCTTGCACAAGATAGCCAAGGCGATACTTCTGACAACAATCATTCTCCCCCTCCTTCATCTGCATGATTTAGATACGATGTTGATTGAATACTTGAATTTGTACTTGAAGTTTATGTGAATTGTTGCATTTTGATGTGTATTTGAATTAATATTTATATATTTATATTTGGATTTTGAAATGGATTGAGTTTCATGATACAGATCGGATTGGATTAATTAATACAAATAGTCGAGATCTTGGTACAGAAAATTAAATATAAAATTATTAATTTTTTTAATAAATTACTGATGAAATACCGACATAATATTTTGTTATTAGGTTCACTGACGGAATATTCCGTCGGTAATTAATGTAAAATTTTAGGCACATTACTGACGGAATATTCTGTCATTAGCATACTGACGGAATATTCCATCGGTGATTGTTTGCTCACAAATCGGCCGACGATAATTTACCGTCCGACTATTCCGTCGGTGAATTTTACCTATGGAATTTTTCCGTCAGTAAAAATTACCAACAAGCCGAGAGCCGACACCATAATTCCGTCACTAATCCGTCGGTAATAAATTTACTTACGGAATTTTAATGATTACCAACGGAGATTTCCGCGGGTACTCGACGAATTTCTTGTAGTGGAAAGCTAATTGAATATTGAATTTGTCGAATGATTCTAATATTATTGACGAATCAAATAGGAATCAAGTTTAATATGCAAATACAAATCGAATGAGTATTTGAATACAAATCGAATTTTTTGTTGTTTGATTCGATTCGACTCATTTACAATCATAGGTTGAGTGGTATGCCAAAAATTATTTGACTAGATAAAATTGACCTTTCACTGTAAAAGTTATGCGTATAAATAGTAGTTAGTAAAAAAGAAATCTCTATCCTAAGTAGCTAATTAATGTCCCATAATGTTACTTCTGAAACTCAGCAAAATTTATTTTTATCGTTTCATTTCTCTACCCTCTAACAATCACGAAATGCAAACTACTTATAACCACATGACTACGGTAATACTTATTTCTTACAATTGCTATCTTAATGTGTGTACTGGGTAACTTCGCTCCTGTGTACTAGACTGTAAATTACACGAAAATGGCTAACCACCTTATATTAGGATAATAGATAATACAATCACCCATAACAATCTCGATAAGATTTGAATTCATAACTTTCGGTCATAAAGTTAGCACGTCAAGTGCTATATCATGAGAAAAGACGGCTATATGATAATACTTATTTGTATTTAACTGGTTTGAAAAAATTATAACACTAATTAATTATTACATGGAAAATTGGCAAAATAATTCTTAATTAACTGCTCAAAATTTAGAAAAAAGATCATTCACTAAAAGTCATAAATGCAGCAAGTACAAGTTCTCATGGTAATACTCGTACAGTATATCTTATTTAGCCTCCAAACGAATAAACAAAATCAACTTATAGAACCTTCTTCCAAATAACAATAAATCATTGACTTTAGCCCGATAGGAAATATTTAATTTTTGCGGCTTCTTATTTTGAAAGCAGTTGGTCTCTCGTAAAATCGACCACAAGTAACGTTCAGGTAGAATCATGCCTTAAAATTTTGACAAAATCCACAAATACCTATTCATATTAACACATTAATTCAACTAATATTCAATTCGTAATATGAATACATCTCTAAAGTTTTTGTTTTTTACATATTAGTTGGCGACTACAAATACTATTCATTTAAGTTTAGAACACACCTCACTTTTCTTTGCTGTGACTAGTTATATGTACTCTATATTCAAACAAAATAGCGGAAAAAAAGGTTTGTTTATGAAATATGTTGTTAATAAAATATGTAGGAGTTCAAATGAGAACAACTCATCTAATACGAATTAGGAAGATATCATTCATGATTATTAGTTCACTCATAAACAGGCACTGCACTGTTGTATGAGAACAACTCATCTAATACGAATTAGGTAGATATCATTCATGATTATTAGTTCACTCATAAACAGGCACTGCACTGTTGTATAAATGACTGCTCAAAGTGTATTTTTGTAATCTAACACTTTAAATTAGATTTCTTTTGATTTAAGTGCATTTTTATGCATATTTATATGAATATTTGCTATCTTCATTGCATTCTTTGTTCGCATTTTTTTTCTTCTTTTTTTTCTTTTGTTTTCAACTAAATTCATGCTACATTTTGACGAATCCATTTTTTTCTCTTGTAAATTTGCATTACAAGTGATATAAATCATGGTGTTGGTCTAGAGACGAGTCTTCAGGTGTAGAGGGGGGAAGGGGGTGAATACACCCGAGTCCAAGTTTCGACTCAAATATGAAATTAAGTATACTACTGAGTTTGCTCACTGAAGGATTCAGCTCACCAAGTTAGCTTTCAGATCTCGTGGGCAGAGTGATTCAGTATGCCGAACACTATCTACTGACTTCAGTCAGTCTACAGTAAATTCAGTAAATGAATAAGTGAGGAATGTGTAGGCCGATTTTTTCGTCTCTTGTTTGAAAAACGTTATTACTAAAAATGGTTCAAGTTATGCTTGTGCATATATTCAGTTTTACTGTAAATCTGACTTAGTGAGTTTTGTAAATCAGTTTTATGCAGAGTGAACCACAAAACAATGTAACAGTAACTTCACAGACAATTTTTAAAGTAGTTCGTATACGCAAGATCCTACGTCCATTGTCCTGAACAATACATGAGGTCTTGTATTGATTATACTGAGCAGTTGATCCATTCACCAGACAGATCTCTAGTTATATGCTTAGTGACTTTACAAGGTTTCAAATACAGGGTTTGAGTTTCTCCAATTAAGAAGAAGTTCTTACAATAAGAACAGTTCAATCACTACGAACTCCTTCAATTTCTAAGCCTAAGATCTAACAATGGTAGTTTAGAATAGAGATCGGGAACAAGGTATTTCTAGAGAGAAGAACTAAGACATATTTTATATCAACGAGTAAGTCATTCATTTGGATATGCTTTGAGTTCACTAGAGGTTGAATGCTTGAGTGCTTGGTGTTCCCCCGGTTCTTCAATGTTTGAAGCTGGATCTCTATTATAATTTTGACTCATGAAAAGTGTAGGAAATCATACCGCATGATCGTCCTAGCATACGATCTTCTTAACTACAGAAAAGGTCTTCTGGACTATTCCCGTTGCCCGAGCTCACAACTTTGGATGGACGGAGGTGCTAGAAGCTCACGACGGTTTAACCATCGGACTCACACTTTTCGGCTCACAAATCTAGAAAATCAAGTGTGAACAAGTAGCCCATTTATTCCCTATTTATAAGGGCTAGTCAAAGGAACCCTAGTGGGCTTTTGAGTCCAAGCCCAATCCAAATACTAAAAGGGGGAACTACACCATCACCAATTTGTTTTGGTCGACTAAAGGACCAAACAATTCCAGGCAATGAAGTAGCCTAGTGAGTCTGAGAGAAAATGTCGCTACAACTAAGGATATGTTCGGGCCAGACCACGGACCTAATACATGAAATAAAGTCGAGTCTCAAGTGAATTAATTTTCCATACTCAACCTAAAGTATTATTAATTCACAAACATTGATTCATTCCACTAAAAAATCTATGTTGACATACCCGCTTTATCCCAAAAGTTGAGTCAGGACTTGTATTTTTAACTTCAGTTAATCCCCGTATTTAAGATATCGAATATCCATATATTGATTATGTATAGTGACTTCTTAATACAATTAATATCTTATCCTTGAGCAGTACCACTCGACCTCATTATCATACTTGAACTTAATCAACCTGCAGGGTTTAGTATGATAAACCATTCGAGCTCCTCAAGGGGATATCATCATCCCTTTAACAGGATACGGATGCATGATGCAGATAACCAGCCTGAGCTACACGCAACACCACTCACCTAAGATACAGAGATATGTCGTTGCGATGGCCCTCACCCATAGTAAGTCAAAGTGATAGCTAGTCGCGTGCAGTCAACTGAAATCTCATCAACTTTAAGATCAGTTGAGTCTCCGAGACCTTGGTTCTTCACACGGGTCAGCTAGAAGAACACGTCTCACCGTGATCCATCAATACATCAAATGTGTCAGCATGACAAGTGACCAAGACAAGTCACTTCTTATCTACATTGCATCCTAAACCGACAAGTTGTCTTAAAGTTGCCTCAGTTGTGATAACGATTTATATATCACAATTTCAACCAATCACTACAGTCTTCTGTGATATACAACACACTGCATGATCTGTTGGTCCTGAGACGTGGTTCAGGTGTGGGGGGGGGTGAATACACCTGAATACAAATTCGTTTCTCAAACGCGAAAGTTAGCTCTAGCTGAGTTTGCTACTCAACTGAGTCAGATAGCCAAATATGCTTTCAGATCACGTGGGCAAGAAGTTCTTCTACTGAGTTTAGCTCTACTGACTTGAGTCAGTTGAACAGTCGTTCAATATCAGAGTTGTGTGCGGAAGTGTAGGCTCTATTAAACGTCTCAGTTGGAAAACCGGTTTTATTTTGAGTTTGATGAAATACAATTTTAAGGCAGTATGATCAGTTAAAGAAAGCAGTAAATCAACACAGCAAATTTTTAAAGTGTTTCAGACATACTGGGTCCTACGTCCACTGTCCTGACCAAAGCAGGATACTTGTTATATTTATACTGAGCAAGTCTCAGTGATCTGTTCTCAAGACAGATGCAAACTTGAAGCTTATATGCGAGCAAGTTCTCAGTGATTTGTTCGCAGGACAGATTCTCTACTTATAGTCGTAGTGACTTTTACAGGGGTTTCAAACTTAAAGAGTTTGAGGCTTCTCCAACTAAGAGGAAGTTCTTACAATAAGAACACTTTCACAAGGATGTATCAGAGCAATCACAAGTAAATAGTTATAGCATGCTGAAATTATCCGGGATTCTACTAAAAGGTATAAGAGCTAAGAACACATTCAAAAGATATCAGGGCCGATACAGAAAAATAATAATCAGAGCTCAGAATAGATCATACTTCTTAGTAGCTAATCATCAAAGTAAATTCAGCTCTTGTCAATATCTGAATAATAATGTCCCTATAAAGCAGTTCTTCCTAAGAAACAATTTCCCCCTATTTCATATAAAAGAGCCCTTCCCCCTAAGTACTAGCAAAGTATCAGAGAAGATCAGAGCAAACACAAATAATCAGCAGGGGATAATTCTAAGGCAGATAAGTATATAAGTCATATAGGGTCAGATAGAGAGATATCTGATCACTGAGGTGATCAGTTGTGCTGAAAAATAAATAAAGCTGTAAAGATAATGAGTAATTGTCAAGGCTGAAAGTGATAAATATCGTAGATGAATAAGATTTACAGTACATGCCATGCTATCACTACAAAAGCTAGACTAGGAGAGAGGTTAGCTGGGCTTCTTCTTGAACTGTTGCATGTGAGCGCGGAAGTCAGCAGACTTCTTCTCCAAAAGCTCAAGGCCATATCCTGAATATACTCTACTCCTCAGGGCCTTGATCTCTACTGTGTCTTCTTCAACTCTTTTCTCAGCGCTTTGCTAATGATGGCTTCCTTGATTTCTTCTTCTATCTCCTTCTTGCAAAGATTATCTTGATGTGTCATAGGAGGAGGAAGAATCCTGAATGGAGGAGCCTTAAGCGCTTTGCCTGACTGATCCACAAGCGTCTGAATCTCAGCAAGGAGGGATGGGTCCACAACTGTCAGGAAGTCTTTGAAGTATCTATCGCCAGTAGAATCTTCACTTCCGACTTTCCAGATGTAGAAACGTTTGATGAAGTCCATCTTTAGCTTTTCTTATTGTTGATTCAGCTTGAGAGGTACCCAATCGTCAGTTCTTTTGAATATGATCCTCTTGACTTCGCTGACTGGTTCCCTTCTCCTAAAGTACCTAGACGAAGTATGTACACTTCTATCTTTCTCTGGAATCCTCTCCCTTGCTTCCTTTTCCGTCCTCAGCCTGGGGGCCTCTAGATCAGCTAGATGAATTCTTTCTCTAGCCTCTCTAATCTGCCTGGCCTCAGCTGTTCGGTCTAGTGCTCGCTCACACGCGTCCCATATCTCTTTCATCTCTCGCTCTTGCTCCTAGAGGGGACCGTCGAGGGCACATGCTGATCTTCTGAGTCCGCAGGCGATGCAGATTTTGAGTTGCATGCCGATGCGCCTTGCTTCTCATATTTGGATTGTCCGGGTTTGGACTGTTGGGATTTAGCAGCTGCTGAAGCCCTGGATTGCTTGGGAATACTAGATCTTGTGCGGGTAGGCACTGGAGATCGGATACGTACTCCCTTCTTCTGCCGAGGCTTCTTCCCAGCATCCGCTTTCGGCAAGTTCTCACGGCTAGTTTTTCGTCAAATGCAATCTGTTCTTCACGTGACCTGAACTTGAGCTTCTTTTCCCTAGGCGGACTGGGTTCAGCTGGAGCCTTACGCTTGCCCTTGTCTGCTTTCTTGGCTGGAGGTGGCGAATCTTCAGTAGGTAGGCTGCCACCTCAGCTACAACTTTGTCAGTGGGTTCCACAGCAGGAACTTCCCCCTGAGCTGAACTCAGTTCTGCTCTCTATTGTTCTTCTGCCTTAAGAAGGGCTCTGAGTTGAGCAGATCTGGACTTTTCCCCCTTTTTGGCATCATCAATGAGAGTAGCCAGGGCAGTAACCTTGTTTGTCAACGCTTCTACTGAGGCCTTGACCGTAGTCATGCCTGAGGCAATGTAAGTAGCCGCGTCTGTGTAAGACTCCCACCTTTGATCGTGCTCTTGATTAATGGCTTTCAGTAGAGCATCTTTGGATTTGTCAAAGCGGGTGAGGTAGTCTTCTATAGCATCAGAGACAACTTTCTTGATTTCCTGGCAGGAGGCGTGTTGGTTGGTCAATGCTTTAGAAACACTGTCAGAATTGAATTTGTATCTCTCCTCAACTGCCTTCTGGATACGACCTGTTGCAGCCGCCACTTCTTCAGAGAATTGCTTGGCTTGCGAGTGCAGTATAATCTGGAATTGAGCAGTTAGGTCAGTCTTCTGTGCCTTAGTGAGGATCTCTTCAGCATTGATGGACATTGGGGTGCTGATCCTCTACACTTCAGTAGTAAGGCTATTCAGTGTCTTCGTCTGAGCCTCAGTGAACTTACTCCACTTTGCATTCACATCATCGGCAAGATTCCTGTTCTTGTGAGCCTGACGCTTGATAACCTTATTTATGGACTTCGTTGTGAGGACCTTGATCTTAGTAGCCTGATATCTGCGTTTTGACTGAGGCTGAGTCGAGGACGGAGTCTGGATGATTGTGCCTGATACTGGAGGAGGTGGTGGCTGATCATCCGCGGGAGTTTTACCCTCAGCAGATCCTCCCTAGTCTGCATCCTTGGGTGATCCATCATGAGGAGGATATGGAGGAGGAGAAGGAGGAGGCTGAGTGGAGGAAGGCTGAGCTCCTTGCAATCTGTCGCTGAGCATCATGAGCATCAAGTCCTTAAGATCTTCCATAGAAGCTATGCCAGATGGCTCTTCATAGCCGATCTCCTCTCTCAAGCGTTGTTCTTCCTCCATCAAGGTGGACAGGGTTTTCATGCGGAGGGCCTCATCCAACTGATCCCATTCCAGGAAACTAAGGCGCATCTGTACCCTTGCTCGAACAACGATGTCCAAGAGATCAACATGAGCACTAATCTCAAGTATCTCAGCCGTGACTTCTTCAGTTGATTTCATCTGAGCATTTAGGACTGAATTCAGGAGTGAGGAAATCTCAGCAGTCTGAGTTTCAGTATAGGTCTCCAGCTGAATTTCCTCTGAGAGAACTCTCTTCACCTTTTCTTTTAGGGTCACATCATGCTTACCAGACCCTGAGTCCTCAACTGATATCGGTGAAGGAGGAAGTACGACTGAAGCTGGCTTCTTCAACGTCTTCTGCTTCTTCGGCTGATGTTGCTCAGTAGGGCGGGGATCCTGTGTGGTCTCTCTCCTGAGGACGCTTAAGAGCCTGTTCCTTCCCTATCAATTTTTCAGCTGTTGCTGCATTGTGAAACTTCAGCAGCTTTTGATCGATGTAATACGCATCTGCGAAGGAAACTCTGTTGGGGAGGTCGTCCTCGATCTTTATGGACGCCTTGGTCCCAGAAAGAAGCTTTCCTTTCAGAATGAGCTTCATGCCATCTTCAGAATCTATGAACTTCTAAGATTGAGCTTTAAATTTAGCTCTGAGAAGGCGTTCCAGTTGATTGGGACCTCATCCACTATCGCCATCATTATCTGGATGCAGATGCGGGATAGCTGATCGTAGGTTCTTGCTGAGCTCATCAATATATGGTTGGCAATGTAAGCCTACCCTCTGTACTACGGGAGCAGCTGACTCTTTGGGAAGGCAGCTTTGAAGACGATGCTCTTCTCACTGCTGAATCGACACAGGTACTCATCGATCTCTAATTCCTTGTACCTAGCGATTGGTGTCCCTTCGTCTGCCAGTTCGAAGCTGACACACATACATCTTACCACATCCATCTGAGTGGCCTTGTCCTCCCACTAATTAGGACGGACTTCACGCCTCGAAATGATGGAGGAGATATCATTCGAGTCGTCATCCTTCCGATAGTTCAAAAAGAACTCGGTGACCTGGCGCGGGAGATGATGACGCAGGGAACGTGAAAGAATCGGTAGGAGGCCCGATCTCTCTAGAGCGTCGAAAATAGGAGTCATGCACTCCACGCCACACGTCCTCACGGACAAAACGGGTTCGAATAAAACCCTCTTCCATGAAATAATATCATCAATATCTTTCGGGATCAAAACATCGCTGTTGGGAACGATCAATGCCATCTTATGAACGGAAATCTGCAAAAATTAAGTTAGCACTTGAAAATAGAGTAAGTTAGTGAGCATATTTAGTTTATAGAAATCTTACTGAAGAGTATGTACTTAAAATGCGATAGAAATCTAATGCAAGTATGGAATAGTTGCAGAGAGCACAAATCTTCGAGAATGCGCGGAAATGTGATTTAGGTTAGAGATGACATGCATATATATATTCAGATTTGAATATGAGGCGGTTTTAAAGCATGCGGTTGAGATTAATCAGTTTTTAAAATGTGGACAGCTCAGATTCGATGTTATAATAGGTTATGATTACTGTGCCGCCTATAATCTCACCTACTTGTCTCTATCGCCTAAATGGTAAGGTGAAATGACATGCATTAAATGCGTGCAGTCAGTTTTACGGAATGTCGTGAGTTTAATGAAAACGATATACTCAATGCAGTACGATGAACATTAAGGGCGGGAAATAAATGATATGACATGCTGAATCACCAAATGCTGAATTTAATACTAATAACCTGTTAGCTGAACATCGTAGTCAGCTGATACCACGTTTGACGAGACTGAGTATTTCAGCTGTACTAAAGTAAGTTCCCCCTTACTCAGTACTTCCTAGACCATTTAATGAATCGTATTAGTAGGATCCAAGAGACTTAGTTCTACTGAGAGATCGTTGAATCTGGTCTCAGCTAGAGGTTTGGTCAGGATATCAACTCTTTGCTTATCAGTGTGGATCTTCTCCATTCTGATATCCTTTTACTCGACATGATCTCGATGAAGTGATGACAGGATCTCCATGTGCTTGCACCTTGTATGTGGAACCGGGTTACGAGTGATTGCAATAGCCATGCTTTGTCGCGGTAGATCGGCACTTCATCTTGATGGATGTCGTAGTCTCTTAGGCGTTGTCGAAGCCACAATATTTGTGTGGAACGACTTCCAACAACCATTTACTCATCTACGGTAGACATTGCTACTGAGTGTTGTTTCTTTGTAAACCACGATATGAGCTTGCTACCGAGGAACTGACAAGTTCCTGAGGTTAACTTTCTGTTGATTCGGCAACCTGCATAGTCAGCATCAAAATAACCAGTTAATTCAAGGTTATCATCAACAGGATACCATAATCTAACATCAGGTGTTCCCTTCAAGTAAAGAAGAATTCTCTTTCTTTGAATCTATATGACTCTTCTTGGGATTACTTGAAATCTCTCGCATACACCTACAGCATAAGTTATGTTAGGTCTGCTTGCTGTAAGATATAATAAGGAACCGATAATAGCACGATAGTCAGTTGAGTTAACAGATACTCCCTCTTTGTCAAGATCAATCTTGAGATTGGTGTTCATGGGTATCTATATTGACTTGCTGGATTCGTAGCCGAATTTCTTGATGAGATCTCTTGTGTATTTAGCTTGATTAATGAATATTCCCTCCTTTGATTGTTTGACTTGAAGTCCAAGAAAATAGTTCATCTCTCCCATCATCGACATTTCATTTTTTTTTCATCATTTGTTCAAATTTCTGACACATAGTCAGATTCCTTGATCCAAAGATGATGTCGTCCACGTAGATCTGCACAAGAAGAATATCTTCTCCTGACTTGATACTTAATAGGGGCATTTAGCTCAGGAACATCGATAGTTCCCCTTGAGTTGTTATTCTCAGTAGATGTCTCAGTTACTACATGGGTTTCCTCATCGACTTGAATTACCTGTGATTGATCCTATTTGGTAGAATCTCCTCAGCTACATTGCTTGTTGGTTGATTCTGAATTTCATCATCTGAATCATCATTCCAATAGTGCTGGATCTTTTCAGTGTTGTCTTTTAAACTTAGATTATGTAGCTTGCTCTTGACCTCTTCAGCTTCTGGCTGAGAGTTTGACTTCTAGAACTCAGAAATAAATTCATCAAATACAATGTGAGGGCTTTCCTCCATGCAAAGGGTCCGGTAGTTAAAGACCTTGAAAGATTTGCTGACCCTGGAGTATCCTAAGAAGACTCCTTGGTCTGACTTGCTATCAAAGACCTTTAACTGGTCTTTTCCGTTATTGTGGATAAAGCACGGACAACCAAAAATATGAAAATGCGAAATAGAATGAGTTCTCCCTTTCCATAGTTCGTAAGGCATCTTCATGTGCATCTGAGTCAGTAGAGACCGGTTTTGAGTATAGGAGGAAGTGTCAGTAGCCTCTGCCCAAAACTTCAATGGTAGACCTTAATCTGCGAGCAACGTCCTTAGTATAGCAGGCAGTGTCAGTAGCCTCTGCCCAGAACTCCTTAAGTAGTGGACGTAGATACTCAATGATGTTTCTTGGAGAACAAAAGATATTAGCTTATTGCCGAGGAACTGAAGTTCCTGAGGTTGATTTCTTGTCGATTCGACACCATGCATAATCAGCATCAGAATAACCAGTTAGTTCAAGATTATCATATGCAGGATAACATAATCCAACATCAGGTGTTCCCTTTAGATAACGAAGAATTTTCTTCCCTGAGTCTAAGTGACTCCGTTTGGGAGTCGCCTGAAATCTCGCATATACACTTACAGCATAAGTTATGTCAGGTCTGCTAGTTGTTAGGTATAATAGAGAACCGATAATAACATGATAATTAGTAGAGTTTACAGATGCTCCCTCTTTATCAAGATCTTTCTTGAGATTGGTGTTCATGGGTATCTTTACTGATTTGCTGGATTTGCAGCCGAATTTCT
Organism: Lavandula angustifolia; assembly: GCA_028984105.1. NCBI lineage: Eukaryota > Viridiplantae > Streptophyta > Magnoliopsida > Lamiales > Lamiaceae > Lavandula > Lavandula angustifolia. Next base: position 21,815,740 of record CM054816.1, on the reverse strand, counting down.
TGATGAGATCTTATGTATATTTAGCTTGATTGATAAATATTCCCTTCTTGGATTGTTTGACCTGAAGTCCAAGGAAATAAGTCATCTCTCCCATCATCGACATTTTGAATTTCTCTTTCATCATCTGTTCAAATTTCTGATATATAGTCAGGTTCCTTGATCCAAAGATGATGTCGTCCACATAGATTTGCACCAGTAGGATGTTAGCTTCTGACTTAATACTGAATAGGGTGCGATCTACATTTTCCTTATGAAAGCCTTTCTGAAGGAGAAAGTCTGATAGGGTATCGTACCAAGCCTTGGGTGTTTATTTTAACTCATACAGTGCTTTCTTAAGTTTATAAACCTGATGTCCCTGCTGAAAGTTGGGGGGTTGTTCTGCGTAGACTTCTTCCTTCAGTACGCCGTTCAGGAAAGCTGACTTCACATCCATCTGATAGACTGTGAATTGCTGATGTGTTGCACATGCTAGGAATAGACGAAAGACTTCCAATCTTGCAAACTTGGACCGAAAGTTTCGTCGAAGTCTATCCCTTCAGCTTGACAATATCTTTTGGCAACAAGTCTAGCTTTATTCCTAATGATGATGTTGTTTTAATCTCTCTTGTTCTTGAAGACCCACTTCTTTCCAATCACGTGATGATGTCTAGGTCTGTGTACAAGCGTCCATACGTCATTTCTAGTAAACTGGTTGAGCTCTTCTTGCATGGCGGTGATCCAGTCAGCACCATTCAATGCATCCTCAATAGTCTGAGGCTCTTCAGTAGATAAGAAGCAGGAGTATAAGGCACTTTCTCCCTAATAGAATCTGTATCTTGTCTCGACACTAGCTGAAGGATCTCCAATTATTAGATCTGAGCTATGAGCATCTAACCATGAACGACGACGTCTTGTTACTTCATCTGAAATTGATTCGACACAGATAGTAGGAGTGTCAGGAGTTTCAGTTGTACTATTCTGTAATTGAAGCAATTCAGTAACAAGATCAGGTTCTACTGAGTCACCAGGTTCAGGGGTATTCAGAATAAGAACATTAGGAGTTCCCCATGAGTTGTTATTCTTAGTAGAGGTCTCAGCTACCATCCGGGTTTCTTCATCGACCAGAATTACCCAGGATTGAATCTGTTCTGTAGAATCAATCTCTTCTGCTACATTGCTTGTTGGTTGATTCTGGATTTCATCGTCTGAATCATCATCCCAACGATGCTGGATCTTTTTGATTTTATCTTTTAATCTTAGATGATGTAGCTTGCTCCTGACCTCTTCAGCTTCTTGCTGAGAGTTTGACTTTCTATCCTTAGAAGTAAATTCATCAAATACAACATGAGGACTTTCTTCCACACAAAGAGTCCAGGTAGTTAAAGACCAGGAAAGCTTTTGCGACCCTAAAGTATCCTAAGAAAACTCTACGGTCGACTTGCTATCAAAGACCTTTAACTAGTCCATTCTGTTATTTTGGATAAAGCACGCTCATCCAAAAACATGAAAATGAGAGATAGAAGGAGTTCTCCCTTTCCATAATTCGTATGGTGTCTTCAAGTGCATCTGAGTCAGTAGAGATCTGTCCTGAGTGTAGCAGGAAGTGTCAGTAGCTTCTACCCAGAACTTCAATGGTAGACCTGAGTCTGCGAGTAATGTCCTTGCTGCTTCTTTAAGTGTTCTGTTTTTCCTTTCAGCAAGACCATTCTGCTGAGGCGTACGTGCCGCTGAGGTCTCTTGTTGAATGCCTTCAGCTTCGCAGTATTCCTTCATCACTGAGTTCAGAAACTCTATTCCATGGTCTGAGCGTATCCTCTGAATTTTGATATCCCTCTCGACGCTTAGCCGTTTCAACAGTTTCGATAGTTCAGATTTGACATCAGATTTATTGGTAATGAAAATCACCCATGTATATCTTGAATAGTCATCAATGACTACAATATCATATTTCTTTCCTCTAATTGTCACTGGATTGACTGGCCGTAAAAGATCTATGTGAAGCAACTGAAGTATCCCATCAGCAGAAGGTGACGGAATAGGCGGATTGCTTGACTTTGTTTGCTTCCCCTTCAAGCATGCCTCATAATTCTTATGTCTTTTGAAAACTTTGTTGGGCAGTCCTCTGAGTTTAGCAGTCCTTGCTACCTTGTTCATTTTCTTGAAGTTCAGATGGCTCAGTCGTCTGTGCCACAACCATACTGTTCTATCATCTGACTTCATTTGTGCTAGCAGGTAGGCTTCAGTTTTGGCGGTATTCCATTCAACATAATAGATGTTTCTTCGCTGCGACCCTGATAACACAGTTTTTCCTATAGCTTTATCAAGAAAATCACAAAAACCTGCGAGAAAAGTCACTTTATTGGAGTTATCACAGAATTGAGTGATAGAAATGAGATTATGTTGAAACCTTCAACATATGATACTCTGGGAACTGTTGCAGTCCCTATTTTTAGTGTTAGTATCCTTTAGTGTAGCCTTTGGAATTGTCACCAAACTCGGTTACGGCTTCTTCTTGCTGAACATAGTCGATCAGCAGATTCTTCTGATGCGTCATATGTCGTGAGCATCCACTGTCCACAATCCAAAGGTCCTGTAGCACCAGGAAAACAGAAAAAGATTCAGGGACCCTTTGGGTTCAACTTTGGAGCCAATAGGATCCAGTACACCCAGTTCTACTGAGAGTTTGTTGAATCTGGTCTCAACTAGAAGCTTGGTTAGTATGTCGGCTCTTTGCTTATCAGTATGGATTTTCTCCATTCTGATATCTTTCTTCTCGACATCATCTCGAATGAAGTGATGTCATATGTCCACATGCTTGCATCTTGTGTGTAGAACTGGGTTCTGAGTAATTACAACAGCATTGGTACTTGTTGGGTTATGAGTCAGTAGATGGTAGTCAGCTGTTTGTGGTTAAAATAATATTGGGGGAAATCATAGTAGTACTATGGAATTGAAGATCCCAAAACCCAGCTGATATCAGTAGTGTAGTGTCTAGATAGGATTAGATGATGTATAGGTTAGACTTTTTGTGATAGTTTATCTTTTTGTCTAAGTCCTGTACGGGGTAAACTGTTGGACTGATCTTCTGACGAAGTTACTTTCCAGAACCCCACGTCATCAGTGTAATCGCTTGCATTCTTCGGTCTTCAGCTGAATCTGTCCTCAGTAGAAGATTCTTCATCAGCCGGTAGACATCAGCAGAAGAACTTAATGCAAAGCTCAGTACCTTTGAAGTCATCAGCTGACCTACCAAAGCCTTATCGGCTTGTCGGCCGACTCGGTCGAAGAAGACGAGAGCTGTCCTAAGTCTCTGTGTCCCGACGGAAAATGACCCGATCGCACAAGTCATTTCGAAGTTCGGAGAAGATCATACGAGGTTGAAAAATAGTCAACTCTAAACAACGACACCTTCTCACCTAGCACAAACCTCGACCCAATGAGAAGCCGACAACGCTTTACCGCTCGACCAACTAAAGGCTGCTCTCATGTATGCAGTGTCGCCTGCCTTGCAACAATTTGAAAAATATGGACGTTTTTTTGGAAGCTTGTGACACGTGGCATCGTCTTCTCCAACGGACATATGCCTGCTCACAACTATAAATAGAGAAGAAAACCGGAGCTCCACGCACGGGATTCACAAGGGAAAACGCTCAAGCATTCAAACACTCTAGCAAACTTGAAAGATCATCCAGCGAAGAACTTGCCTTCATAGAATATTTCTAGTTCTTCTCTCTAGAGTTATTTAGATCCCTTTCTTCTCTAGCTAAGGTCATTGCCATATTCATAGCTTAGAAATTCGAAGGAGTTCACTTTCTGTGAATTGTTCTTATTGTAAGAACTCCTTCTAGTTGGAGATTATCCCCTCCCTTTCGAACTTAGGTTTGAATTGTAAAGTCGCTAAGGACTATAACTTAGAAGGAGTGCATCCCGATTACACGAGATTCCCTTGCGAGGCTTGCTCAGATAAATCAACAAGTTCTCCTGCCTTGTCAGGACCGTGGACGTAGGATCTTGCATATCCGAACTACGTTAAATTGGTTGTGTTATTTACTGTTTTATTGCACTGCATACAAACTGGTTTAAAATCATATCTTTGCATAAAACGTATTTATAAAAGCGCACTAGCCAAAATACTTTAACTTGCGAAAACACGTTTTCAAAGCGATACGAATCTCCGGGCCCTACACACTTATCCGCACAACGTCTCAGTGAGTTTCAAGTATTGACAAAAGTCGGTAGGAGAGCTCGATAGCCGACACGCTCGACCCGTGATCGAAGGTTATTATCGCGCTTTGTTCATCGGTTGCAACCTACGGCTTCATTTGTCCTTCACGTTCAGAAAAGAAAGCGTGATAAGGTGTATTCACCCCCCCTACGCGACTATCGTCTCGGACCAACAATTGGTATTAGAGCGGCCGGTGTTCTTCTGATCGCCGGCTCTGTACTACTGGTCTTCTCGAATAGATCCTAAAAACATTTTCACTGCACAAGCATCTCTTCTTTCATCCTTATACTCGTTCACAACATGTCTGATATGTCAGGTATTTGGATGGTACCGATGTTCTCTATAGAGAACTATACGGTATGGCGTGTGAGAATGGAGGCACACCTTACATCGCTGCATGACAGCATGACGGACGTCCTTGAAACAGGACCCATCGTTCCCATGATCGATAGCGTATAATTTGCCGCTGTGGGAGGTGTAGGAGCACAAACCGGTGCTAAGATCCCCAAAGAAAAATCTGCCTTCACACTGAAAGAGAAAAAGCTGCACAACCTCGACCGAGTTGCGCAAAATGCTATCTCGACTACACTCGGTGACTCTCACCTCGGGAGGGTGCGGGGGGCGCAAAACGGCAAAAGAACTGCGGGATGCCACGGGCATGCGAGCCAAGGAACCCTGCGAGATCAAAGAGAACAAGCTCGAATTAGAGCTTGGAAGTTCGATGCCTTTGCTATGGAGCCCAGTGAAACCATTGACGAGCTTAGCGTCAGATTCACAAATCAAGTCAATGTGATCAACGGGCTAGGGATGATGTTCACCAACAAAGAGATGAACACCAAGATCTTGAGAGCGCTACCTCGACAGAAGTGGCTTCCATTTGCTACTTATTTATGACGCTCTGATCTTAATGCTCTAACTCCTGATGTTATCTTTTTGAAATTAAAAACGAGAGGAATTTGAGTACGGCTTACCCCGAAGATGTTCCGAGTGCTCCGGTGACACTTCGGGATTGACCATGCTTTCAAAGCAACAGTCAGCAAAACTGGAGCCAAACCTATTTCCTCCAGCAAGGCAGTGGCCACGATAGAAGCAAAGTCCTCACGAGACTTCGAGACGCGACCAACTCACGTTGATGGCTCTCAAATATCGAGAGAAAAAGGAGAGAGTCGGAAAGGCGAGGAAATACAACGAGAGATTCTCCCTCGGGTAAGAAAGACTATCGGAAAAGGGAAGAATCTAAACCTTCTGCGATTGCGGGGAACTTCGAGCACTTTGCTAGTCCATCCAAAGACGCGGTGGAAAAAGCGGAGAACATCTACACTGTTATAAGCGCAAGAAGGAGGGACATTATCGGTCTGGCTGTCCCGAACTCTCAGTGCTCAACGAGCGAACGGCGAGCTAGACGTGAAAAATTTGCCCGAAGAAGGCGGGCCTACATAGCCGGAGAGATATCCGACAACTCAATCGAGGAAGATACATTTATGTATTCCTACGGGACGAAAAGCTGCATTCGTCGTAGTTGAGATCGGAGAGACGGTTCTGAAGAAGCGGTGAATCTTGTCTAATGGCCGGAGAAGAGGTGAGGTAAATTCTAAACTTAACATAACCTCTTCTTCACATAGCACACACGACACATGCTCGGTCACGAGATGAGCCTCTAGATGTGGTACAAGCCTACTGACGATCTACTAGAGGAGCGGTCGGTGACGAGAGAGTTCGCGAGAACTATTCGGGAAGCTGGAACGAGGTAATGGGCGAGAATCGGAGACTTTCTTCGATTGTCGGGTCTCTACTGAGTCAGAGAATCTGGGAGCGAGACTCAAGGAAGAGATTAAATCTCTTATGACAAAGTCTCAGCTTCAAGAGACCCAGATCTCAGTTCTGACTAAGGACAATTTTGAGAAAGAGACTGAAATAGCCCGGCTCGATCGAAGCTCACGAGACGTAGAAAAGGATTATGACTCACTCAGAAGAAGTGACGAGGTCTGGTGAGGACTGATAACTAAACAGTACCTGGGAGCTAAGGAGAAGCTGGAAAGTATGCTCAGAGCACAAAGGCCAACAGTCATGAAAGAAGGACTTGGCTATACTCACGAGGCTTCCACTTCAAAAAAACTCAGAAATGCTGGCTGATAGGTTCATCAGAGGAAAGGTGCAAGCTGCTGACACCACACCTCAGACGAAGAATAAACAGAAAATAGTTGCACCTCAGCCGAGCAGCAAGAAGCAGCTGACCAGAGGTTGCAGTCCTAGGACACCACGATCAAACTCAGGGGGAACCAAGAAGGTTAGGTGGGCGGAACAGTACAATGAGCCATTGTATGAGCACCCGGCTCAGTATGGCTCGTACTACTATGAGCCCAGGGTCAGGAGGAGCACAAAGACTCAGAAGAAGAAAGCTCCTGAGCCCAAAATCATCAGAAAGTCAGTATCTCCGGAGTCTGTGGAGAAGAAAGCCGACAAGGTTCAGAAGAAGAAGTCTCAGACTTCTAAGGTCCCTAGGCAGATCTGGGTTCCGAAATCACTCACTAACATGTAAGGACCCAACTAAACCAAAGGGTACCTAAAAATGCTTCTGTTTTGTAGGTGCATAAGGACCCTTAGATAGTGGACAACGGCTGGTCAAGACACATGACATACCAGAAGAGCATGCTGACCAACTACGTACAAGAAGATGGTCCCAGAATTGAGTTCGGTGACAACTCAAAAGGCTACACAAGGGGATATGGAATGCTGAACATTGGGACTACTTCAGTTCCAAGAGTAACATATGTTGAAGGACTTCAACATAATCTCCCTTTCTGTCGGTCAATTTTGTGACAATCTTAACGAGTTATCTTTAATTCGGTTTTACGTGATATTGTTGATAAATCTATAGGGAAAACAATGTTATCGGGCTCACGGAGAAAGAATATCTATGTTGCAAAGCTTGGAAAACCGCGAGAACACGAGGCTTGCTTACTAGCACGGACGAAATCAAGTGATAAGTCGGGATGGCTATGGCATAAGAGACTCGGCCACTTTGAACTTCAAGACTATGAACAAGCTAGCCAAGAACTCCAAAGTCGGAGGGCCCTTGCTGAATCATTTATCAAAGGCGAGAAATTGTGAAGCATGCTTGAAGGGAAAACATATAAAGAGTAGCAATCCACCTATTCCTTCACCTTCCACTGATGGAATCCTTCAGCTGTTGCACATGGAGTTATTCGGCCTCTCCAGTGACTATAAGAGGCAAGAAGTATGCCCTCGTCGTTATTCACGACTACTCGAGATATACGTGGGTCGTCTTCATCGCCTGATAAATCGATGTCATGGCGAGTTGCCTAAAGCTGGCGAAAAAGCTCGGTGTGGAAAAGGACATCAAGGTACGAGAGAATTTACTCGAGACGGAGGAACAAAATTTCTCAACTCGGTAGTTAAAGGGTGCTGCGAAAAGGAGGGAATTAAGCACGAGACATCGGTTGCTCGCACCCCCTCGGCGAACGGGCTTGCTTGACGCAAAAAGCAGAACACTCAAAGAAGCGGCAAGAAAGCTCCTAGCGAGACTCTGGACTACCCTCAAAGTTACGGGGCGGATGCTATTGACACCGCCTGCTACACTCAGAATCGCTCACTACTTACACAGCAACACATGAAGACACCATACGAACTATGGAAAGGGAGAATTCCTTCTATTTCTCATTTTCATATTTTTTGGTCGTCCTTGCTTTATCCATAATAATGGGAAAGATCGGTTGAAGGTCTTTGATAGCAAATCTGATCAAGGAGTATTCTTAGGATACTCCCGAGTCGGTAAAGCCTTGAGTCTTTAACTATCGGACCGCTTTGCGTGGAGGAAAGCCCTCATGTTATTTTTGATGAGTTTGTTGCGAGAACGGGGAAAACTACGAGAGGCGAGATACGAAAATGTCGGCGGCAAGCTACGGGATCTTGGACTAAGCGATAAAGCTGAAAAGATCCGGCATTGTTGGGATGATGAGTCGGACAATGAAGAAATTCGAGACTCGGCCAACGGGCATTGTAGGCGGCACTGGTTGATTCTACGAACATAATCAGAAACGAGGCAACAACGGTCGATGAGGAAGCCCCAGTGGTAGCGAGACCTCTGCGAGAATATAAACTCGGGGGGAATACAAATTGCTCCTGAGCTAAATGCCCCCTGAACACAGGAAACTCGGTAGATCCTAACCTTCTTCTTGAACTACTGCAATCACGAACGATGCGGCGAAATGCCTAACATACCTGCGGCGTGCGTGAAGTAGTATCGGAAGAAGAAGCCGGACTTCGAGGCGTTCATGGCTTGGCGCTCATTCTTGAGATCTCATTATAGGAGATCCGTCGGCAACGATAAGAACAAGATCTAGATTAAGTCAAGGAGAAAGCTCACTCTATTCTTATTTCTTGTCTCTGAGAAGAACCTCGGTCAATAGAGGGCCGCACTCAATGATCTTGGCCTGGATCATCGCCATGCAAGAAGAGCTGAATCAGTTCTTCAGAAACGAAGTTTGGGAGCTTGTTGACAGACCTAGACATCAGCACGTTATTGGCACTAAGTGGGTCTTCAAAAACAAGCGTGATGAAAACAACGTCATCGTCATAAATAAAGCTCGACTAGTTGCCAAGGGTTACTGTCAAGCAGAGGGAATCGACTTTGATGAAACATTCACTCCAGTTGCAAGATTGGAAGCCATTCGTCTTTTCTGAACGGCGTACTGAAGGAAGAAGTCTACATGGAACAACCGCCCGGCTTTTAGCAGGGACATCAAGTGTACAGACTTCGGAAAGCTCTGTACGGGTTAAAACAAGCACCCAGGGCTTGGTACGATACCCTATCAGACTTTCTACTTCAGAAAGGTTTTCAGAAGGGGACAGTAGATCACACCCTATTCAACATAAAGTCAGGAGATGATATCCTACTGGTGCAAATCTACGTGGACGACATCATTTTCGGTTGCAGAAATGTGATTATATGTCAACAATTCGAGAAAATGATGAAGGAGAAATTCGAGATGTCTATGATGGGAGAGATGAACTATTTCCTTAGATTTCAAGTGAAGCAATCACCTGAAGGAATTTTCATCAATCAAGCCAAGTACACTCGAGATCTTCTGAATAGATTTGGCTGCGATTCAAGCAAACTAGTCAAGATCCTCATGAACACAAATTTCAAAATTGATCTAGACAAGAGGGAGCTTACGTTAACTCTGCGATTATAGAGCTATTATTGGTTCTTTATTATACTTAACGACTAGCCGACTGATATAACTTATCTTTGTAGGTGTATGTGCAAGATTTCAAGCGGATCCCAAGCGAAGTCATCTAGACTCGGCAAAGAAGATTACTGCGATATCTAAGAGGAACACCTGACGCGGGATTATGGTATCCTGGCGATGACAACCCTAATGCGACGGGTTATTCGATGTTGATTATGCGGGATGCGGGATAGATCGAAAGTCAACTTACGGAACATGTCGGTTCCTAGGCGGCAAGCTAATATCTTGGTTTTCAAAGAAGCGGCATTCGGTAGCAACGTCAACTACGAAGGCGAGTACATAGGCTCTTTGGAAGTTCTTTGTGCCCAGGATCCTTTGGCTTCGACAACAAGCGAGAGACTATGGTATAATTCGGGATGAAGTGCCCATCTACGTGACTCCACCGGTGCTATTGCAATAACTCAGAATCCAGTTCTCCATACGAGATGCAAGCACGTGGATATTCGACACCACTTCATCGGAGACCATGTCGAGAAGAAGGATATTAGAATGGAGAAAATCCCATGCTTCGACAAGCAAAGAGGCGGACATGCGACCAAACCACTAGGCGAGAAACGATTCGAGAGAGTTATCATTTGAGCTAGGTCTACTGGATCCTACTGAATCGTGTCAGTAGAACACAACAATTGGTTGGTATCAATTGGTATTAGTAGAAACCAACCATTGATATACCAACAATTAGTATCAAGTGTAAGGAAACAGTATAACAGGTCAGAAGACTCAGTACACTGATTTAGTCGGGAGAATCACACTGTACACAGTAAGGGGGAACGTGGTCATCAGCTCATCAACCATCTTCCTTAGTCTAAACGGTAACCAGCTGATCGTAAAGGTTCAGCTGAAGAGGTTTGCGTAGTATTACTTACTTAAACTTTTTTTTCATAAGCATGCTCGCATTTATTATCTCAGTCGCTTGCACTCAGTAGTTAATGAGCATTTATTTCCCGCCATTAATTTTTAAGGATAAGTCAGTAGGAAACCGTTCTCATTTAAAATGACTTAGTCTTTAATGCTACCTGCAGCGAATTTAATGCACGTCTTCTCACTTACCTTAACTGCGCATTATCCTACGTGGGTCTATGGTAGAGGCGGCTTAGGCAATCATTCCTTTTATAACATCACATCTCAGCCGCAAATAACAATGAGAGATTAAATCCCAACCGTTCGATCTAAACGGTTTTTCACGCATGATCTTACAAAATCTTTCATCTTCTACCTTCTCCTCACTTATCGCCATTTCCGAAATTTTAGAGCTTTCTCTCCGCGATTCAGTTTTCTTCCAAAATCTTAAGACTGCTTTGCATTTTTAGTATCTCCAAGCTCTAAATCACTCGGTAATGTATTAAATCTTGCTCAAAACTCATACTAAATTCAAGTGCTAACGAGTTATTTTGCAGATTCTCATGGCGACAGTACAGACACCCACCAACATTGACGAGATCATCAAAACTCGCATCCAGTTCGAACCCACTATGGCGCTTCGTCAAGTTGATCTTCCATATCTGGAGCTTGTATTCTCAGCTATTGAAAGTTCTAGACTAGAACTGCTCGTCTCCAAGCAACCTTGGGCGTTTATACCCAGACAAGTGGCGGAGGTATATTTCAACTGGAGAACCCTAGCTTCTGGGTTGGAGGAATCTTCCTTCTCGTTCATGAAGGAGGTTGTACCAAATTCTTGGGATGCAAGTCAGCACGTCATCAACATCCGTGATGTATTAGAGTTAGCATTTGATCTCCCAGCCAGTGGAATCTCTCCTATTGGATATAAGGAGAAGGAGACCAACGCTTATGTTCAGAAGTTCTGCGGCAGGAGCGACATAGTCTTCAAGATAGCTGCGCAAAGAATCGGCCTCTTTGCCACAATACAGGGGCTCGCTTATATTGTCTCACACATACTCACAAGCTCGGCGAGTTCCCATGATCGGTTGTCCAAGCCACGCATCCGGTGATGATGATCATAGATGATGGAGTCCAAGTCAATTTGGGTGACTACTATGTAGCCGAGTGAAAGCTCGGGCTCGAAGTTCACGGCCTCGCCCGGCTGGAGAAAGAAGACTTATTAGTGTGGGGAAGCTGCGTATGGAACCAAGATGTCCATGCGATCGAGCGATCGGTCTCGAGGAGTTCAGCTTTTGCTGACTCCAGGTATTTCGACAGCAAGCTTATTAAATTTAAGACGAAAGTCCGCTGCTGAGAAATCCATCGGGCGAGGGCCGCCTGAGCCGAAGAGAGCAGTCTCAAATTTGCCCCCTCACGTCGACCCGCCTAAGAAGAAGAGGCTAACTAAAACTGGACCCTCTGAGGTCTTAGTCGAACCAGCCAGACAAGCCTCTCCTCCACCCACTCAGGAGGAACACATCCTAGATTCCGACACCGGCATTGAGGATGCCACGATAAAGGATAAGGTTCAATGCATCAGTTCTGAGGAAACTCAATCGGATATCAGGGAACCGACTGAGGAAACCTCGATTGAGTGGACTACTCTTCACTCCACCCGTCTCCGTGCCACAGGAGAAGTACATGCTCAGATCCCTGAGATCTCTGAGCACCCAGACTTGGTGGAAACAGCCATAAGGGGCGGGGCACGAGATCTTCTTGAGGTCCCTCGGTGGGATATTCTCGAAGACATAATCGGAGAACCCGATCGGCTCTGTCCCCTCTTGCCGAGGAGCGGGGAGTTACAATCGGCTATAGGGTTCGGGGAACCGGTGATCTTGCATCTTTTGAGGATGCGAGAGCGGCGATGCTATATCGTCTCGGCTGCGATCCTCAATCCACAGCAACGACCCCTCGCCTCCATCTCATCATGGCGATGATGATGATAAGAATGATGACGAGATGGAACAGGCATCACCCGAGGATGCGGGTCGGGAGGATCTGGCGAGGGCTCTACTCCCCGCGAAAAGGGCCAATCATCACCACCTTCTAAATCCGGTGAAGCTCAAGTTGCCTCGAAGCGAGTCGAGCGCAACAACTTGCGATATACGAGCGGAGGCTCGGAACCGGTAGCTAACGAGATAAAACCGATAGGTTCCATGACCTCTAAGTCGGTAAAGCAGGCTATCAAGCGCCCGAGGGGACAAGAATCGTCCCCTCGCCAAGATGTACACATCAAGTGGGCTCAATACACAAAGGCCCCGGGCCCGAAGCGTCGGCCAGGCTAGCGGAAGGGGTTAAGAAAGTCTCGAAGCTCCTACTCCTCGAGATAAATATTCGGGAAATCATTGAGATAGCCCTTGCGGCTCGGGGAAGGCGGACTTAGCCGCTCGAGTCGGCGGCTCTTGTTATCTCGGGAAGAAATCTTTCTTTGAGCGGTGACTCGAGTCTCGCGGCGATCCAAGCCACCATGGATTAGAGGAACAAATTGGCCACCTCTAGCCTTCAATCGGCCATCAAACAACGGTGAGGCGGCTGAAGGTCATCAAAAAGAGATCACGGACTCGCATGATCGGTCTCTGCTGAAACTCAGAGCGGAGTCGGTTTGCTCAGTGAAATCATTTAGAGTTGATCCGAGAAAAAGCTGGGACCGTCCGGCGACACGGTCAAGGACTTGAAGCAAGCGCCACCCCAAATCAAAGATCTAGTATATAATTTGGAGAAGGATGTGAAAGCCGTCCGTACTCACCTCTCCAGTGATGATGCCAAAAGGGGGAAGGAGAAGTAAAAGAAGAAAGCGAGACGGAACGGCTGAGGCGGAGAAGAGTCTGAAGTCCAATTTATTGAGGGAGGAAATCCGGGGGTAGGTTCGGCCACTCGGGTGGAACCGGTTCGGCACCCGGGGGGGGAAGGTTCGGCCTCTCGGGTTGGAACCAGTTCTGCAGTACTCCTTCTGGAGAATGTTCCCCAAGTCCAAACAATACCTACTGTGACTGAGCTAGCATCTGCCTCATCTGCTCAGTACATCGAGGTCATTACTCGCTTCCTCAATTAGGAGGACGAAGACGAGCCACGGCCCTTTGCCCGCAAAGGTGGGGAAGGAGATTACAAGCGAAACCACTCCTCTATCTTCCCAGACGCCAAAATTCAAAACTAAAGCGGAGCGGGAAGCCTATGATCTACAAATTGCTCAACGGCTACAAGACAAGGTTGGATCATGAGCATCGGCTAGAAGAGGCCAAGAAGCCTAAGAAAGTGATTGGCAAAGGTTTGCCGAATGAAAAGCAAAGAAAATCGAGGAGGAGGCGAAGAAGAAAGCTCAAGAGGAGCTAGCCAAAGCTCAAGAGGAGGAACTCGGTGATTTTATCTTTTAATCTTAGATCATGTAGCTTGCTCACTGAGCTCTTCGACTTCTTCTTTGAGAGTTTGACTTTCTATCCTTAGAAGTAAATTCATCAAATACAACATGAGGACTTTCTTCCACGCAAAGAGTCAGGTAGTTAAAGACCCGGTAAGCTTTGCGACCACTAAAGTATCCTAAGAAAACTCTTTGGTCGACTTGCTATCAAAGACCTTTAAGCTGGTCCCGTTACTGTTTTGTGGATAAAGCACGCTCATCCAAAAACATGAAAAGGAGAGATAGAAGGAGTTCTCCCTTTCCATAATTCGTATAGTGTCTTCAAGTGCTTACGAGTCGGTAGAGATGCGTCACGAGTGTAGCGGGAAGTGTCGGTAGCTTACGCCCCGGAACTTCAATGGTAGACAGAGTGCCGAGTAATGTCCTTCTTTGCTTCTTTAAGTGTTCTGTTTTTCCTTTCAGCAAGACTATTCTGTTGAGGCGTACGTACCGCTGAGGTCTCGTGTTGAATGCCTTCAGCTTCGCAATAGTCCTTCATCACTGAGTTCAGAAACTTTATTCCACGGTCTGAGCGTATCCTCTAAATTTTGATATCCCTCTCGACGCTTAACCGTTTCAGCAGTTTTGGTAGTTCAGATTTGACATCAGATTTATTGGTAATGAAAATCACCCATGTATATCTTGAATAGTCATCAATGACTACAAGATCATATTTCTTTCCTCTAATCGTCACTGGATTGACTAGCCCAAAAAGATCTATGTGAAGCAACTGAAGTATCCCATCAGCAGAAGGTGACGGAATAGGCGGATTGCTTGACTTTTTTTGCTTCCCCTTCAAGCATGCCTCACAATTCTTATGTCTTTTAAAAACTTCGTTGGGCAGTCCTCTGAGTTTAGCAGTCCTTGCTAGCTTATTCGTTTTCTTGAAGTTCAGATGGCTCAGTCGTCTGTGCCACAACCATACTGTTCTATCATCTGACTTCTTTTGTGCTAGCAGGTAGGCTTCAGTTTTGGCGGTATTCCATTCAACATAATAGATGTTTCTTCGCTGCGACCCTGATAACACAGTTTTTCCTATAGCTTTATCAAGAAAATCACAAAAACCTGCGAGAAAAGTCACTTTATTAGAGTTATCACAGAATTGACTGATAGAAATGAGATTATGTTGAAGTCCTTCAACATATGATACTCTGGGAACTGTTGCAGTCCCTATTTTTAGTGTTCCGTATCCTTTAGTGTAGCCTTTGGAATTGTCACCAAACTCAATTCTGGCTTCTTCTTGCTGAACATAGTCGATCAACAGATTCTTCTGATGCGTCATATGTCGTGAGCATCCACTGTCCACAATCCAAAGGTCCTTTAGCACCAGGAAAACAAAAAAAGATTCAGGTACCCTTTGGGTTCAACTTTGGATCCTTAGACGTTAGTGGACTTTTCGATCCAACTTTTCGATCCAAACTTGTCAGACAACCCTGACGGTTTAAGACTTTTTGCCCTTTTTGTCAGCTGGCTTCTCCACTAAACTTGGAGATGCTGAATTTTTCTTCTTATGAGGTTCAACCTTCTTCTTCTTCTGAACCTTTGGGCTTTGGACTCTCGGCTCATAATAATATGATCCATGCTAAGCTGGGTGAGTCCATTTTGGTAGACTATACTGCTCGGCCCACTTGACCTTCTTGGTTCCCCTTGAGTTTGACCTGGGTGTCTTGGGGCTCGAACCATGGGTCACTTTCTTGTTGTTAGGTTGATGTATGATCATCTTTTTCTTGTTCTTTACCTGAACATAGTAATCAGCTGATACCACTGTGTAGATGCTGAGTATATCAACACTTCCTTTCACCTCATTCACTCGTACTGAGAGTCAGTTCCCCTTACTCAGTACATTTGGGATCGTCTTACTTAATTGAGCCAGTAGGATCCAGTAGACCCAGTTCTACTGAGAGTTTGTTGAATCTGGTCTCAACTGGAGGCTTGGTTAGTATGTCGGCTCTTTGCTTATCAGCATGGATTTTCTCCATTCTGATATATTTTTTCTGGAGATCATCTCAAATGAAGTGATGTCATATGTCCACATGCTTGCATCTTGTGTGTAGAACTGGGTTATGAGTAATTGCAACAGTATTGGTACTTGTTGGGTTATGAGTCAGTAGATGGTAGTCAGCTGTTTGTGGTTAAAATAATATTGGGGGAAATCATAGTAGTACTATGGAATTGAAGATCCCAAAACCCAGCTGATATCAGTAGTGTAGTATCTCGATAGGATTAGATGATGTATAGGTTAGACTTTTTGTAATAGTTTATCTTTTTGTCTAAGTCACGTGCGGGGTAAAGCTGTTGGGTGATCTTCGACGAAGTTACTTTCGAGAACCCCATGTCATCGGTGTAATCACTTGCATTCTTCGGTCTTCAGCTGAATCTGTCCTCAGTAGAAGATTCTTCTTCAGCCGGTAGACATCAGCAGAAGAACTTAATGCAAAGCTCAGTACCTTTGAAGTCATCAGCTGACCTACCAAAGCCTTATCAGCTTGTCAGCCGACTCAGTCGAAGAAGACAGAGACTGTCCTAAGTCTACTGTGTCCGATAGAAAACGACCCAGTCGCACAAGTCATTTCGAAGTTCAGCAGAAGATCATACGAGGTTGAAGAATAGTCAACTACGAACAACGACACATTCTCACCTACCACAAACCTCGACCAATGAGAAGCCGACAACGCTTTACTGCTCGACCAACTAAAGTTTGCTCTCATGTACGAGTGTCAGCGCCTGCTACAACAATTCGAAAAATATGGACGTTTTCTTTGGAAGCTTGTAACACGTGGCATCGTCTTCTTCAACGGACATATGCCTGCACACAACTATAAATAGAGAAGAAAACCGAGCTCCACACATGGGATTCATATTGGAAAACGCTCAAGCATTCAAACACTCTAGCAAACTTGAAAGATCATCCAGCGAAGAACTTGCCTTCATAGAATATTTCTAGTTCTTCTCTCTAGAGTTATTTAGATCCGTTTCTTCTCTAGCTAAGCTCATTGCCATATTCATAGCTTAGAAATTCGAAGGAGTTCACTTTCTGTGAATTGTTCTTATTGTAAGAACTCCTTCTAGTTGGAGATTATCCCCTCCCTTTCGAACTTAGGTTTGAATTGTAAAGTCGCTAAGGTCTGTAACTTAGAAAGGTCTGTCCAGTGCACAGATTCTTTGCTGAGGCTTGCTCAGATAAATCAACAAGTTCTCCTGCCTTGTCAGGACCGTGGACGTAGGATCTTACATATCCGAACCATGTTAAATTGCTTGTGTTATTTCTTGTTTTTATTGCTTGCATACAAAGCGGTTTAAAATCATATCTTTGCATAAAACGTATTTATAAAAGCGCACTAGCCAAAATACTTTAACTTGCGAAAACATGTTTTCAAGGCGAGACGAATCTCCGGGCCCTACACACTTATCCGCACAGCGTCTCCGGCGAGTTTCAGAAATGCTTGACAAAAGTCGGTAGGAGAGCTCGATGGCGACACACTCGACCCGTGATCGAATGTTATTATACGCCTTTGTTCATCAGTTGCAACCTACAGCTCAGCTGTCCTTCACGTTCCGAGAAAAGAAACTGTGATCAGGTGTATTCACCCCCCCTCTACACCTGACTATCGTCTCCGGACCAACAGTACTGTCGTTGTAGATCGGCACTTCATCTTGATGAATATCATAGTCTCTCAGTTGTTATCGAAGCCACAGGATCTGGGAACAACAACTTCCGACTGCAATATATTCAACTTTAGTAGTGGACGTTGGTATTGAGTGCTGTTTCTTTGAGAACCACGATATAAGCTTACTGCTGAGAAAACTGTTTTGTTCCTGAGGTTGACTTTCTGTCGATTTGACATCCTGCATAATCAGCATCAGAATAACGAGTTAGTTCAAGATTATCGTCAGTAGGATACCATAACCCAAGATTAGGTGTTCCTTTTAGGTATCGGAGAAACTTCTTTGCTGAGTCAAGATGACTTCGCTTGGAATTCACTTGAAATCTTTCGCATACACCTACAACATAAGTTATATCAGGTTTGCTGGCTGTTAGGTATAGTCAGGAACCTATAATAGCACGATATTCAGTTGAGTTAATGTTGGGATAAGGATTCAGTAGATGAAATGAAAGATTTGAAGATCCCAAAACCCTAGCTGAATATTGTACCTTCGTATCTGTAATAGCTTAGTCGAGTTCAGTTGTTAGGAACTCAGTAGGCTAGAGTTCAGTAGCTGCATAGTTCAATAGAAGATCTTGCACTCAGCTGATGAACTCAGGATCGAAGAAGTCAGTTGGTCAGCCAACCACCAACTGAATCTGTACAGGAATTCGTGCCCACGTGCTAAATGCACAGAAGAACGTCAGTAGGAAGTCACTTCAGTTGAAGGTCCGAGGATTCAGAGGAAGTCAACATTGATGTTTGGCAAGTCTCACCTACCAATCTACCTCGACCAATAAGGAGCCGACAGCGACCTATCTTTTCTGACAAAAGTGGCTCTCAGACTGAAAAAGAGGAGAATCTCTACAGTGCACCTACTCACCAACGTTCAAAATTAAGGAGCCATTTTCCTTGTCGTTTCGACACGTGGGTAGACCTCCCTCCAACGGATCTATTCACCATCGACGACTATATAAGAAAAGTCTTCATGTAGAGACACCACCGAAAACCCAAGCTATCTACGCACAAACTCTTAACACACTTAACGAAGAATCCAGTGAAGAACTAGCATTCATAGAAGAACCCCTTTAGTTCATCACTTAGAGTTTTATTTGTTCCCCTTCTCTTATCTAAGCAAGCCTCATTGTAATATCTTTAGCTTAGAAACCTCGAGGAAGTTCACATCCTTGTGAAATTGTTCTTATTTGTAAGGACTTCCTCTTAGTTGGAGAAGAATCAAACTCTTAAAGTTTGAAACCCTTGTAAAGTCACTACGACAATAAGTAGAGAATCTGTCCAGCGCACATATCACTGAGAACTTGCTCAGTATAAGCTTCAAGTTGTATGTGTCTTGAGAACAGATCACTGAGACTTGCTCAATATAAATATAACAAGTATCTTGCTTTGGTCAGGACAGTGGACGTAGGACCTAATGTGTCCGAACCACTTTAAAAATTTGTTGTGTTGATTTACTATTTTCTCTAATTGTCCATAATGCATTAAAACTATATTTCATCAAACTCAGCATAAAACCGATTTTCTAATCGAGACATTTAATAGGGCCTACAATTCCGCACACACTCTAATACTGAATGACTGTTCGACTGACTCAAGTCAGTAGAGCTGAACTCAGTAGAAGATTTTCTTGCCCACGCGATCTGAAGTATATTTGGCTGTCTAACTCAGTCAGTAGCAAACTCAGCTAGAGTTGAATTCGTGTCTGAGAACGAAATTTGCATTCAGGTGTATTCACCCCCCCCCCCTCTACACCTGAACCACGTCTCCGGACCAACAGTTAACGAATAGTCCCTCTTTATCAAGATCAATCTTGAGATTTGTGTTCATGTGTATCTTTACTGATTTAATGGATTCGCAGCCGAACTTTTTGACGAGATATCTAGTATATTTGTCTTGATTGATGAATATTCCCTTCTTGGATTGTTTTACCTGAAGTCCAAGGAAATAATTCATTTTTCCCATCATCGACATCTCAAATTTTTCTTTCATCATCGACTCAAATTTCTGACAAATGGTCAGGTTTCTATATCCAAAGATGTTGTCGTCCACATAGATCAATACCCATAGAATGTCATCGTCTGACTTGATACTGAATAGGGTGCGATCTACCGTTCCTTTGTGAAAACCTTTTTGAAGCAGAAAGTCTGAAAGAGTATCATACCAAGCCCTGGGTGCTTGTTTTAACCTATACAGTTCTTTCTTATGTCTATATACTTGATGTCCCTACTTAAAGTCGGACGGTTGTTCTATGTAGACCTCTTAATTCAGTACGCTGTTCAGGAAAGCTGACTTCACGTCCATCTGATAGACAATAAACTGTTGATAAGTTGCATATGCTAGAAGTAGACGAAGGGCTTCCAATCTTGCAACTAGAGCAGACGTTTCATCAAAGGTTATTCCTTCTTCTTGACAGTATCCTTTGGTAACTAGTCAAGCTTTGATCCTGACTATGACGTTGTTTTCATCTCGCTTGTTTTTGAAGACCCACATGGTTCCTATCACGTGTTGGTGCCTGGGTACGTCATTTCTGGTAAGCTGGTTGAGCTCTTCTTGAATGGCAGTGATCCAATCAGCATCATTTAACGCATCCTCAATCGACTAAGGTTCTTTAGTAGACAAGAAACATGAGTGTAATGCACTTTCTCCTTGACAGAATTTGGATCTTGTCTTGACACTTGCTGACGGATCTCCAATTATGAGATTGGAAGAATGAGCGTCTAACCATGAACAATAATGTCTTGTTACTTCTTCTGAAGTTGATTCTACACAAATAGTAGAATTATGAGGAATTTTAGTTGTACTATTTTATGCTTGAAGTAATTCAGTAACAAGATCAGGATCTACTGAGAGGCATGCAACTCAGGAACATTAGTAGTTCCCCCTAAGTTGTTATTCTCAGTAGAGGTCTCAGTTACCACTGGGTTTCTTCATCGACTTGAGTTACTTGGGATTGATTTTGTTCAGTAGAATCAATCTGTTCAGGTACCCTTTGGGTTCAGGTTAGATCCTTAGAGGTTAGTAGACTTTGGGACCCAAGCTTGTCTAACAACCCTGATGGTTTCAGATTTCTTCTTGTCCTTGTTGTCAGCTGATGTCTCTGCTGAGTTGAGATATATTGACTTCTTGTTCTTCTGAGGTTCAGGTTTCTTCTTCTTCTGAACCTTGGGGCTTTTGACTCTAGGCTCATAATAGTTTGATCGATACTGAGCTGGATCAGTCCATTGTGGATGACCGTACTGTTCGGCCCATCTAACCTTCTTGGTTCCCCCTGAGTTAGATCTGGGTTTTCTGGGGCTTGAACCTTGGGTCATCTTCTAATAGCTGGGCTGAGGTGCTTTCATTTTCCTCTTATTCTTTGTTTGAGGGGTTGAAGATTCTGCATGTTGAGTTCCCTCTTGAACAAATCTGTCAGCCAGCTGATCTGAGTGTTTCTGTCCTGAGGTAGTTGCTTCATAAGTGTATCCAAGTCTTTCATTCGTGGAGCATGGTCTCTGTGATCTCAACAACTTCTTAAACTTTGCTTTAGCTCCTATATATTGCTCAGACATTAAGGTTCTCCAAACCTCATCGTTCTTCCTCAGAGCTTCATACTCAACCCTGGACTGTGCAAGCTTGTCTTTTAGACTGGCAATTTCAGTCTCTTTCTCTGAGTTGTCCTTAGTCAACACTGAGATTTTTGATTCTTGTTGTTAATACTTAGTCATCAGAGAATTAATCTCTTCATTCTGTCTCAGAACAAGTCCTTCAGACTTAGTAGAGTCCTGACTCCTCATTGAAAGTCTCTGATTCTCAGCTCTTTGGATTTCCATCTCCTGAAGTGTTCTATTGAACGACTAGCTCATCATGATCTGTTCCTCAAGAAGATCTTCGTATGCGAGAACCACATCTAGGGATTCATCTGCAATAGAGCTTGTGTCGTGTGTACATGGGGAAGAGGGGCATATATTAGAGTAAGAATTTACCTCAGTCTCTTCTTCAGCCGTAAGACACAGTTCAGTATCTTCAGCTTCGATTGCCATGAAGGCTGCTTCGTCATCGGATGACTCCATGAACAACTCTTCATCACTCGGGCAATCGGATAGCTCTCCTACTATGTAGGCTTGCCTCTTCCTAACGAACTTGTCACGCCTGGCTTGCCTTTCAGCTCTTTCAGTTGCCATCAGCTCTGGACATTCATACTGATAATGTCCTGGCTTCTTCCAGTTGTAGCATACTAAGCTCATGCCTTCCCTTTTTGGTGGATTTAGGTAGAGATTTAGATTCATTCTTCGATTGAGTATTCTCTCTCTTATATTGATAGCTTTTTGAAGCCTTTTTCATCTTCATCATTCTGAGCTTGTCCTTCTCCTTACGGTATTTCCGAGAGGGGGAGCATGTTTCTTAGCTAAGTTATCAGCAGTAGGGATTGATATGGAACTTCCAACAGATTGACTTGTAATTGAGGGACTAGATCCAAGTGTGCTGACTGTTGCCTTGTAAGCATGATCCATTGACACTTGAGTCTCAGCACTTGGGGTATGTGGAAGATTAAAGTCAAACTCCTCTGCTTTGAATTCTAAAAATATGCAATCAGGAGTAACAGAGTTTATGTTAGTTTCTCTTAAACATGTAGCAAAAGAGTACCACTTGGGCCTCCTAAGAGCCCTTAGAATCTTGGTATTGGTCTCCTTGTTGCTGAATGTTCTCCCCACTCTGTTGTTGATATTGATTTGATTAGTGAATCTGACGCTGAAATCATCAATAGACTCTCCAAGAAGTAATGTAAATGCCTTGAGTTTCTGCAGCTCAAACTCCAGTTTATTTTTCTTGATTTGTGGAGTTCCTTGGCTCACCACTGCAAGAGCATCCCATAGCTCTTTTGCAGTCTTGCAGTCGTGCACTCTACTGATGTATGAGTCACATACTACTAATGTATGAGTCACATAGGGTAGTCAATATCGCGTTGCGTGCGACTCGATCAAGATAGTGAAACTTTCTCTCTTCTGGTGTAAAGAGGCTTTTGTCCTTGAGAACCTTTGCATCGGTTCTGGCACCTATTGCTCCCTCAATTGCAAGTTCGACACTTTCGATCATGGAGTCATCCGATGACGAAGATCCCTCCAAATATTGTACCCTCAATTACAAGTCGTAGTGACTTTACAATTCTCAGCCGTGAAGGTTTGAGTTTCTCCAACATGAAAGAGCTCTTACAATAAGAACAGTTCACAAAGATGAACTCCTTCGAGGTTTCTAAGCTAGTAATATTACAATAAGCACGCTTACGTTAAAGAAGGGGAACTAAAGGATCTCTAGAGAGAAGAACTAAGATGATATTTCTTGTATGCAAGTTCTTCACTGTGTTTGACTTTAAGTTCGCTAAAGTATTTGATCACTTGAGTGCTTGGTTCCCTTGTAATTCGTTTCGTAGTCTTTTTGCATGAAGACTCTTCTCTATTTATAGTCTTCGATTCATGAATAGATCCATTGGAGGGAGTCTAGACATGTGTCGCATAAGACAAGAAAAATAGCCATATCAATTTTATATATCGCTATTGAGATCTCCTCTCTTTCAGTCTAGGAGTAGCTTTATGGCAAAGCAGGTAGAGTGCTGTCGGCTCCTCATTGGTTGAGGTTCTGAGAGTAGGTGAGGCTTGTTCAAACTCCAAGTGTACGGCGAGTTGACTTCCTCTGAATCCTCGGACCTTCAACTGAATTCTCTCATACTCATGCTTCTGAGATTCGTGGCTTGAATTCCTTGGCAGATTCGGTAGGTTATAGCTACTCCAATTGACTTCTTCGATATTGAGTTCTTTCTACTAAGTAGCGGATCTTCTACTGAATGCACCAGCTGCTGAACTCTAGCCTATTAAGTTCCTAACATGCTGAACTCAGTTAATATTCTCCAACAAGGAAGGAGTTCTTACAATAAGAACAGTTCAGAAAGCTGAACTCCTTCGAGGTTTTCTAAGCTTATGATATTACAATAAGTCTGCTTAGAATAGAGAAAGTGAACTAATGAATCTCTAGAGTGAAGAACAAAGATGATCTCTCTGTATATGAGTTCTTCGCTTTTAGGACGGGTTCAAAAAGAACCCTCTTCACGGATATGATCTCTTGAATATCCTCAGGGATCAATACATCACTGGTGGGAACGGTCGCCATTGTATAAAACTAAAATTTGCAAAAACAATGTTTGCACTTGAAAATAAAGTAAGTAAGGCAGATTTAGTTTATAGAATTATTACCGAAGGATGAGTGCTTATGATGCAGTAGGAGTCTAATGCAGAGAGATAGTTACAGAAAGCACAGATCGTTCGAAAATAGGGGAAATATGATTTAGGTGAGAGATAACATGCATATATATATATTCATATTTGAATATGAACGGTTTATAAACATGCATTGAGATTAATTAGTTTTTATGAGGTGGACGGCTCAAAATAGTGGACGTTGCTACTGAATGTTATTTCTTTGAAAACCACGATATGAGCTTGTTGCGGAGGCCCGACAAGTTCATGAGGTAGACTTTTGTCGATTCGGCAACTTTTGCTGGCATAATCGAATAACCCGGTTTTAGTTTTCATGCGTTATCCACCGGCGGGATACCGTAACCCGTTTGTTCCCTTCCTTGGGTAACGAAGAATTTTCTTTCTTTGAACCTACATGGCTCTTCTTGGGATTTGCCTAAAACGCAAACACCATAACAACAAAGTATATGTCAGAAGGCGTATGGGGGGGGGGAGGCTGTTGGGTTTTGGGGGGGGGGGTGAAGAATAGATAAAGAATAAAAAAGAAAGGGGGGATAAAAAAAAAATAAGCGTTTGATAGTACGATGAGTTAATAGAATACTCCCTCTTTATACAAAGATCAATCTTGAGATATGGTGTTCATAAGAGTATCTTCTATGACATATGCTAGAGTGGGCGGGCCGCGAATTTCTATGATGAGTCTCTTGTATATTTAAGCTTGATATAATGAATATTCCCTCTTGGATTGTTATAACTTGAAGTCAGGAAATTTCATCTCTCCCCATCCCGACATTTTGAACTTCTCTTTCATCAGCCAATCTCGCGCATACACCTACAATTCCTTGACAGATGATGTCGTCCACGTAGATCTACACCATTAAGATGTCATCTTCAAACTTGATACTCAATAGGGTGCGATCTACAGTTCCCTTCTGAAAACCCTTCTAAAGTAGAAAGTCTGAGAGTGTATCATACCAAGCCTTGGGTGCTTGTTTTAACCCATACAAAGCTTTCTTAAGTATGTAAACCTTATGTCCCTGCTAAAAGCCAGGCGGTTGTTCAACATAGACTTCTTCCTTCAGCACGCCGTTCAGGAAAGCTGATTGAACATCTATCTGATAGACAATAAACTGTTGACGAGTTGCATATGCTAGGAATAAGCGAATGGCTTCCAATCTTGCAACTGGAGCGAATGTTTTGTCGAAGTCTATTCCTTCAGCTTGATAATATACTTTGGCAACAAGTCGTGCTTTATTCCTGACATTGACGTTGTTTTCATCACGCTTGTTCTTGAAGACCCACTCGTTCCTATCACGTGTTGATGTCTAAGTCTGTCAACAAGCACCCACACGTCATTTCGAGTGAACTGATTCAGCTCCTCTTGCATGGCAGGGATCCAGTCAGCGTCACTCAGTGCATCCTCAATTGTTTGAGGTTCTTCAGTTTACAAGAAACAGGAGTATAAAGCGCTCTCTCCTTGACAGAATCTGGATCTTGTCTTGACGCTAGCTGATGGATCTCCAATTATGAGATCGGAAGAATGAGCATCTAGCCACGAACGACGACGTCTTGTTACTTCATCTGGAATTGATTCTACACAGATAGTAGGAGTGTTAGGAATTTCATTTGTACTATTCTGAGATTGAAGCAATTCAGTAACAAGGGTTGGGTCTATTCAGTCACCAGGTTCAGGGGCAATTAGCTCAGGAACATCAATAGTACCTCCTGAGTTTTTATTCTCAGTAGAGGTCTCAGCTACCACATGGCTTTCCTCATCGACCTGAGTTACCTCAGATTGATTATGTTCACTAGAATCAATTTGTTCAGCTACATTGCCTGTTGGTTGATTCTGAATTTCATCATCTGAATCATCATCCCAACAATGCTCGGCCTTTTCGATGTTATCTTTTAAGCTTAGATCATGTAGCTTGCTTTTGACCTCTTCAGCTTCTGGGTGAGAGTACGACTTCCCGCTCTCATATGTAAATTCATCAAATACAACATGAGGGCTTTCCTCCACGCAAAGGGTTCGGTAGTTAAAGACCCTGAAAGCTTTGCTGACCCTAGAGTATCCTAAGAAAACTCCTTGGTCTGACTTGCTATCAAAGACCTTTAACAAGTCCTTTCCGTTATTGTGGATAAAGCATGTACAACCAAAAATATGGAAATGCGAAATAGAAGGTGTTCTCCCTTTCCATAATTCATACGGCGTCTTCATGTGCATCTGTGTCAGTAGAGATCGATTTTGAGTGTAGCAGGCAGTGTCAGTAGCTTCTGCCTATAACTTCAATGGTAGATGTTGGGTGATGATTCAATCCTCAGCATGATCCTACTTGTGGGAAATGATTCTATCTTCTATACTGAATCACGCTCAGTAGCCTCGTGCTCTGACTGTTGAGAAGATTTGAAGATCCCAAAACCCTATCTGATTGGTGAACCATTCCTTTGTATTCGTATTTGTCTACGAGGTTTCGGACTCGGTAGACACTCTGCTTTCTGGTCAAGGCGCTCGGTAGCTCATCGGCCTCGGCACCGGTGTAGAAGACTCGGTGAATCTTTGGACTCGGCGGGAGCGAGTATGCGAGAGAGTCGGTTGAGCGAACTCGGCGGGAGTAGTTCACTAGACTCGAGCTGATTTTCGGTAGACCCTTCTCAGTTGTCTATCTACGAATACAAAATCGGACTCGGCATCGGTGCGAGTCTTACGAGCTATGCGAATCTTTTGATAAGCTATCGGTGTTGTCGAAGTACGAGGAAGAGAGAAGTCAACTTCGGTTGCCTCGAAGTTTGTTACGTCTCAACCACTACATCCACCTCGACAAATGACAAGCATACATGTGTCGTCTCACCTACTAAAGCTACGGTCAACATATTTCAGTAAAAGGTGGGAAAGTACAACGTTACCTACACAAAAGAGCCGTTTGCTACCACAAAAGAGGGAAAAAGAAGAAGATCGTCTCCAACGGATCTATTCTTCTCTCCACTATATAAATAGAGGGATCATTCAAGATTTGAAGCACCAACCAACACACAGCACAAAAACAACAACGCGAAGCAAGAAACGCACAGACCATTCAAACGAGCGAAATTAACGACTAAGTCTTCCGCAAGAATCAACCGAGTTATCTCCGGTGAAAGACTACATACAGCTCAAAAGGAACCAAGGCTGAACCGATATAAGCTTCTAGTATCCAAGCGGCCCGACACGAACCTATAGCTAAACCCTCGTTGTTCGTCGCTCTAGATAGCTACATTCTCGTTCCTTATCCCTCTAACCCTAAGCTCACTTGTTATATCCATAGCTTAGACGAAGGAGTTCACATTTGAACCCAATCCTTATTGTATAAGGACTCCTTCATTGTTGGAGAAGTTTGTCAAACACTTAAAGTTTGATAGAATTGTAAGGCCGGGACTTGCTCGAGTATAATCCCCAAGCCACGGCTTTGTCCGAGTGTACAAGGCGGCGAGACTAACTCGGTATAATAAATAGCCTCCGATCTATCGGGACGGTGGACGTAGGATTGTTGATATCCGAACCACTTTAAAATATATGTGTCGTTTACTTACTTGTTTCATTGGTTTTTCTTGTGCATGCTTGAACATCATATTTAAAATCGATTTAAGCTTGTCTCGGTATTACGAACTTCTTATCTCTTGGGCGAGACTTGCATAAAACGTTTTCCTCATTAAAGCGATTTGGGCCTACACAATTCCGCCCCCTGAACTCTCATTTGATCGATACCGAATTCGACCTAGTCGGTTAGCGAGATCTCGGGTGAGTCGGTACTCTTTTAGCCTTTAACACGATTGAACGGTTATGCAGTGCTTTGAACTATTCGATGCGGCACCTTCCGAATAGGGCTGTTCGTGTTCGAAAGTTGAGAAATTTGGATTCGGGTGTATTCACCCCCCCCTCTACACCGAACTCACTCACGGGACCAACAATTGGTATCGGAGCGGGAGTTCTTTGACTCTTGTTATCTTTGAGGCCGGTCCATTCGAGCGGATCCAGGGAAAGCGTTTTTCTTGCATATCACTCTACATTCATATCATTATTCTTCATGGCTGATATGTCGGGTATAAGGATGGTACCTATGTTCTCGGTGGAGAACTACGGAGTATGGCGAGTCGGGATGGAAGCACATCGACATCCCTCCATGACGATATGGTGAAGTGCTTGAAGATGGACCTATCGTTCCTATGATTGATAGTGTCGTGACTCGGGACCAAGCTCAAGGAGGAGGAATGGTGGCTGGGCTTAAGATCCCCCAAAGACGAAGTCTCTTCACTCCCCGAAGAGAAGAAGCTTCACAATCTAGGCCGAGTCGCCGGGGAATGCTATACTAACCACCCTTAGTGATTCTTATCTTGGCGGGGGTTCGGGAATGCAAGGCTTGCTAAAGAACTCCGGGATGCTCTTGCGCTGCGAGTCGAGGGACTCGAGAAGGTTAAAGCCCAACAAATTAGCGCTGGAACTCCAAAAGTTTGGAAAGCTTGTCTCTCATGCCAGGGGACAAAATCGAAGATCTAAACGTCGAGTTACCAATCGATGAATTCTATCAATGGGTGGGAAAGACATTCGGCAACAGCAGAGATGAATGCGAAGATTACGAGGAGCGCTATGGGACGGACCTTGGACACCTTTTGCCACTTTATTGCGACATTCGATTTAGATGTTGTGTCTCCGACCATATCTTTTCGAGAATTACGGGCGGAGGAGTATGAGTTCGACGGACCTCAAAGAAAGGCGAGAGCTTGAGGCGTACGAAGATTGACCATGCTTTCAAAGCTACGGTCGGCCACGGCATCTCCCGCTACGAGCAAGACGACGAGTAAGGCGAGCCTTCACTCGGCGACCTACGAAGAAGGAAGTCTAGCTCGGAAGTACGCGCTGCTCGCGAGTGAAGTATCGAGAAGGAGAAAGAAAGGCGTAGAAAAGCGGCCAAAGCATACCAGAGATACAAAAGGTAAGTCGGAATATACACCTAAACGCGCTCCCGATACTCAATCTTACGAATGCGAAAGAAAGATGACTCGGCACCCTCGAGGGATAGTGCGACCAAAGAAGAAAAAGTCATCACTTGCTACAAGTCGCAAGAAGCCGGGACATTATCGGTATGATTGTCACGAGCTCGGTCTTCTTTGAACGCGCGGCACGCAGGGCAAGGGAGAGAGAAACTTCGCCCGGAAAAGACAATCCTACATAGGCTGGTGAAATCTCGGACGACTCGAGAAGAGATCGACTCCTTTATGGATTCATCGGCGATGAAGCGGCTTTCATGGCCTTAGAGCATGAAGCGGATGAATCAGCGAAATGTGCATGATGGCGGGCGAAGAGGATGAGGTAAATTCTCATGAACCGAGTTAACTCCTCTTCACCTTGCACACACGACACTATTTCGGGTGCGGATGGGAATTTGGACATCTCGACCGCATATGAAGATCTACTAGATGAACAAATTCATATGAGTGCACTGCGGCTCGGTAAGACTCTTCGGGGAGTTGGATACCACGAAAGTGGAGAATCGGAGACTTTCTCGGGAGAGTCGGGTTGTTTGCGAGGCCGAAGGACTTGAGTTGAGACTTCGGGGAGGAGATAAACTCTCCGATGGCCAAGTCTCGGCATCAAGAAGATCGGATTTGAGTCTTGACCAATGACTTGACTTAGAAAGATACTAAGCGAGTCTCTTGAAGCAAGAAGCGTCGGGACTTCGAGGCCAGAGAGCACGGCCTTGAAGAAAAGTGATGATGTGCGGAGGAACACGATGGCGAGAGGTATATGGGCGCAAAGAAGAAATTGGAGGCTATGCTAGCAAGCAATAAGCCAAAGCGCTGCAAGGAAGGACTTGGATTCGGTCCAGGAGCTTCCTCACTGCCCCGATACACTCGGAAGTACGGCTTGGCGATAGATTTGTTCGAGGGGAGACTATCAACGCGAGAGATGCTGAACCCCCTAGCAAAGAACAAACGAGAAGATGAAAGCACCTCATCCCACACATCGGCATTCGACAAGAAGATCGGTGCCAAGAAACCCCGGTTCGGTCGAGGGGGAACCGAGCAAATCAAACTTGGCGGATCGGTATGGACCTCCGAAGGCGACGCGTCCCGCTCGGTATGGATCATATTATTATGAACCTATAGTCGAAGAGGCTCCAAAGGTCGGAAGAAGAAAAGGTCGCACGAGAAGGCAAAGGTCGGTAGTCCACCAACTCGGGAAGATCGGGACTCCTGAACCTCGGAAGCCTCGGAAGTCAGGCGTGACCGGTCCGGTGGTCGAGATATGTTGACTCCGGTGGAAAGAAAATGTGCGAAACCACCGGGGTTGTTAGACAGATTTGGGTTACTAAAACTAACATCTAAGGACCCAAAATCAAAAATAAAGGGTACTGAATATAATTATGCTTTGCGGGTGCGTAAAGACCCGTGGTATGTGGACGGCGGATGCTCAAGACACATGACATACCAAAGGAGTCTGCGAAGAATTATATCATTGAAGAAGGACCCGGAGTGAGTTCGGAGACAATGCAAAGGCTATACCGGAGGATATGGAACACTCACCATTGGAGCGCCAGCGTTCAAGAGTATCATATGTTGAAGGACTTCGGCATAATCTTCTCTCTGTTAGTCAATTTTGTGATAACTTCAAATAGAGTGATATTTGGCTGGCTGGTTTTACGTGATGTTATTGATAAATCCACGGGGGAAAACGGTGTTATCGGGTTCGCTTGAAAGAACATATATGTGGTGGCCTGGAACTCAGTTGAACACGAAGCTTGCTTATTGGCGAAGAATGACAACCGCACGGGGTGGCTATGGCGAGAAGACTCGGCCATCTCAACTTTAAGACGCTCAACAAGCTTGTAAGAGACACTCCAGCAAGGGGGCTGCCGAATGAAGTATTCGGCAAAGACACTCGGTGTGAAGCATGTACGAAGGGAAAGCTAACAAGGAATCAAAATCCTCCGGTTCCATCGCCTTCCACGAGATGGAATCCTTCGGTATTACATATGGATTTGTTCGGTCCGGTCTCCCCGGTGACGATCGGAGGCGAGAAAATATGCATTAGTGGTCATAGATGACTACTCGCGCTACACATGGGTCATATTCTTTGCCAACAAGTCGGCGTCAAAGCGAGTTACCAACGCTTACGAAAAAGCTCGGTGTCGAGAAGAACACCAAGATCGAGAAAAATACGTTCGGACGGAGGGCTGAGTTCCTTAATTCCATGGTAAAGGAGTTACGCAAAGCGAAGGAATAGAAGCATGAGACTTGGTTGCACGCACACCTCGGCGGGAATGGAGTTCTTTGAACGAAAGAACGAGAACTCTAAAAGAGGCGGCTAGGACTCTACTCGCAGGACTCGGGACTCCCGACCAAATTACAGGCGGGAAGCTACGTCTCGCATGTTATACTCGAGAATAGATCTCTGCCGACAAAGCGGCATAAGCGGACACCATATGAACTATGGAACGGCGGGAAGCCTTCTCTATCTTATTTCCATATTTTTGGTTGTTCATGCTTTATTCACAATAATGGGAAAGATCGGTGAAGACTTTTGATAGCAAGTCGGATCGGGGAGTATTCTTAAGATACTCTCGGGTCGGCAAAGTTTTGAGTATTCAACTATCGGACTCTTTGCGTGGAGGAAAGCCCTCATGTTGTTTTTAACGAGTTTGCTGCGAAGACGGGAGCAATAACTCAAATTCGAATACGAGGACATCGGTAAGCGGCTACAAGATCTAAGCTTAAAAGATAAATGCGAAAGATCCGGCTATGTTGGGATGATGATTCGGGACGAAGAGCGAAGACAAATCTCTTGAATCTCAACCCGGCGAGCAAGTAGGCTGAGCAGTTGATTCTCCCGAGCAGAATCAATCCCGGGTAACTCGGGTCGATGAAGAAACCGTTGAGGTAGCTTGAGACCAACACTACGAGAGCAACACCTCGGGGGGGGAACGTCTAGTAATGTTCTGAGTTGAATGCCCCTGAACCCGGTGACTCGGTAGACCATACTCTTATTCTTGAATTACTTCAATCTCGGGAATAGTACAAGCTGAAATGCCTAACTCACCTACTATACGTGTTGAACAAGTTTCGAGATGAAGAGTTGAAACATCGTAGATCGTGGCTCGATGCTCACCGCTGCTTGATTTAATCATTGGAGATCCTTCGGCAAATGTCAAGACAAGATCCAGTTACTGTCAAGGAGAAAGCGCATTATTTCACGCTTCTTGTCTGCGAAGAGCCTCGAGACCATTGAGGATGCCTTGAAAGATCTTGGGCTGGATCATTGCTATGCGGGAGGAGCTGAATCGGTTCACGAGAAAGCGAAGTATGGGAGCTTGTAGACGAGACCCGGCATCAACATGTTATTGGAACTAAATGGGTCTTCAAAAACAAGCGAGATGAAAACAACGTTATTGTAAGGAACAAAGCAAGACTCGTGGCTAAAGGCTCTTTGTCAAGCCGAAGGGATAGATTTCGATGAGGCGTTCGCTCCGGTTGCAAGGGTGGAGGCGATCGGACTATTCTGGCCTACGCGACACATCAACGATTCGGAGTTTATCAAATGGATGTGAAGTCTGCGTTCTGAACGGCGTCTTTGAAAGAAGAAGTCTATGTGGAACAACCGCCGGCTTTCGGCGGGGACATCAAGTATATAGACTCGAGAAAGGCTCTATACGGGTTAAAACAAGCACCCGGGGCTTGGTACGATACCCATGCGAGTTTCTTCTTGAGAAGGTTTTAGAAAGGCACGATGAGCCGCACTCTATTCGGCATTCGGTTGGAAGAAGACTTATTACTTGTGCGGATCTACGTGGATGACATTATATTCGGATCAAAAAATGTCATCATGTGTCGGCAATTTGAAAAAATGATGAAGGATAAGTTCGAGATGTCGATGATGGGTGAAATGAACTACTTCCTTGGTTTTCAAGTCAAGCGATCGAAAAGGAACGTTCATCAACCAAGGCAAATACACTCGAGACCTCGTCAAAAGATTGGTTGCACGTCCGGCAAATCAATCAAGATCCAGATGAACACGAATATGAAGATAGATCTTGATAAAGAGGGAGTATCGGTAGACCAAGCTGAATACCGTGCTATAATTGGTTCTTTATTATATCTAACGGCTACTCGTCCGACATAACTTATCTTTGTAGGTGTGCGTGCTCGATTTCGGGCGAATCCCAAGCGAGTCATATGGACTCGGCAAAGAAGATTCTCCGCTATCTACGAGGAACACGACATGGGTTTGTGATATCCGGTGATGATAATATTGAACTAGCTGGTTATTCCGATGTTGACTATGCGGGATGTAGAATAGGCCGAAAATCAACTTCGGGAACATGTCGGTTCCTTGGCGGCAAGGCGATCTCATGGTTTTTAAAGAAACGGCACTCGGTGGCCACGTCGACTACGAAGGCTGAATACATGGCTCTTTGGAAGTTGTTGCGCCCGGATCCTTTGGGTGAGACGGCGGTGAGAGACTACGGCGTCATTCGAGAATGAAGTGCCGATTTTACTGCGGACGTACCGGTGCTATTGCAATCACTCGAGAACCACAGTACTTCACACGAGATGCAAGCACGTGGACATCGGGACATCACTTCATTCGTGACCATGTCGAGAAAAAGGATATCGGGATGGAGAAGATCCCATGCCCGACAAGCAACGGGCTGATATGCGACCAAGCCTCTAGGCGAATCAGTTCGAGAGAACTTTCGGTAGAGCTAGGTGCATTTGGACCCTACTGACCCCGGTCGATAAGAGGTTTCGAGGAAAGAGACATTTCGGTAAGGGGGGAATGTTCCTTTGTCGATCTTGATACATTCGATGCGTAGAGACATAAACCATCTACACGAGGTATCAGCTGACTACTATGTTCAGCTGACAGGTTTGCGTATCTCTACTCAGTAGTAATTTAATACAACAGTACTTTGCATTTATGACAAAGATTCAGCATGACATTAATATCTTTTAGTTTGTCTTTATTATTAACGGCTCACATTTAATGCACGACATTCGATACACAAGTTTGCTGAACTCTGCATGCATTTAATGCATGTCTTTTCACAGTTACTACTTAGGCTATTTTACAACTGGCTTTGACTTAGGCGACGTTTGTGATCATTGCCTATTTTATAACTTCTAATCTTAACCGTCCATATCATAAAGCAAGTTTAAATTCAGCCTTCGATCAAAAACCGTTCATCTTGCTATTCGATATATATATTCGATCATATCTTTGAAACCGCCATTAGCATACTTCATAACTTTCAAATTCCGAAAAATCCGAGATCTGCATACGCAATCCTTACTTGCAACTTCATTCTCAATCTTATCTCGAATATTATCTATTGGTATGCTTATATCTGTTAATGTATTTATTATATTTTTCAGTTTCGCTTTGTAAAGCGCTGTTCTATCTAAGAAACGGTACTGATTCATTTCTTGTAACAGGTACTATGGCTGGTATATCTGTCAGTTCTCCCGACAAGATAGAGGAAATCCTCAGCAAGGGCCGTATCTGGTGCGAACCAGTCATGGAGTTCGACACGTGCGAGCTCGAGTACATGGACGAGATCTTCACATATCTGAGGAAATCCGGACTTGAGGAGTTTCTATCAAGGAAGCCGACCTTCTTCCTTCCTCGACAAGTGGCGGAACTATATCTGAACTCCGACTCAGTTGGAGGAGACATTCTGGTGAGGTTCGGTGTTAACACCATTCACAACGCATCGAGGATACTGAAGCAGATGTCCATTAAACAAGCGGCGAAGAAGAGCTTCAACCTCCCGTCC
Source organism: Lavandula angustifolia (assembly GCA_028984105.1). Taxonomy (NCBI): domain Eukaryota; kingdom Viridiplantae; phylum Streptophyta; class Magnoliopsida; order Lamiales; family Lamiaceae; genus Lavandula; species Lavandula angustifolia. The sequence goes on along the minus strand of CM054816.1, from coordinate 21,781,296 downwards.
CGAAGGTGTCGGCACCTTGGGGTACAATGGCGGCGATGTCGACACATACCTCTCCGTTTTACGTGGCAAGCCCACAACCTTGAGCGGCATTTCAGAAGAATGCCATGCTACCGCAGTTCGAGCAACGGCGTACATCGTCACTCGGTGTTGGCGAGCCGGGCGCTCTTTCGATCAGGTCTCCCGACCCAGATTTATATGATGATGGCGATTTATGGCTGCGTGAAAGTCGATTGGACCGACTTCTTTGTTCGCGAATATATGGCTCGGGCGGCCAAGTTCGACAAAGCTACGCGAACAACGGCCGCAAAAGGAAAGCTTCTCTACGGACTTAAATTGTCAATCATGATCGAGGATTTACTGCGGGTGAGCGGATCACATATGCCGACAAGGAATATTTTAATGTGAAGAAAATCCGCTTTCACAACAAGTCCGCGGCCACCTGCAGGTTGGTTCGGGGCCAGGCCACGAGCTTCGGCCATCTAAGCCCCGGCGGGCGACTCCTAAGAAAAGGACACCTCCGGAAAAATCACCTAAGGCACCAGCCAAGAGGTGAGGAAGGCCATCCAGGATACACCTGCTGAACCGGGAGACTACTACGAAGTGGCTACGGAACCCAACTCCTATTCGGCCACTACGGTTGGTAGATGAGTCTTCCTCATGCGAGAAGACCAAGTCGGTGGAGAAAGCCGTCTCCAGCGAGGAACAAGTTCAAGAGGAATAGGGGAGAGGCTACGTGCCCCAAGCGAAGAAGTCCAGCGTGCGGATAGCCCTCTCTCTGTGCCTCCGCTCGGCGATCTACCACCTGCGACCACGAGGCCGACTTCGTTGATATCGAGTCGGTCTGCGTCTGCGAAGAGACTCTCGGGATGGAAGCGGCGGTTATTGTCTCCAGAGCTTCCCGAGAGATCATCCGATTCATTCCGAGCTTGCGACCATTCGAGATTTGCTCGTCCTAGCCAAGTCGGCAAGGCTCCATATGATCCTACGCTTTCGGGGAGTGGCCTCGGCTTCAACGCCTTGTTCTACACTACTTACGTCGTGGCTACACTTGGAAGAAGCGAGATTGCGTGAGGAGATAGGCTATTTAGAGCACGAGAACCTCAATACGATGGAGAATCTAAGGGCGGCCATGCTTGCAATCATTGCTGATCGACGCCAAGCGGTGGCTCGCGGCCCTCGAGATGGGTCGACCACGGACGGTCGGGACCCGCCGATGATTCGAGCCACAGAAAGCGATGAGGGACATCCACGGGACAAGGATACCCATGCGAAGAAGCGGCACCACTCGGTATCCTTGGGCACGAGAAGCCTTCGGTGGTGTCTCGTCCTCGGCGAGCACTGCTCGGCTCTGCTCAAGTCGACATACGAGGCGGCGCCCGGCCCATACTGCCAAGAGATCCCGTTCAATTGCCAAAGCTCTAGCTGCACAAGGAGTTAAAAATCGGGGAATTGGCGAAGGCGGTCCACAAGGTGTGGAAGAAAGTACGCATTGGCCACCAACTACGAGCTTCGGGCGAGAAATCCGGCATCTCTACATCATTTGCCCACGATGTCTCCGCTCTCATATCCGAAGCATTGGCCCGGCGGCAACGCGGTTTCGAGACTCGGCTAAGGACAATTCGGGAGGGACGAGGCCAAGCTCCTTGAACAATTTGAACGCCTTGTCCGCCCATGCGGAGTCATTCACAGAGCAAGCCCGGGCCACGGAGAACGAGACTAGACCTCATTCAGCGGGTCGTGGAGGACAAGATCGGTGAGAAACTAGCTGAGCGAAGTCGAAGCCGTTCTCTCTCATACGGCATACAAGGACGCACTCATATACGAGAGGAGCGAGCTGCGTCTAGCATTGGAGAAAGTGCATAACTGTGGACGACTTGTCCACTATTTATCGAAGCTAGAGAAGAAGGTACTCATCCCAACCCATTGTACTTGATGATGCCAAAAGGGGGAAGGAAAGAAGAAGAGTGCTTGAGAAAGAAAGTGAAGGAAGTGAAGGAAAGAAAAAGAGTGCGAGAAGGCGGCTCCCACTAAACCTTCTAGACTGCGAAGGGGACGGCCTGCGAAGGAAAGAAGGGGGCGAGAAGAAGAAATCTATTGCCGACATTAGCAAAACTCGGTCTCGGGAAAGCTCGGACTCGAGACTCGAGTAAGGCCCGGGGTGTTTCGAGGCTGCGAGCACGGTGGAAACCGGCCCAGTGGTCGGGACCTCGGCGGACTACTCGGGCGACCCGGACTCCCAAAGAAATTATTAAGGAGGTTTGTGGAGTACGGCGAACGGCGGTGGAGGACTCGAGAAGAAGAAGAGGCTCCTCTTCCACCACCCGGTTCAAGAAGGCGAGGGCAAGCAAAAGCTTAAAATTCCAACCCCTCCCGGCAAAGCGATTAAGGTACATGCTCTGGCGAGGAGGAAGCCTAAATAGGCTGCGGATGAGAGGCGGCCGGAGAAATTGCGAGAGGCGAAGCGGCTAACAAGCCAAAGTCTAAGCTTTGCTAAAGGAAAGACTAAAGCCCCATCCGGAGGAGGAAAGAAAGCGCTAGGCGCCTCAGAAAGCTCATCATAACGAGATGAAGAGGACGAGAGAAAAGGAAAAGGAGCGACGACGAAGAAGAGTGCGAAAGGCGGGGTACGTCCAAATCTAGATCTAGTACCCCTGTTTGAATCGGAAGAAGCCCCTCGGCAAGCCGGCGATACACAAGGAGATGAAATCGAAGTCATATTTGATCGATGAACGAGATATCTATACGGGCGAGGAGGCAAGAGCGGTCGGGGCCGAGAGAGACGAGAATTTGGAAGCGGACCTTGAAGATCGATGAAAAGGGGGCGAAGAGGAGGCCGGTGAGAGTGCCTTCTAAAGGCGATATTCCATACGAGATACGGGAAATTCGGGAAGCCGGTGACACGAAATTTCAAAGATGGCCAAACGAGATGAATGGATACCGGCTCGGCTCGATCAAAGATGGGAAAATGCGAAAATTGAGTTCATCAAGAGGAACTATTTACGGAGGTTACGGTCCCGACGGGACAAGGATTGAAGCTTACATGGAATGGATGTTCGCTGCGGAACTGAACTCTACCCATTACCTCGACAAAGCCGTATACGAAGGTATAGAAGTCGGTGTTAGAGACCCGAGAATCATACCTCCACCGAGAAGACGGGATGACTCGGTACACTTTGGTACGATTGAAGGCTGAAGTGAAGCGTGCGGCGGCGAAGAAAGAACTTGCGAAGATGAGCACTGCGATTTTGCGGAATTTACGAAGCTAAGGAAGATCACATACGGGATGTATGGAGTGCCGCTCCACGAAGATCGGACTCGAGAGTTCATGGACGAGAATCAAGAAGTTCGGTGGCCCTCCTCCTTAGACCTTTAGCTCATTCTCTTAGCATAGCAAGATTGTATACATCTTGAATTTCTCTTATATTTATACAATCCGCTTTTGGCTCGACAACTACTTGTTGTTTATACGGCCGTGTTTGTTTTATGCTTTAACACTCGAGAATCTTGAAGTGATTCTTTGGCTCACACTCTCTTTATTACATGTCGGTGATTGCTTTGATAGATTACGCTGCTTTGTTTTGTTTGCAATGGGGGAAATTGTTACGTTTACCTGTTTGCTTTATAGTCTAGAAGCGATGGAACATCTCCTTGATCCTACTTGTAATATTTGTAAGGAGTTTTTGTTTCTATCCGTTTAGTGTTAGCATAGATGATAGGTTTTGGCATCATCAAATAGGGGGAAATTGTTGGGTGATGATTCAATCCTCGGCATGATCATACTTGTGGGAAATGATTCTATCTTCTATATTGAATCACGCTCGGTAGCCTCGTGCTCGGCTGTTGAGAAGATTTGAAGATCCCAAAACCCTATCGATTGGTGAACCATTCCTTTGTATTCGTATTTGTCTACGAGGTTTCGGACTCGGTAGACACTCTGCTCTGGTCAAGGCGCTCGGTAGCTCATCGGCCTCGGCACCGGTGTAGAAGACTCGGTGAATCTTGGACTCGGCGGGAGCGATATGCGAGAGAGTCGGTTGAGCCCGAACTCGGCGGGAGTAGTTCCCTTGGACTTAGAGCTGATTTTCGAGTAGACCGCTTCTCATTGTCTATCTCGCGAATACAAAAATCGGACTCGGCATCGGGCGCGAGTCTTCGAAGCTATGCGAATCTTTTGATAAGCTATCAGTGTTGTCAAGTACGAGGAAGAGAGAAGTCAACTTCAGTTGCCTCGAAGTTTGTTTTGTCTCAACCACCACATCCACCTCAACAAATGACAAGCATACACGTGTCGTCTCACCTACTAAAGCTACAGTCAACATATTTCCGTAAAAGGTGGGAAAGTACACTGTTACCTACACAAAAGAGCCGTTTGCTACCACAAAAGAGGGAAAAAGAAGAAGATCGTCTCCAACGGATCTATTCTTCTCTCCACTCTATAAATAGAGGGATCATTCAAGATTTGAAGCACCAACCAACACACAGCACAAAAACAACAACGCGAAGCAAGAAACGCATAGAGCATTCAAATGAGCAAAATTAACGACTAAGTCTTCCGTAAGAATCAACCGAGTTATCTCCGTGAAAGACTACATACGGCTCAAAAGGAACCAAGGCTGAACCGAGCGTAAGCTTCTAGTATCCAAGCGGCCCGACACGAACCTATAGCTAAACCCTCGTTGTTCGTCGCTCTAGATAGCTACATTCTCGTTCCTTATCCCTCTAACCCTAAGCTCACTTGTTATATCCATAGCTTAGACGAAGGAGTTCACATTTGAACCCAATCCTTATTGTATAAGGACTCCTTCATTGTTGGAGAAGTTTGTCAAACACTTAAAGTTTGATAGAATTGTAAGCTGGGACTTGCTCGGTATAATCCCCAAGCCACGGCTTTGTCCGGTGTACAAGGCGGCGAGACTAACTCGGTATAATAAATAGCCTCCCGATCTATCGGGGACGGTGGACGTAGGATTGTTGATATCCGAACCACTTTAAAATATACGTATCGTTTACTTACTTGTTTTATTGGTTTTCTTGTGCATGCGAACATCATATTTAAAATCGATTTAAGCGTCTCGGTATTACGAACTTCTTATCTACAGGCGAGACTTGCATAAAACGTTTTCCTCATTAAAGCGATTTGGGCCTACACAATTCCGCACTGCTGAACTCTCACGATCGATGCGAGTTCGACCTAGTCGGTTAGCGAGATCTCGGGTGAGTCGGTACTCTTTTAGCCTTTAACACGATTCGGAAACGGTTATGCAGTGCTTGAACTATTCGATGCGGCACCTTCTGAATAGGGACCGTTCGTGTTCGAAAGTTGGAAATTTGGATTCAGGTGTATTCACCCCCCCCCCTCTACACCTGAACTCACTCACGGGACCAACAGTAGACCTGAGTCTGCGAGTAACGTCCTTGCTGCTTCTTTAAGTGTTTTGTTCTTCCTTTCAGCAAGTCCGTTCTGCTGAGACGTACGTGCGTTGAGGTCTCGTGTTCAATGCCTTCAGCTTTGGAGTAGCCTTTCACCATCGAGTTCAGAAACTCAATTCCACGATCTGAGCGTATCCTTTGGATCTTGATATCTTTCTCGACGCTCAGCCATTTCAGTAGTTTCGGCAGCTCAGATTTGACGTCAGATTTGTTGGCTATGAATATCACCCAAGTATATCTTAAATAGTCATCAATGACTACAAGAGCATATTTCTTTCCTCTGATCGTCACTGGATTGATTGGCCCAAATAAGTCCATGTGCAGCAGCTGAAGGATTCCATCAGTAGAGGGTGACAGAATAGGCGAATTGCTTAACTTTGTTTGCTTCCCCTTCAGGTATGCCTCACTGTTCTTATGTCTTTTGAATACTTCATTGGGTAGTCCTCTTAATTTATAGTCCCGTGCTAGCTTGTTCATTTTCTTGAACTTCAAATGGCTCAGTTGTCTGTGCCACAACCATGTTGTTTTGTCATCTGACCTTGCACGTGCTAGCAGGCAGGCTTCAGGTTCGACGGTATTCCATTCAGCATATTAATGTTCCTTCGCCGCGATCCTAATAACATAATTTTTCCTGTAGATTTATCAAGAACATCACAAAAACCTGCGTCAAAAGTCACTTTATTGGAGTTATCACAGAATTGACTGACAGAAAGAAGATTATGTTGAAGTCCTTCAACATTAGCTACTATAGGAACTGTTGCAGTCCCTATTTTTAATGTGTCGTATCCTCTTGCGTAGCCTTTAGAGTTGTCACCAAACTCAATTTTGGTTCCATCTTCCTGAACGTAGTCGGTCAGTAGGCTCTTTTGATGTGTCATATGTCTTGAGCATCCACTGTCGACAATCCAAGGGTCCTTTAGCACCTACAAAACAAAGACAGATTCAGGTACCCTTTGGGTTCAACTTGGGTCCTTAGTTGTTAGATTTAAAGATCCAAACTTGTCTGACAGCCCTGATGGCTTCAGACTTCTTCTTGCCCTTATTGTCAGTAACCTTCTCCACTGAGATTGGAGAAGCTGACTTCTTAGTCTTTTGGGGTTCAGTTTTCTTCTTTTTGTGAACCTTAAAGCTTCTGACTCTTGGCTCATAGTAGTACGAACCATACTGAGCTGGGTGAGTCAGCTGTTGATGGCCATATTGGCTTGGCCCACTTGACCTTCTTGATCTCCCCTGAATTTTCTCTTGGTGTTCTGGGGCTAGAACAATGGGTCATCTTCTTGTTGCTCGACTGAGGTGTTAGAATTTTCGGCTTGTTCTTTGCCTGAGGGGATGTATAGTCTGCATGCTGAGTCACCCCTTGGACAAACCTATCAGCCAGCTTGGTGGAGCTCTTATGTGCTGAAGTGGAGTCTTCAAAAGTGCAACCAAGTCCTTCCTTAGTGGAGCATTGTCTCTGAGATCTTAGTAGCTTCTCCAACTTCTCCTTGGCTCCAATGTATTGTTCTGTCATCAAGGTTCTCCACACTTCATTGCTCTTTCTCAGAGATTCATATTCTGCTCTGGACTTCCTTGAGATTAGCGATTTCAACCTCTTTCTCAGAGACGTCTTGGGTCAATACTGAAATCTATGCTTCTTGGTCTTTAGACTTAGTCATTAGACAGGTAATCTCTTCCTTCAGTCTCAGAGCAAGCCCTTTAGACTCAGTAGAGTCCTGACTTCTCTTTGAAAGTCTTTGATTTTCTGCTTTCAGGATTTCCATCTCCTGAATCGTCTTGCTGAACTGCTGGCTCATCTGAATTTGCTCTTCAAGCAAATCCTCGAAATGCAATAGTTCCTAGGGTATCTTATGTTGAAGGACTTGAACATAATCTCCTTTTTGTCAGTCAATTCTGTGATAACTCCAATAAAGTGACTTTTGACGCAGGTTTTTATGATGTTCTTGATAAATCTACAGGAAAAACTGTGTTATCAGGGTCGCGGCGAAGAAACATATACTATGCTGAATGGAATACCACCGAACCTGAAAGCTTGCCTACTAGCACACACGAGGTCAGATGACAAAACAGCATGGTTGTGGCACAGACGACAGAGTAATCTGAACTTCAAGACAATGAACAAGCTAACACGTAATGCTAAAGTCAAAGGGCCCTTGACGAAGTATTCAAGAGACATAAAAATTGTGAAGCATGTGCGAAGGGGAAGCAAACAAAGTCGAAGCAATCCGCCCGATTAGTCACCTTCCGGCTGATGGAATCCTTCAACTGCTGCACATGGACTTATTTGGGTCAGTGACTCCAGTGACGATCAGAGGAAAGAAATAAGCTCTTGTAATCGTTGATGGCTATTCAAGATATACTTGGGTGATACTTATCGCCAATAAATCTAATGTCAAACTTGAGCTGCCGAAACTACTGAAGCGGCTGAGCGTCGAGAGAGATATCAAGATTCAAAGGATACGCTCAGATCGTGGAACTGAGCTTCTGAACTCGATGGTGAGAGACTTCTGTGAGGCTGAAGGCATAGAACATGAAACCTCAGCGGCACGTACGCCTCAGCAGAACGGACTTGCTGAAAGGAAAAACAGAACGCTTTAAGAAGCAGCAAGGACGTTGCTCGCAGATTCAGGTCTACCATTGAAGTTCTGGGCAGAGGATACAGACATTGCCTGTTGTACTTAGAACCGGTCTCTATTGACTTAGATACACATAATAACACCTAACGAACTATGGAAAAGGAGAACTCCTTCTAATTCGCATTTCCATATTTTTGGTTGTCCGTGTTTTTTCCACAATAACGGAAAGGACCAGTTAAAGGTCTTTGATAGCAAGTCAGACCAAGGGTTTTCTTAGGATACTCCAGGGTCAGCAAAGCTTTCAGGGTCTTTAACTACCGGGCCCTTCGCGTGGAGGAAAGCTCTCATGTTGTATTTGATGAATTTACTTCTGAATTCAGGAAGTCAAACTCTCAACCAGAAGCTGAAGAGCTCAGGAGCAAGTTACAGGATCTAAAAGTTAAAAGATTAACACTGAAAAGATCAGCATTGTTGGGATGATGATTCGAGATGATGAAGTTCGAATCAACCAACAAGTAGTGTAGGCTGAAGAGATTGATTCTACCAAGCGAGGATCAATCCCGGGGTAATTCGGGTCGATGAGGAAACCCGTGTAGTAGCGAGACCTCTGCGAGAATAACAACTCGGGGGAGAACTATCGATGTTCTGAGCTAAATGCCCCACGAACACGGTGACTCAGTAGACCCAACTCTTGTACGAATTGCTTCAAACACAGAATAGTACAAATGAAATTCCTAAAGCCCCTACTGTCTGTGTTGAACCAGTTCCAGATGAAGTAACAAGACGTCGTCGCTCGTGGTTAGATGCTCATTCTTCAGATTTTATAATTGGAGATACCTCAGCTAGTGTCAAGATAAGATCCAGATTCTGTCAAGGAGAAAGTGTTTTATACTCCTGTTTCTTGTCGACTGAAGAACCTCAGACAATAGAGGATGCGCTGAATGATTCTGAGTGGATCACCGCCATGCAAGAAGAGCTGAATTAGTTCACGTAAAACGACGTATGGGAGCTTGTTGACTGACCTAAGAAAGCTTTGTATGGGTTAAAACAAGCACCTAGGGTTTGGTATAATACCCTCTCTGACTTTCTACTTCATAAAGGTTTTCAGAAAGGAACAGTGGATCGCACCCTATTCAGTATCATGCCAGGAGAAGACATTCTACTAGTGCAGATCTACGTGGACGACATCATCTTTAGATCAAGGAATCTGATTATGTGTCAGAAATTCGAGCAGATGATGAAAGAGAAATTTGGAATATCGATTATGGAAGAGATGAACTATTTCCTTGGACTTAAAGTCAAACAATCAAAGAAGCGAATATTTATTAATCAAGCCAAATACACAAGAGATCTCATCAAGAAATTCGGCTGCGAATCCAGCAAGTCAGTAATGATACCCATGAACAATAATCTCAAGATTGATCTTGACAAACAGGGAGTATCTGTTAACTCAACTGACTATCGTGCTATTATCGGTTCTTTATTATATCTTACAGTAAGCAGACCTGACATAACTTATGTTGTAGGTGTATGCGCGAGATTTCAGGCGAATCCCAAGAAGAGCCATATAGATTCAGCGAAGAGAATTCTTCGTTACTTGAAGGGAACACCTGATGTTGCATTATGGTATCCTGCTGATAATAACCTTGAACTAACTGGTTATTATGATGCTGACTATGCAGGTTGCCGAATCGATAGAAAGTCAACCTCAGGAACTTGTCCGTCCTCGGTAGCAAGCTCATATCGTGGTTTTCAAAGAAACAACACTCAATAGGAATGTCCACTACTGAACCTGAGTATATGGTTGCCAGAAGTTGTTGCGCACAAATACCATGGCCTTGACAACAGCTGAGAGACTACGACATTCATCAAGATGAAGTGCCGATCTACTGCGACAGTACCAGTGCTATTGCAATAACTCAGAACCCAGTTTTACATACAAGCTGCAAGCACGTGGACATGCGTCATCACTTCATCAGAGATCATGTCGAGAAAAATGATATCAGAATGGAGAAGATCCACACTGATAAGCAAAGAGTTTATATCCTGACCAAACCTCTAGCTGAGACCAGATTCAACGATCTCTCAGTAGAACTAGGTCTTTTGGATCCTACTGATACGATTCAGTAAATGGTCATGGAAGTACTAAGTAAGGGGGAACTTATTTTCAGTACAACTGAAATTCTCAGTCTCTTCAAACGTGGTATCAGCTGACTACGATGTTCAGCTGACAGGTTATGAGTATTAAATTCAGCATTTGGTGATTCAGCATGTCATAGCATTTATTTTCCCACCTTTAATGTTCATCGTACTGCATTGAGTATGTCGTTTTCATTAAACCCATGACATTCCATAAAACTTACTGTGGCGCATTAAATGCATGTCATTTCACCTTACCATTTAGGCGATAGAGATAAGTAGGTGAGATTATAAGCGGCACAGTAATCATAACCGGTTATAACATCCAATCTGGTTTTAAAAACTAATTAATCTCAACCACATGCCTTAAAAACCGCCTCATATTCAAATATGAATGTATATACGGATGTCATCTCTAACCTAAATCATATTTTCGCCATTCTCGAAGACTTGTGCTTTCTGCAATTGTTCAACACTTGCATTAGATTTCTACCGCATTTTAAGCACTTATTCTTCGTTAAGATTTCTATAACTTAAATCTACTTACTAACTTACTCTCTTTTCGAGTGCTAACTTTCTTTTTTTTTTTTTTTTGCAGATTTTAGTTCATTTCGATGGTGTTGATCGTTCCCACCAGTGATGTTCTGATCCCAGAGGATATCGAGGATATCATATCAGGGAAGAGGGTTCTGTTTGAGCCCGTATTGTCCGTTAGGACATGTGGCGTGGAGTGCATGATTCCAATACTCGACGCTCTTTAGAGATCGGGCCTCCTACCGATTCTTTCTTGTTCCCCGCATTAGTATCTTCAGCGCCAAGTCGTCGATTTCTTTTTGAACTATCCGAGGGATGAAGATTCGAATGATATCTCCTCCATTATCTCGAGGCATGAAGTCCGTCCCAATCACTGGGAGGACAAGGCCACCCAGATTGATGTGGCAAGACGTCTTCGTGTCAGCTTCGGACTTGCAGATGAAGGGACACCTATTGCCAAGTACAAGGAATCCGAGGTTGATGAATACCTTTGCCTATTCAACGGTGAGATGAGTATCGTTTTCAAATATGCTTTTCTAAAAAGTCAGCTGCTCCCACAGTACAGAGGGTTGGCATACATAGTCAACCATATATTGAAGAGCTCTGCGGGATCTTACGATCAGCTATCCCGCATTCGCATCCAGATTATGATAGCGATCATAGATGAGGCCCCCATCAACTGGAATGCATTCTTCAGAGCTGAATTCAAAGCTCAATCTCAGAAGTTTGTCGATTCTGAAGATGGCATGAAGCTGATTCCGGAAGGGAAGCTTCTTTATGGGACCAAGATGTCCATAATGATCGAGGACGACCTTCCCAACTGAGTATCCTTTGCAGATGCATATTACTTTGATCAGAAGCTGATGAAGTTTCTCAACACAGAAGCCGCCAAAAAATTGATAGGGCGAGGACATGCTCTCAAGCGTCCTCTGGAGATCAAGCAAGATCCCTGCCCTACTGAGCAGCATCAGCCGAAGAAGCAGAAAATGCTGAAGAAGCCAGCTTCAGTCGTAATCCCTCCTTCACCCATATCTGTCGAAGACTCAGGGTCTGGTCAAAAGGATGTGACCCTGAAAGAAAAAGTGAAGAGAGTTCTCTCTGAGGAAATTCAGTTGGAAACCCCTGCTGAAACTCAAACTGCTGAAATTTCCTCCCTTCCAACTTCAGTTCTCAATGCTCAGATCAAATCAGCTGAAGAAGTCGTGACTGAGATACCTAAGATCAGTGCTCATGCTGATCTCGTGGACATTGTTATCAAAGTAAGGGTTCAGATGCGCCTGCGATTCCTGGAGTTGGATCTGTTGGAAGCGGCCATCCGCGTGAAGACCCTATCCACATTAATGGAGGAAGAAGAGCGATTGAAAGAGGAGATCGACTACGAAGAGCCGTCTGATATAACTTCTCTGGAGGAGCTCAAGGTTGTGATGCTCATGATGCTCAGTGACAAACTACAAGAAGCTCAGCCTTCCTCCACTCAGCCTCATCCTTCTCCTTCTCCATCTCCTCCTGATGACGAAACACCTAAGGATGCAGACCTGGGAGGATCTGCTGAGGGTAAAAGTCCCACGGATGATCAACTGCCACCTCCTCCAGCATCTGGCTCAATCATCCAGACTCCGTCCTCGACTCAGCCTAAGTCAAAAAATAGATATCAGGCTGCTGAGCTCAAGGACCTCACAACGGATTCAATCAATAAGGTTATCAAGCGTCAAGCTCACAAGAACAGGAATCTTGCCGATGATGTGAACACTAAGTGGAGTAAGTTCACTGAGGCTCAGACGAAGACGCTGAATATCCTTACTACTAAAGTGCAGAGGATCAACACTCCAACCTCCATGAATGTTGAAGATATCCTCACTAAAGAATTTGAGGCATAGAAGAAAGACTTACTGCTCAATTCCAGAACTTACTGCAATCGCAAACCAAGAAATTCTCTGAAGAAGTGGCTGCTGCAACAGGTCGTGTCCAGAAGGCAGTTGAGGTGCGTTACAAATTCACTTCTGATAGTGTTTTTAAAGCACTGACCAACCAACACGACTCGTACCAAGAAATCAAGAAGGCTGCCTCTATTGTTCTGGAAGACTATCTCACCCGCTTTGACAAATCTAAAGATGCTCTGCTGAAAGCAAGTAATCAAGAGCACGATCAGACATGGGAGTCTTACACAGACGCGGCCACTGACATTGCCTCAGGTCTGACTATGGTCAAGGCCTCAGTTGAAGCATTGAAGAACAAGGATACTGCCCTGGCTACTCTTATTGATGATGCCAAAAAGGGGGAAAAGTCCAGATCTGCTCAGCTCAGAGCCCTCCTAAAGGTAGAAGAACAACAGGACGCAGAACCGAGTTCAGCTCAGGGGGAAGTTCCTTCTATGGAACCCACTGATGCAGTTGTGGCTGAGGTGGCCAAGTACTTGGACAACCTACCTACTGAAGGATCGCCACCTCCAGCCAAGAAGTCTAATAAGGGTAAGGGTAAGGCTCCAGCTGAACCTAGTCCGCCCAGAGAAAAGAAAATCAAGTTCACGTCACGTGAGGAACAAATAGCTTTTGACACTAAACTGGCCAGAGAACTTGCAGAGCAGGATGCTAAGAAGAAGCATACAGCGAAGAAGGGAGTACAGATCATTACTTCAGTGCCTACTCGCACAAGATCTGTTGTTCCCAGGCAATCCAAAGCTTCAACATCTGCTTAATCCAAACAGTTCAAACCCGAACAGTCCAAATCTGAGAAGCAAGGCGCACCTGCATCCAAGTCTAAATCTACATCGCCTGCTGACTCAGAAGATCAGCAAGTGCCCTCGACTGTCCCCTCTAAGGAGCAAGAGCTAGAAATGAAAGAGATATGGGATGCGTGTGAGCGTGCACTGAACAAAACAGCTGAGGCCAGGCAGATTACAGAAGCTAGAGAAAGGATTCGTCTAGCTGATCTAGAGGCTCTCAGGCTGAGGACTGAAATGGAAGCAAGGGAGAGGATTCCAGAGAAAGATAGAAGTATACCTACTACATCTAGGTACTTCAGGAGAAGGGAACCGGTCAGTGAAGTTAAGAGGATCATTTTCAAAATAACTGATGACTGGGTACCTCTCAAACTGAATCAACAATGGGAAAAGCTGAAAATGGACTTCATCAAAAGATTCTATATCTGGAAAGTCGGAAGTGAAGATTCTACTGATGCTGACTCATACTTCAAAGACTTCCTAACAGTTGTGTACCCATCCCTCCTTGCTGAGATTCAGAATTTGCTGGATCAGACAGGCAAAACGCTTAAGGCACCTCCATTCAGGATCCTTCCTCCTCCTTTGACTCATCAAGATAATATATGCAAGAAGGAGATTGTTGGGTGATGATTCTATCCTCAGCACAGTAATATATAGTGGGAAATGATTCTATCTTCCGTACTGACATGCACTTAGTAGGCTTATGCTCTGAGTGAATCTATGAAGATTTGAAGATCCCAAAACCCTATCTTGATCGGTGAACCATTTCTTTGTAATTGTTTTTGTCTCTGAGGGTTCAGACTCAGCAGACACTCTGCTCTGGTTCAGGCATTCAGTAGCTTATCAGCCTCAGCACCAGATGTAGAAGACTCAGAATGTATTGGACTCGGCGGGGAGCGATATGCGAGAAGAGACAGTGGGGCCCGAACTCCGGCGAGAGTAGTTCAGCTTGTGCTCGAGCTGATCTTCGGTAGAGCAATCTCGGCTTATTCACCTCTTGAATCGAGATATCGGACTCGGCAACGGCCGGGGACGGTCTTACGAGCGTCGAGATCTTTTGAAAGACAATCAGCATAGTCAAATACGAGAAAGAAAGAAGTCAACTTCAGTATGCCTCGAGGTCTGTTTTGTCTCAACTGCTTTCTAAACCTTGACGAATGACAAGCAGACACATGCTTTATACCTACTAAAGCTGCAAGTCAACAACTTTCCGGAAAAGGAGGGAAAAGACACTGTCACTCTACTTCAAAAGAGCCATTTGCTACCAAAAGAGAGAGAGTAAGGGATGATCGTCTCCAACGGATCTTTCCAAGACTCTTCTCTATAAATAGAGGGTTCATTCGAAATTTGAAGCATACACGATAATAACAATCACGACAACGAGAACTCACAGAGCATTAAAACGAGCCAACCCAGAAAACCTAAGTCTTCCGCAAGAACTCGAAGAGCATTTCTCCGGCAAAAGACTACATTCTAAGCTCGTAGGGAACCAAGCTGAACCGATATACAAGCCTCTAGTATCCAAACGACATTACACGAACTCATAGCTAAACTCAGCCGTTCGTCGTTCTAGAAGCTACATTCTCGTTCCCTATCCCTCTAACCTTAAGCTCAATCGAATATATCCATAGCTTAGACGAAGGAGTTCATATTTGAACTTGTTCCTTATTGTAAAAGGACTCCTTCATAGTTGGAGAGTTTGTCAAACACTTTAGTTTGATAACCGTGTAAACTGAGACTTGTTCACTATAAATTCCAAGACGCGGTTTTGTCCTGTGTACAAGCTGACTGAGACTAACTCATTATAATAAATAGCCTCCTGATCTTTCGGGACAGTGGATGTAGGACTGTTTGATATTCGAACCACTTTAAAAATCTATGTGTCTCTCGCTTTTGTCTATTTACTGTTGCATTGATTTTAACTGATCATACTGAAAACTATCCTTTAAAATCATTCAACTTGGTCTCAGCAAACTTGACTGAGCTCATTATTCTACTGAAACTGGTTTAATATAAACGTCTTTCCAACTCAATTGATTTGGGCCTACACTTTCCGCTCCACTGGACTCTATCTGCTGATACTGAATCAATCAGCTAGCAGATCTCAGTAGAGTCAGACACTTTGCCACACACGATTCAGAACAGCTATACAGTGCGTTGAACTCATTCGATGCGACACTATCACGAGCAGGGACATTCGTGTTCTAAGTTGAGAAAATCAGTTTCAGGTGTATTCACCCCCCCTCTCTACACCTGAACGTGCTCTCGGGGACCAACAATTGGTATCAGAGTGAGAGTTCTATAAGACTCTTGTTATCTTGAAACTGGTCTACTTGAACGGATCCGGAAAAATGTTTTCACTGCATATCATTCTTCATTCATATCATTATTCATCATGACTGATATGTCAGGTATAAGGATGGTACCCATGTTCTCAGTAGAGAACTATGGTGTATAGCGGGTCAGAATGGAGGCTCATCTGACCTCCCTCCACAACAGCATGACCGAAGTACTTGAGGAAGGACCTATCGTTCCTATGATCGATAGTGTCATAACTCAGGATCAAACAGCTGGAGGAGGAATGGTGACCGGGAAGAAGATTCCCAAAGACAGAAGTCTCTTCACCCCTGAGGAGAAGAAACTTCACAACTTAGACCGAGTCGCCAGGAATGCCATACTAACCACCTTAAGTGATTCTTATCTCGGCGGGGTTCGGGAATGCAAGGCGCAAAGGAACTACGGGATGCTCTAGCACTGCGAGTCGGGGAACTCGAGAAGATCAAAGCCCAACAAACTTGCATTTGGAACTCCAAAAGCTAGAGAGTTTGTCTCTCATGCCCGAGAGACACCATAGAAGATCTCGGCGTCGGATTCACGAATCTAATGAACTCCATCAACGGTGGGAAAGATATTCTCCAACCGAGAAATGAATCTCAAAATCCGAGGGCCTGCCCGGATGGTCATTGGACTCCTTTTGCTACATTATTACGACATTCTGACTTAGATATTATTACTCCTGACCATATCTTTTCAGAACTTCAAGCAGAGGAATTCGAGTTTGACAAACCTCAACGGAAGCAGCGAGCTGAAGCTGACACCAAAATAGACCATACTTTCAAAGCATCAGTCAGCACAACATCCCCTGCGTCGAGTAAGACTGAACCTTCACTCAACGACATACAAGATGGAAGTCTCGCTCAGAAGTATGCACTGCTTGCTGTAAAGTATCAGAAGGAAAAGGAGCGGCGCAGAAAAGTGACTAAAGCCTATCGAGAATCAAAAGGTAAGTCTGAATACACGCCTAAACGTACTCCTGACTTGCATACTTCTGAATGCATAAAGAGGGATGACTCAGCACCATCAAAAGATAGCGAAAGCAAGGAAGAAAGAGTCATCGCCTGCTACAACTGTAAAAAGCTAGGACATTATCAGTATGACTGTCCTGAGCTCAGTAGTGCTGAACGAGCAGCACGCAAAGCAAGGAGAGAGAAATTCGCCAGGAAGAGACAAGCATACATTGCTGGTGAACTCTCAGACGACTCAGAAGAAGTCGACTCCTTCATGGATTCATCCGATGATGAAGCAGTTTTCATGGCCCTAGACCTTGAAGCTGAAGAAACTACTGAAAAGTGTCTAATGGCAGGAGAAGAGGATGAGGTAAACTCTCATGAACTATTTAACTCTCCTTCACACTGCACACACGACACTTCTTCAGGAGCAGACGAGAATATGGATGTCAGTACAGCATATGAAGAACTTCTAGACGAACAGATTCAGATGAGTCTGCAGCTCAGTAAGACTCTTCAGGAGTTGGATACCCTAAAAATAGAGAATCAGAGACTTTCTCAAAAAGGTCAGGTTGTTACTGAGTCAGAAGAACTTGTGTTGAGACTCAGGGAGGAGATAGACTCTCTGATGGCCAAGTCTCAGCATCAAGAAGATCAGATCTTAGTTCTGACCAATGACTTAACTCAGAGAGATACTAAATTGAGTCTACTGAAGCAACAATTGTCAGAACTTCAGACCGAGCATGAAACACTGAAGAAAAGTGATGATGTCTGGAGAAATCTGATGACTGAGCGATACATGGGCGCTGAAAAGAAGTTGGAGGCAATGCTAGCAAGCAACAAGCCCAAGCACTGCAAGCAAGGACTTGGTTTCAGCTATGGCACCTCATCATCTGCCCCAGTCCACTCAGAAGACCGGCTTGCTGATAGGTTTGTTCGTGGGGAGATAATCAATGCAGATATTCTGAATCCCCTAGCAAAGAACAAACAAAAGATGAAGGCACCTCATCCTATATATCAGCACACTGACAAAAAGATCAGCACCAAAACACCCCAGCTCAGTCAAGGGGGAACCAGCAAATCTAAAAGGGCTGATCAGTATGGACCTCCTCAGCTGACACAACCAGCTCAATATGGTTCATATTTTTATGATCCTATAGTCAGAAGAGGACCCAAGAGTCAGAAAAAGAAGAAAGCCGTGAAAAAGGCAAAGGTCAGTAGTCCACCAGCTCAGAAGATCCGAAACCCTGAACCTGAAAAGCCTCAGAAGTCAGCAGTGACCAGTCCAGTGGTCAAATATGTTGACTCAAGTGGAAAGAAATTGTCTGAGACCACCAGGGTCGTTAGACAGATATGGGTTACTAAAACTAACATTTAAGGACCCAAAATCAAAATAAAGGGTACCTGAATATAATTCTGTTTTGCAGGTACACAAAGACCCATGGTATGTGGACAGCGGATGCTCTAGACACATGACATACCAAAAGAGTCTGCTCAAGAATTATATCCCTGAAGAAGGACACAGAATCGAGTTTGGAGATAATGCTAAAGGCTAAACAAGAGGACATGGAACACTTAGCATTGGAACTGCCACAGTTCCAAGAGTATCATATGTTCTCTGTTAGTCAATTTTGTGATAACTCGAATAGAGTGATATTTGACGCTGGTTTCTGTGATGTCATTGATAAATCCACAGGGAAAACAGTGTTATCAGGTTCGCGCAAGAAGAATATCTATGTAGCTGACTGGAACTCAGCTGAACCTGAAGCTTGTCTGTTAGCGAAGAATGACAACCGAACGGGGTGGCTATAGCACAGAAGACTCAGCCATCTCAACTTCAAAACGCTCAACAAACAAACAAGAAACACTCTAGCAAGAGGACTGCCGAATGAAGTATTCAGCAAAGACACTCAGTGTGAAGCATGTCTGAAGGGAAAGCAAACAAGGAATCAAAATCCACCTATCCCATCTCCTTCCACTGATGGAATCCTTCAGCTGCTACACATGGATTTGTTCGGTCCAGTCTCTCCAGTGACGATCAGAGGCAAGAAATATGCTTTAGTGGTCATCGATGACTACTCGCTCTATACTTGGGTCATATTCATTGCCAACAAGTCTGACGTCAAAATAGAGTTACCAATGCTTCTGAAAAGGCTCAGTGTCGAGAAGAACACCAAAATTGTCAAAATCCGTTCTGACAGAGGATGAGTTCCTTAATTCTATGGTGGAGGAGTTCTGCAAAGCAGAAGGAATAGAGCATGAGACATCGGCTGCACGCACACCTCAGCAAAATGGAGTTGCTGAACGAAGGAACAGAACTCTCAAAGAAGCAGCTAGAACTCTACTTGCAGACTCAGGACTCCCAGCCAAATTTTGGGCAGAAGCCACTGATACTGCTTGTTATACTCAGAACCGATCTTTACTGACAAAGCAACAAAAGAAAACACCATATGAACTATAGAACGGCAGGAAACCTTCTCTATCCTATTTCCATATTTTTGGGTGCTCATGCTTTATCCACAATAATGGGAAAGATCAGCTGAAAACTTTTGATAGCAAGTCAGATCAGGGAGTATTCTTAGGATACTCTCGGGTCAGCAAAGCTTTTAGAGTATTCAACTATAGAACCCTTTGCGTGGAGGAAAGCCCTCATGTTGTTTTTAATGAGTTTGCTACTGAAGACAGGAGCAATAACTCTAATTTTGAATATGAGGACATCAGTAAGCGGCTACAGGATCTAAGCCTAAAATACAAAGTCGAAAAGATCCAGCTTTGTTGGGATGATGATTCAGATGAGGAAACTGAAGACAAGTCTACTGAATCTCAACCGGCAATAAATGTAGGCGAGCCGATTAACTCTCTCACGAGCGAGTCAATCCCAGGTAACTCAGGTCAATGAAGAAACCCCAGAGGTAACTGAGACCACTACTGAGAATAACAACTCAGGGGGAACATTTATTAATGTTCCTGAGTTGAATGCCCCTGAACCTGTTGACTTAGTAGATCACACTCTCATTACTGAAATGCTTCAATCTCAGAATAGTACAACTGAAATGCCTAACTCACCTACTATCTGTGTTGAACAAATTTCAGATGAAGAGCTGAAACATCGAAGATCGTGGCTGGACTCTTATACTGCTGATCTGATTATTGGAGATCCCTCAGCAAGAGTAAAGACAAGATCCAGATTCTGTCAAGGAGAAAGCGCCTTATATTCCTGCTTCTTGTCTACTGACGAACCTCAGACGATTGAGGAAGCACGAAAGATCTTGGCCCGGATCATAGCTATGCGGGGAGGGTCTTGAATCAGTTCATGAGAAACGAAGTTTGGGAGCTTGTTGATAGACCCCGGCATCAACATGTTATTGGAACAAAATGGGTCTTCAAGAACAAGCGGGACGAAAACAACGTCATAGTAAGGAACAAAGCAAGACTCGTGGCAAAAGGCTACTGTAAAGCTGAAGGAATAGATTTTGATGAAACGTTCGCTCCAGTTGCAAGATTGGAGGCAATTAGACTATTCCTAGACTACGCAACACATCAAAGATTCAGAGTCTATCAAATGGATGTGAAGTCTGCGTTCCTGAACGGTGTACTGAAAGAAGAAGTCTATGTAGAACAACCGCCCGGCTTTCAGTAGGGACATCATGTTTATAGACTCAGAAAGGCTCTGTATGGGTTAAAACAAGCACCCAGGGCTTGGTACGATACCCTATCTGAGTTTCTTCTTCAGAAAGGTTTTCAGAAAGGCACGATGAGCCGCACTCTATTCGGCATTCGGTTCGGAAGACGATCTACTACTTGTGCGAGATCTATGTAGATGACATTATCTTTGGATCAAAGAATGTCATCATGTGCCAACAATTTGAGAAGATGATGAAGGATAAGTTCGAGATGTCAATGATGGGAGAAATGAACTACTTCCTTGGATTTCAAGTCAAACAATCTGAAAAGGGGACGTTCATTAATCAAGGCAAATACACTCGAGACCTCATCAAAAGATTCGGTTGCATATCCGGCAAACCTATCAAGATCCCGATGAACACAAACATGAAAATTGATCTTGATAAGGAGGGAGTATCAGTAGACCAAACTGAATTTCATGCTGTAATTGGTTCTTTATTATACTTAACAGCTACTCCTCCTGACATAACTTATGTTGTAGGTGTCTGCGCTCGATTTCAGGCGAATCCAAAGCAGAGTCACATGGACTTAGCAAAGAAGATTCTCCGCTATCTCAGAGGAACACCCGACATGGGTTTATGGTATCCAGCTGATGATAATATAGAACTAACTGGTTACTCTGATGCTGACTATGCAGGGTGTAGAATTGACCTAAAGTCAACTTCAAGAACGTGTTAGTTCCTTGGCAGTAAGCTGATCTCATGGTTTTCAAAGAAACAACACTCAGTAGCCACATCAATTACTGAAGCTGAATACATGGCTGCCGGAAGTTGTTTCGCCCAAATCCTTTGGCTGAGACAACAGCTACGTGACTATGATGTCATTCAGAATGAAGTGCCAATCTTCTACGTCAGTACCAGTGCTATTGCAATCACTAAGAACCCTGTACTTCACACAAGATGCAAGCACGTGGACATCAGACATCACTTCATTCGTGACCATGTCGAAAAGAAGGATATCAGGATGGAAAAGATCCATACTGACAGACAAAGGGCTGATATACCGACCAAGCCTCTAGGCGAATCCAGTTCGAGAGAACTTTCGGTAGAGCTAGGTACTGTTGGACCCTACCGACTCCGATCGGTAAGAGGTTTCGAGGAGAGGAGTATTCGGTAAGGGGGAATGTTCACTCTCGGTGCGAGTAAATTCGATGCGTAGAGACTCAGCAACCATCTACACGAGGTATCGGTGACTACGATGTTCGGTGACGAGGTTTGCATATCTCTACTCAGTAGTAACTAATAGAACTGTAATATGCATTTATTGTTCAGAGTCAGCATCGTATTTAATATCTCTAGGATTGTCATTTAATATTAACGGCTTACATTTAATGCACGACATTCTATACATAAGTATCTTTGAACTACGCCACGCATTTAATGCATGTCGTATCATAGTTACTACTTAGGCAAGTTACAACTGGCTTTTGACTTAGGCGGCTTTGTGATCATTACCTATAATATACTATTTAATCTTGACCGTCCATCTCATAAAGCAAGTTCAAACTCGGCTATTGATCGATAACCGTTCATCTTCACTTAGATATATATTTTCGATCATACCTTAGAAACCGCCATTAGCATTCTTCAAATCTTTTTACTCCGATTATTAGATCTGTTACAAACGCTCAGTTTTTCATTGGTATGATTATTAGATCTGTTACAATAATTTTTTTTTTTTTAAATTCAGCATCGCTATACTGACTGTTCTATCGAGTTCGATACTGATAAATTCTTCTTGTGACAGATATAATGGCGAGTTCAAAAGTAACGGTGGACGCTCCCATAAACATGTAGGAAATCTTGGATAAAGACCGTGTCTGGTGTGAACCAGTCATGGAATTCGATGCTTTCGACCTGGATTTCATGGACGAGATCTTCTCTGCTCTCAGAGAATCCGGTCTGGAGGGATTTCTATCAAGGAAGCCAACGTTCTTCCTTCCGAGGCAAGTTGCTGAAGTCTACCTCAATTCAGACTTAGTAGCTGGTGATATCATTGGAAGATTTGTCGTACACACCATCGGCGAAGCTGCCTCACAATTGAAGCAGATATCGATCAAGGAAGCACTGAGGAGAAGCTTCGATCTACCTTCTGAGGGAGTCAGCACCGTTGGGTATAATGACGATCTGGTGGACGACTACCTCTCTATCTTCTGCGGGAAACCCACAGCATTCAGAGCCGCTTTCCTAAAGAACATAATGCTACCTCAATACCGAGCTTTAGCGTACATTGTGACACAGCTACTGACTAGCCAAGCGGGCTCTTTCGATCAAGTATCAAGGCCCAAGATTCAGCTGATGATGGCGATTTATGACAAAGCCAAGATTAACTGGACGGAGTTCTTTCTCCGCGAATTCATGGTTCAAGCAGCCAAATTTGACAAAGCGTCATACTGATCCGAGCGCAAAAGGCAAGCTTACGTATGGGCCGAAGGCGTCGGTGATGATTCAAGATTTACGCGCTTCGACCAAATCACATACGGCGATAAGCGAGTATTTTAATGTGAAGAAGGTCGGGTTCCATAACAATCTTCTTGCTCTTCGACAGATAGGGTCGAGACCCCCGGCTCAGCAGACGACGCCGCAGAAGACCACACCTACTAAAAAGCGGTCTCCTCAAGCTCAAACGCCTAAGGCACCGGCAAAGCGACTGAAGAAGACTCTTCCTATCGTGTCTACTGAACCAGAGGTAGTACCGGAGGCCACTGCTGAACAGACTGCACAGCCGCAACATCTGATTGATGAGTCAGAGTCCTCAGAAAAGACTCAGTCAGTGGAGAAAGCCGTCTCCACTGAACAAGCCACAGAAGTGGACCAAGGGGTTCAGAATGAAGAAGCCCAGAGTGGAGAAATTGAAATGCTGAATAGTCCCCTTGACGTTCCACCACTCAGCAGTCAACCATCTTCTGAGAAGCAGGCGTCACTGATAGAAGTAGAAGATTCGAAGACGGTGTCTGAACAATAATCGGTCGGGATGGAAGCCTTAGCGATCCAATCTCGAGCATCCCAAGAGATTCATGAGCATATTCCGGTGATAGCTGGCCATACTGGCCTGGTTATCATTGCAAAGCAGGCCAGACTCCACATGCTACTAAGTTTCTAGGAGTGCCACAATCTTCAGAGACTTATTCTCCATCACTCCTGCGAGCAACTTCACGAAGAAGAGCTCATATTAAGGCAGCAGATAGGCTACTCAGAGCCTGCTGACCTTGGGACTCTTGAAGATCTGAGGGCCGCAATGCTGGCCTTGCTGCATAATAAACAGCAGACTTCCGGCTCGGCTCCCTCAGATGGGTCTGACTACGACGGTCAGGACCCACCCCATGATTCCGGCCCTG
Organism: Lavandula angustifolia; assembly: GCA_028984105.1. Classification (NCBI taxonomy): domain Eukaryota; kingdom Viridiplantae; phylum Streptophyta; class Magnoliopsida; order Lamiales; family Lamiaceae; genus Lavandula; species Lavandula angustifolia. The sequence continues at coordinate 21,757,593 of CM054816.1, read as the reverse complement.
AGAAGCCTGGTGAGGGAACTCACCAAGACAAGGATACTTTAGCTCACACTGAACAACTTCTAAGTATCCTTGGGCCTGAGAAGTCAGTGGCTGGTACTTCAACCTCAGTAGAGCCTGCTTAGCTCTTGCTCGAGTCGCCTTTTGAAGTAGCGCCCAGCCCCAAAAGCCGACGCTCGAAGTCAATGGCAAAGGCTCTTAGAAGCCAAGGCACCCAGAACCATGCCCTTGCCAAAGCCATCCACAAGGTGTGGAAAGAGACGGCCCAAGCCACTTGCGCCGAGATTAAGGGGCTGAGAACTTCCATGACAGAATCAGCCGCCCCTGATGTCTCCACTATCGTATCTGACGCGCTGCCAAAGCAGAAAACTGACTTCGATACTCAGCTAAGACTGATCCAGGAAGGACTGGCCAAATTACTTGAAAAATTTAAGGCCTCTCTGTCCTCCCACTCAGAATCAGTCACAACCATCTCCCAGGCCAACGAACTCAGGATCTCCTCTATCCAGTAGGCCTTGGAAGATAAGGTTGACGACAAGCTGAAAGAATTCAAGGCAGCAGCTAATCATTCCCATCAACACTATAAAGATGAAATGATCCATGAGAAGAATGAGCTGCACGAGGCGCTGACCATAAAGGTATCTGCTCCTACCCCGGTCATATTTGCTGATGCCAAAAAGGGGGAAAAGGAAAAGACAAGGGAGCAGGTAATGGAAAAAGAGAAGGGAGTCAAGACGGCTAAGCTGACCCTCACTAAAGCATCTACTGAAACTGAAAAATCCACTAAGGGGGAAGCCATACTGAAGTCTCCCAAGAAGACACGGTCAGTAGCAGAAGCAAGCCAGACTCAGACAACAACTTCTACTGGACCGACTAGTGAGGCCCAGGGTGTCTCAGCTGGAATCTCAGCAGAGACTGGCCCAAGTGGCTCAGGAACCAGGATACAATTTACTCATGCAACTCAAACCCCATTGGATATAATCAAGGAGGTTGCTGAGTATGCTGAACTAGAGTATTCAGAAGAGGAAGAGGCTCCTCTCCCACCTCCAGTAAAAGGCAAAGGTAAGAAAATCCTAACTCTCCCGACCCCTCCCTCTAAGAAGTCGAAGAGATATATTTCTGCAGAGGAGGAGGCTTAGATAGCAGCAGATGAAAGGCTGGCTAGGGAGATAGCCGAAGCTGAAGCCACCAATAAGCCTAAAGCAAAGCCTGCCAAAGGTAAGACAAAGGCTCCAGCACGCGGTGGAAAGAGATCTGCTAGGTTGCCTCCTAGGAAGCTGAAGATAGGCGATGAAGAAGATAGAGAAAAGGAGAAGGAGCAACAATAGAAGGATACTGAGAAGCAGGGTACACCTAAAGATAAATCAAGTACCACTGCTGACTCTGAAGATGAATCTTCTCACAAGCCTTCCTACACAAGAACGAAGGAACATGATGCTGAGATCGAAGCCATCTTTGCTCAGATGGATCGATATCTATATAGAGGAGAAGAGGCAAGACAGATTGAAGCTGCCAGGCAGAGGATACATATGGCAGACTTAGAAGCACTTAGAGTCCGTACTGAACAAGAGGCCAGGCTGAGAGTTCCTTCCAAAGCTGATATTCCATACAGATACAGGAAGTTCAGGAAGCCAACAGATCTGAAGATACATAGATGGCCAAGGACTGATGAGTGGATGCCAG